>AZYM01000206.1:0-209355 GCA_000611715.1 Scolecobasidium constrictum UM 578
TTCTCGGCGTTAACCGTATAATTACCGGCCTCGCTATTACTATCGGTATTACTACTGTCGCTTAATTCGCTGTCGCTGCCGTTGCTGCTCCCGCCTGTCTTACCGTCGTCGCTAATATCGCTACTCTCGCCTCCGCCTTTAACTACCCTTATCTATTCGTCGGCGATAATGCGTAGAAAGTAGCACACGAACTTAACGTAGTAGCTAGCGTATATCGCCTAGCTCTCCGGGTTCTACAGCCTCGCTATTAGCCGTTAATCGACTTCTTCCCGCTAAGTACTTCTTAGCCAGCGTCGCGTCTCGCGCCCTAACGTTAATAGCCCGGCGATACTCCGCTCTATTAGTACGCCGACTAGATACGCCGCGAGCTTTAGCTTACGCTCTTCCCGCCCCGGCAGTTATACGGCATATATAAGATGTCCTAGATTTCTCTCCTTAAGATGTAGTAGCTAGCCGGTCTAAATGAACCAGCCTATCTTATCCGTCTTTGCTACCTCTATACCTATTACTTATATATCTTCTTCGTGCTTGGTCTGTGTGATTTTCTACTCGGCTAATAGAGTATCTACCTCGGCCTTGCTCTCCCTGACCTTTTCTTCTAAGCTACGCACGATAAAGTACCGCTAAAATCTAGGAGCCCGGAAAAAAGTCTATACTTTGACCTTCTCGAAGAGACTGCCAGTATCCCCTCTCTATAACAGGCTGTGTATCCTTAAGTAGTGTACCTTTAGCTTCTTCTCGCTAACGGTAAGGTAGTCGTAATCTAACTACTTATACCGATATCCGTTAAGGGGTTTACCTAGGACCTTGATCGGCGGTCCTAACGGCTGTGGCAATGTAACCTCTGTAGGTTTCCTCCTCTGTAGTTCGCTATACTTTATAACGATGTCCCTACGTTCTAGAGCCGCGACGATATAATAATCTCGTAGGTGTGACTCGAGGTTCTGTACCGTAGTCGTATGCTCCCGATAAACGAGTACCCTAAATTTCTAAAGATAGTAGAAGTAGTTATCGCTGTTCCCTACTGTCAGCACGCTCGCGTTTCCTGTTACCCTTCTTCGACGTTTAGCTACTACCCCTAAACTCGGTGCGGCCTATATACTCTAATAATACTCTATATCGACCGCGGCCTCCCCGTATATTATATAAATATAAAGTAATAAGCGGGTATAATAGAAGTAATAGAACTAATCCTAGAGAATATCTTTCTCCTATATTTTATTTTTATAAGAGGTCTATCTCCTTGAGGTATCTGTCCTAGGAACCTGCCCTCTATCTGCCCCTGATTCAGCCTAGCGAGCGCCACAGCTAACCGTATCGAAGAGGAACCTGCCCTGGTTCCTCGCCTCGTCTCGGACAGGGACCGGTTAACTACGAACTCGAGCTACTAAAGTCTATAAGAATATACCTAGTATTCTATATCTCGCTCTTAGAACGAGTAGATCCCGAAATACTAGTCGATAAATCTATAGAAATCGCCCTAGAGGATTAAGAAGAGACCTATAAGGTCGAATAAATTATTAAATACGCCTAGGATAATCGTTAGTATATATATTACGTTAAATAGAAGGGATACTTATATAAGGAAAATACTTAGGAATCCTTTAAGAACTTCTAGAGATAGTAGGATCTAGTTAAGTACTACCTAGTCTATCCTAACGAACCTATTCCGCCGGACCTAGACCTAAGGATCTAATAGAAGAAACGGAGGTAGCGGTAAGATTAGGATCCTATATACTTTATATAGCCTTATCCGAGGTAGAAGAAGCGTTCTCGTACGATACTAGATCGCGTAATAACTCTTCTAGTTCTCTATTAGTTAAGCTACTATTATCTACTCGCTAGTACTCTTCCTCCTCTTTAAATTCGTTTAGAAGATATATAGTCTTCGCCTTAGCACGTACCTTAGCTAGCTTTAGGAGTTCACGCTTCCGCGTAATCTTTATAGCTAATATATATTACCGCTCTATAAGTTATTCTAACTCGTCTATATCGTTTTCGATCTCAGTTTTTATCTCTTCTCTCGTATAGTCTAGACTTTCCTATAAAACGCTTATATATTTAATACCTTTCGCGGTATAACTCGCGTATTTTAGACTCCTTAACGATAGTATAACCACGCAGCGGATATTATATTTAAAATAGTATTTATAGGCTAGAGGACTTATTTTACTATATCTTTCGATCTCTTTAAAAGCGCGTTTCTTTTATCTACGGTAGTAAGTCGACTTCGGTTATCTATTATATTTAGAGGAATTAGGAGGAAAGAGCCGCGATATCTTTAATATAGCCCGTAAGGGGTACGCCTTACCTTTTATAGTAGAAGCTTAGAGTAAGCTTACTAAGAGGGAGGATTATATTACAACGGTAATATATATTACGATATATAGGATATATTACGGTTAACGCCGATTATATAATAAGTCTTATACTTAGCGTAAGGCTAAATATAAGACTAGTCTTATAGTCTTATAAGTCTTACCTTTAAGACTATAAGATAAATAAAACTACGCTATTATATATAGCTTAGATTATTATATATAAACTCTTCGTAGTTTAACTACTATCTTTATATAGTCGTTATAAGTTAGTTCTTAATCTTATTACGAAGTTACGATTTAACTATTATATCTATTACGATCTTAGAATAAAGTAAGAGTCTATCTATTACTTTATTAGTTACTATCCTCTAAGCCCCTCGGGGTATAAGTCTAGGAATTAGGCATATTAAGCCCTGATTTGTAATAGTGACACAATACGGCTCGTTCCAATGGCGGTCAGTTTCTACAACCAAATGCAATGTTCCATGCTGACACCTCGACAGCTTCCCAATTGCGTTCCAGTGCATCTTCGGCGTATTCTCATTGTTGCGGTGCTTCTGTACGTCTGGCAACCCTCACTACTGTCCCATGCTGATACAATGCAGATGCCCAGAGAGCCCCCGATGGCTACTCAAGCACAAAAAGGAAGACGACGCCGCTGTCATCATGGGATGGATGCACGAATGCGATCCGCACGATGCGGGAGTCCAGGACGATATCAAGGAAATCAACGAACTCAATGCTGAGAGTGATGGTCAGAAGCTGACATGGCGGGAGCTGCTCACTGATGGTCGAGACATGAACTTGTGGAGATTTTCAGTCGCTTGTGGTTCTCAAATGATGCAGCAAATCACGGTGATCAAGTTTGCATCATCACAAATGCCAGAATCTAACCATCCCCAAGGGCATCAACCTTGTCACATACTACGCAACCACGGTTTTCGAATCATCGCTCAAATTTGACGGCAGAATTTCGCGGTTCATGACAGGCTGGCTTGGAACGGAGTACTTCATTGCTGCATGTGTCGCACTTCTGGTCGTGGACAAATACGGCCGCCGGAAGCTGATGATGTGGGGTGCAGCAGGCCTTGCCTTGTCTCTACTTGTCATTGGAGTCTCTCTCTCGCAGGCCACAGACGCGAACAGGAAACCTGCAATCGTTGCGACTGTCTTCATCTTCGTCTATGACACGGCATTCGCTATCGGGTGGTTGGGGATCACTTGGCTGTACCCAGCTGAGATCACACCGATTCGCATTCGCGCTGAGACAAACGGGTTTAGTACTTGCTCGAACTGGTGAGTCCCACGAACACGACATATCAGAATCACAACTAACGATCTTGCAGGATCTTCAACTACGCCGTCGTCCAGCTCGCACCTATCATGATCGACACCATAGCTTGGAAGACTTACTTTGTGTTCTTCTGCTTCAACATCGCATTCATCCCAATTGTGAGTGTCCAGCGCAGCTTCCAATCTCAGGTATTGACGAACATAGCTATACTTCTTCTTCCCAGAACCAAATGGCCATAAGCTCGAAGTTCTGGATGCAATCTTCCACGAGGCGCACGAAAAAGGTGAGAACCCAGTGCACACGGAAAAACGATGGCGAAAGCACGGATGGCGAAAGACAAGCGAAGCGCACGAATGGCGAAGACGAAGTGAGGCTGGCGGAGCTGAACAAGAGAAGTTTGGTGATGGTGAGCAAAGAGTGGAAGATGCTTAGAAGAGCGAGTAATTGCAGAGCACTGGCATTGCAAACTACGGGCTGCTCCAATATTTGAAGCTGTTGCTGAATTACTTCTACCACTTTGTACGTCCTTCACATGATTGCGCTCGAGGATGGCTCATGTGGCAGCGTTCTTTCGAATCAATCAAGTGACCTTGGTCCCGCCATTTGGTAGCTGCGCGCGGAACAGTGCAAATGGCCGTACACGCCGCTCAGTTCCTGGGTAATACGAAGCACTGAATGGAAGCTGATTGACAGTGAAATACAAATACCCATCAGTTCCGGTGGAGACTTGACCCCAAGTCAGCTATCACCTCGTTCGATAACACAAAATACTCACATGTGTCCACCCAGTTGATCCTTGGATCGCGAACGAACAGCGACACGGTACCATTCTGTGGATTGTAGAAGGACACAGCATTCTGCTCCATGTTCCCGTGGTATATGAAGCCGTTCGTGTCCGTTTCAAAACCATCGCTCACTCCTCGTTCTCCAACATTCTGCACCGCAATCTGTGCAAGAATGTCTGAATTGGGGCCACGCTCACGCAACGCTGCAGTAGGCACAGCGTACAGATATCGCGACCCAACGGCACCAAAATACAATGTTCCAGCATCGACCGACAGCGCAATACCATCAGAACCGAAATTGACAAACCCAAGGTACCCAGAAGATGCGCTGATCGGATACAACGGGACACCCCAGAGATATGCCACAAACTTGTCAGTGGGTCGCACCGCTGAAAGTCCATCTAGATGCCTCCAGCTCTCCCCCGAAGCAAGATCAACAATGATGATCCCATTGCGCCCTTCGTTCGATGAGTCGGTGATGTATGCGACATTGTTATTGAGGTCAAACCGGATGTCGTTCAGGTACGAGTCTGGATATGCGACGGTGTCCGGAAACACAATCGTCTGAAAGACCGTATCATTGCTCACGTTGACACCCACGAGCTTCGGTCCGCCATAGGTAGCTGTCACCAGAATACCATCTTGCGTCAAGGCTCTGCCAGTGTCCAGAATCCACAGACGATCTTGCGAATCGATCACAACAGACTGCACGCCGATCAGGTGGTCCTGATAGTCCGCGCCAGTTGGAGGCGATGTTGTATAGTTGATTGCACCACCAGGTGGATTGTTGATCTCGGCAGATGGATATGGGACCTCTGTGGAGTTGGTGTTCAATTCAGCAACTGTATATTTCTGGTTGGAGCCATCGTTTGTGTTGTTCTTGTCAAGTCCTGGTGGATAGTTTGAGAACAGTCGTCCATTAGCAGAAACTGCGATACCTGAAGCAGCATAAGCATCTGGTTCATTCCCTTGTCAGAACCACCTCACCTGTCGGCCATTCATCGTTGTAGAGATGGACAAGTTCCAGTTGCGGTCCTGCAACACCTGTGTCAGTGATGAGCTCTTGTGCAAAGCTCAAAGGCACCAGCAAGTGGAGCAAAATAATCGACCTCACGCCGCGCATGATGGATGTCGATGTTGCGTGGTGTCTTAGAGTGATGAAGTGCAGTATTCACAATGAGCTTCTCCATCTTCCAATTCCCTTTGCGATCCATTCGGCTGAAGTCATGACGACTCCTCATGTCATCGAATTTATGCCAAGTAGAAAGACGTTGCTGCTTCCGTCTTGGAATGTGTTCCATCGCAGTTATTCAACTACGTCATGTACGAGGCTGGCACAAGATCGACAGGAACGCCGGAGGTAACTCCGCATATTGACCATACAAGAATTGGAGATTCGGCTACTCTAACAGCACAATTACGTGACGACAATACATGTCCAGCAAGATTCCCAATTCCAGATCGATTACAAGACAGTACCCTTGTTCTGCTTCTTGTCAACATTGTAGTTCTTCCACACAGCGATGGCAGGAATAGCCAGAATGAGAATGCACAACGCCGAAATGCAGTTGTACTTCTGAGTCGCACCCCAAGCCAGGTTGGCCGCAGTGCGAGTTGGGTCTCCGACAGGGAAGGTGACCTGCGTGACATATCCGCCAAGGTAGATCTCGGTAGCATTCGCCTTCATGTTCTCGGGCAAGTTCGCCAGCAGCGTCTCCGGGAAGATGTTATCGTAAACAGCAGCAGTGACAGCCTGACCAATCGCACCACCCAAGCTCGATGACAAACCAATCAACGACAGCATCAACGGCACACCATCACGATCTGCCGCAGCCATGACGGCCATGTCCTCGCCAATGACCAGAGTACCACCACCAACGGCGATGAAGATCTGGCACATAACCAGGTAACCGATATCGTACTCTGCGCTGCGGAAGTGGATCATCAGACCAGCTCCAAGCATCATGATGGGCAGGCCAAAGAACATGCAAGTCCACTTGAAGTGCTTGGTGTATCGGATCCAAACACCAAAGACGACACCCCAGAAGCACGATCCAATGTTGTAGATCTGTGTCATGTAGCCGGCATCGCGGAGGTTGAGGTCATTGACAACCAGAAGAAAGTTGTAGTAGTACGTGTTCCACGAGTAGAAAGAGTAGTACAGGATTGCGGCAAGTGAACAGGCACCAAGGACGGTCCGCTTCTTGAAGAGCTCCCATCGGATGAACTGGACTTTGGCGAACTTGGCCTCCCACAACGCAAACACCGGGAAGAGCAGAACACCAATGACGACCATTGCGATGAAGTCTGCGCTGCCATATTCTGCCTTGCCGTTGGTGTGCAGGGTGAACGGCAGCAGGAACAGAATGAACGCCGCCATCAGCAAAGCACATCCAATGATGTCGAACTCATGGAAGTAGTGCGTGATGCTCTGCATGAGTGTTCGGTTGCTCTTCTCGCGGACAAAAAGTCCCTGCTTCTCGGCCTTGCGCTGGAAGACCTTGAAGACAATCACCAGCGGCATGAAGATGGCAAACATGATGATGATCATGCTTCCATAACCCCATCGCCAGCCGGTGTGGTTAACGAAAGCTTCTCCAAGGAGAGGCGCAGTGAATGCCGTGCAAATGAAGGGCGTGCTGACGAATGCAAACGCAAAGGCTCGATTGCGAAGACCAGAGGTATCTGCAACGAAGACGTCCAAGATCAAGTAGATGGCATCGTATCCGATCCAGTAAAGAACGTACCCTGCAGCGTATGCACTTGGACCATTGGATGCAGCGATGATGATCATGCCCAAGAGGTAGACGCAGATGAAGAGGAAGAAGCCTTCAGCGCGACCCCAGATGTTCAAGATTTTGGCGATCGGCAGCTTGACGATACCGCCAATAATGCTGGACAGAATAAACGCGGTGGTGATTTGCGGAGCGGCGATGAAGTTGGCGTAGGCGAGAGCATTGAGCTGCGTGGTGGTGCCCTGCTGGAGAGCAAGCATGAAGAAGCACACCCAAATCCAAGCATAGCTACAAGGTCATTAGCTCACAAGTTTTGCATGGCATGCAGTTATGAGCCACTCACGTTGCATACAAGGCCGGCTTCGACCAGACGAGCGCAACAGCTTCTGCCTTTTGCTGACCCGCCTGAGCATTATGCGTGATCTCATCAGGATGCTGCTGAACTTCCTTCTCGTTGCGCTCTTCCAAGCTCAATCGGTCCGAGTCTGTGTCAGTGGCATAAGAGACGTCTTTTGGGTCGACCTTCTCGCTGCTATCGTGACTTGTTGTGGTCTCAGCAGACCTCGTCTTGCCAACGCCTCGCAGGCTGTCAAAGAATCCGAGACCCATGATGAAGACTCGCAAAAAAGAACGTAGCGATCAAAATGCGCAACACAATGAAGTGATCGACGGACACCAAGCAAAGAGCGACGCTCAAGCCTTTTATGCATCGTCAAGCCCTGGCTTAGCTCGCTTGGTCAGGACAAGCACAACCTTGAGTCTGGGCATGATTTTCGTCGTCTTCCATGCTTTTGGGACGGCGAGAGAGGGTCCAGAGAGGCATCGCGATACCTTGATGGGTTAGACCATGACAGTCGCATGGCTAGTGATAAGATTTTTGTCGCGCTAGGGGCGCCGAAAGGTCGCAATGGCAGCGAACGGCTGATCAGATTAGATTCTGAATCTTATCTAGCGTCGGTCAAGACTCCGCTTGGAATTCTCGCCGCGTGGTCACTCGGGATGTCCGTCAGCAGTGGAGGCAAGGACCCACGTCGCAAAATTCGCCGTTGAATCGAGGTCGTGTTGAATGGCCCGGAGATGAAAAGTCTTCTGCGAACAGTTGCCGAGCAGATTGAAGCATGAAGCACCTCATGCAGCAACTGAGCTCAATAGCCTTTCGACGACTCCTCACCACCTAATGCCGTCGATCTCGACGCCGACTATTACGTTCACACGGCTGAGATGCGTGGTTGGCTCTTCGCTTGGCCAGGCTGATGAAGCAAAGGGCCAAGATCTTCGAATGGATCAGCCTGCAGATGGGTCCATCGTGCCGTTTACCGAGCCAGCCCTGCGTTGGCCGACACCGGGATGGTACAGTAGCGTTACATTTCTCTGGCGTGAGATTCTGTTGGATGGCAGTCTTGACTCGCCGTTGGAGAGAATTTGCACCGATTTAGTGAAGAATGTTGCTGGATGGCTGAAAGTGTGTGATGAGATGATTGCAATCGGTGTTCCAGACTAGAAGTTGTGGTTTTAGACAGTTGTCAATACACATCCGCTACACCACGAGTTGCTTCACAACGATACAAGTCTAGGGGATATCGAGAAACTCCATGACCAGCATGTCTCCACGAATGCGATCGCAGATTTCGATTTCATCCTTAAATGTTATGATGAACGCAGTCTGAGAACATTGCCGGAAACAGAAACACAGCCAAAATATATTCCATTCTCAGACATTGTCTCTTTTGAGCACATAGAGTCAACAACATCTCAACAGGATGGGAATGCCCGCTCAAGCATCTTGAATCTCAAACTTCACCAACAGCGAGCACTTGGTTTCCTGACCCTTGAGACTGAGCATCCGGACAAACACCCACTCCCCGGTCACCACATACGAAAGCCGCACGGCAGCAACCGCCAGCTTCGGATTCGCCGCAAACGCATCATCACTCTTGATGAGCATTCTCAAGAACACCAACTCATCATCCTCAAATTCCCACTCAAGCTGCTCGCTCCAGATGGGGTCGTTGTTTGGTGGATTGCCATGATGGTGAAGTGACCCAGTGAAGTGATGCTGGCGATATGGCTTCGTCTTCTTCTTTGGTGGATCACCTTCCAAAGCCTCGTGTGATGGATCAACTAGTGTGCAAGTCAGATACGGCTTGATGTCGCTTCCATCTTGTGGTCGATCTGATGGGATCGGAATATCTGTGGCACCTCCGACATGCAGCCTCAGACGCTTCTTCTTGGTCTGCTGGCCAAGCTTCGTCGAGCCATGGCGAAGATACTCTGGCTTGAGAACATATCCGTCGGTGCCTGTGAATAGAGCCTCGTTCAGCTGCATTGAAGCGCCAAAGGTCTGCCAATTCAGTGCACATATCTGCGCGCCAACATCCCAGAAAGGCACCGGATTGAGATTGCCCGACGAGATCCGTGTGCCCTTTGGATACACTCGCATCAGATGGTTGGAGTTATGCTTCGCGATGAGTTGCGCATGCGCTGGCAAATGCGACGATAGTCCAGTCTCGGAAACATTGATCAATGGATGATGTGGCGAGCCCTCGAGAATGCCCTTTTCGAACCAAGCGTTGTTTGGGGGCTTGACTGATTGCGCGTATACTCCCAGCTCAGATAACGCAGGGATGATGACAGCAGATGGCGCGGCTGCTTCCTTCTCCTTCTTGTAGTTGCGGCGTTGTTGCTTCTCAGCTTCATCCTCCTCCTCGTCGCTATCACTATCGCTGTCTGCCTTCTCGTCGGGAAAATGGTACTCCACGATCACAGCAATCTTGCTACCCAGCTCTGCCAGAGTGATAGGCTCATCTGACGCCCCAGCTTGTTCGAGATGGCCTTTCTCTCGGACAGGCTTGCTAAGCAGTCGATCTCCGAATGTTTCTCTCATGATGTCCACCATTCTCTGCTGGCCATGGGCGGCGCAATGGTTTTCCAACGAGATGAGAATCGGCGCAGCACGATATCCCTGCTTGTCAACAGCCTGAGCATGCTCATGGTCGACAACATCTCGTATAGTCTCGCACACAGCTCTGAAAGGTATGTGGTCTGTTAAGGTCCATCCATGAGTGACCTTTGGCTCATCCTGGTTGTCTCCATCCCAAGCATCAATCTCCACACATCGAGCTCCAGCTTTGAGATGCTCCTCATACGCTTCAGCTGATGCATCGCCGTACAATTGATGAGCCAACAAGTAGGTGTTGTGACTCGAGCTCACAAAATAGTCCTGCAGTGGATGTGATCGATCAGTCAACTCTGGCGGGACTACGGCATGGGGTCTGTGGAGGAGCTTTCGGAGATATTCAGAATGATGAGTCTCTTCGGCTTCGACATCTTCGTGAGGCAAAGCGTTGAGCCTTCCCAGGTGCGATCGCATTGCCTTGCTGATCCTGAGATTGCTGATCCCTGCGGTATCTCTTCCAGCATGACCACCTCCAGCTAGCGGATGATCGGTCACTTCGCCCTCATCCTCGTCATCTTTGGGTTTGCGCTTGCCGAACGGCTGAAGCGCAGACACAGCGGATGTCAAAATATTCATGCTGACGAAGTCTTTGGACCAAACGAAGAAGAAAAGTACATTCGCAGCACAGAATTGATAGTTTTGTGAACTCGGATGAGCAGTTCAGGCTTGGGCGACGTCAACGAGGCTGTGTGAGACGGCCCCACCATGCTAGAGCTCAATCTAGTCTAGCCCAATGCACAAGTCTTTGGGAGGCGCTATCTGCACCCTCGATCCGTCCGCCACAACAACAACGTCAATCTCATCATTGTGCCTTGATGTCGCTGATCTGGACATGCCCGTCAAGAGAAGGCGCATCTGATCCCTCCAACACTGGCTTCTTGAAAGTGGCAATGCCCGAAATGACGCTCCATAATTGCCTCCTGCTCTCCCATACGGGCAAGCACCAGATCAGCAACGCAGCCGTCCAAGACCAGAGGAAAACCAGTACAGTCCATCCGGTGAAGAACCCTCTGGAGAAGACATAACCACTTCCGTAGAGGGAGAATGGGATGATCACGAGGAAGATGAGGCACAACGCGCCTGAGATCCACTTCGCTCGAACACCAGCAGCTCGTAGCGCGACTGCATCCCAGTCTGCTCCGAGATCACTTTCATCTCCATGTTCGCGAACCACATCACCTGGTCGAGGCTCGGTTGCATCCATGCGGAACAGACGATCCCAGTCGTATGGCTGCATGACAGGAAGCATGGCGAGCCAGATCACTATTGGCAAGCACAAACTTGTGATGCATCCTGCAAACATGCTCCAGTTGTCGAAGGTTGTGGTGATGTTGATAGTCCCAAACATGCCCTTGGTAGTCCCAAGCCAAGCAGCGACACCGGCAATGGTGCTGACTGGCGCGGAGATCACCATGTACAGCGGCGAGACGCGAACTGAGATGAGAGCTAAAGTGATCGGAGCTACAGCAGCACCACAGACCACCCCGACGAACTCCAGCATCCAGCCCATACTGACCCCAGAAGCATGGAGAGCCGTGGCGAAAGATGCGGAGAAAATGGAGAAGAAGATCAAGCTTGCGTGAGAAACAAGCTTCAGCCTTCCTTCCTCGGCCAATGGGTTGATGTAGGGCTTGTAGATATCGTAGGTTACGATGGACGCATGCGCGACAATCTCAGCACTAAACGAGGATGTGACAGCCTAAAGCAATTAGTCTCACGCCCTCCAAGACCATCGGAGATCAACTCACCATGAACACCATCAGAATTACGGCAATTGCTCCGCCGGTCCCCATGACGGCTTGTGCAGCGAGCGGCAAAATCAAAGCGTTGTTGATCTCAAATGGTGTGATTCCACCAGCGACTGGCCAGTATGTTGTGTTCTGCAAGCCAACGGCAACGAAGGACATCGTGGCGCAGAGACCAAGGGGGATGGCGAACCATGCAAAGCCACCATACAAGTAGCCTTTGACGACTGCGAATGGCTCACCAGCAATAGCTTTTTGGCCATACTTCGTCATATCAGCGAAGTCTCAACGACTGGGCAAACAGAACTCACCGCAGGATCAACAAATACTGATCCAAATCCTGACACCAAGATGATGGCTCCAAGCAACACGCCTTGGCCAGACTCCATGGTGAGATATTCGCCGTCCTTTGTTCCAAAGGCAGGAAACTCAGCCGCCGCGCCCTCGAGCAGATCCCAAAGTTTCCCAGGCGAGCCCAGCACTGGCACAGAGCTTGCTGGCGACACAACAGCAAACATCGAAATGAGCAAAATCACGAAGATAATGACCGTGTGCAAATAGTCCGAGATGAATGTGGCCTTCAGACCTCCAAGATACGTGTATATGACCACACCAGTGGGAATCAAGTAGTTCATCGCCACAGTGTTTACGCCCGTGGTCACACTGAAAGCCGCAGAACCACCGAGCAAAAGTGCCGAAGTGATGATGATCTGAACGCAGACACCATACACGAAGAAGATTATGTGCGTTGTTTTGCCGAACCGGACACGGAGCGCTTCGAGGATTGTGTTTGCACGCGGTGCACGTCGCTTGAGCTCAATGGCAATGACAGCATAGAGGACGATCTGGCATGTTGCGCCACTGACGAACCACCAGAGACCTGGGAAACCGAAGACATATGTCAACCGGACAGAGTTGAGGATTGTTGCCGCGTAGCACCCTGACTCGTCAGCTTCGCGGAGTGCACGCAATAAGGTTGAACCCACAAGATGAGACCACTGCAGATGCAACAAGACCAGTCTTGACTGACTTGTGCGCAGTCAAATGCATGTTTGTCGACTGCCATACGTTAGCTCTGGCGATCAACTCTCGATCCATGCTGCCCTCACCGAAGACTCATGCAAGTATCGTCGCGACACCCATGTGATCACGTTCATGCCCAGCGCGAAGACAATACCGAATCCTGCGTATCTTTGGTCAGCTGCATTGCAAGTTAGACTGACAATTGAGTTGCGTACCGAGCACGATGCCGTAGGCAACGCCTTGGCTGAGTGGGGGCTTGTATCCAGTGTCCATGATGCGGCAACTGCGACAGCCTTTTGCAACTGGACGATGTGTTCAAGAAGTATCAAGACTCGAATTCGCAACAGGTCCACATTGCCACAATGGCAAAGCACATACGCGACCATTTATCCATTCTCTCGGTGACCACGCTCGCTTCCAAGTCGAGCCAAATGATCGGCACGACGATTGCTTATCTCTGACTACTGAATTAGCGTTATCGCGGCAGCATACAAGCAATTGATAAGAAACAGACAGGCACCCAAAGCGTGTTGCTTGTGTAGAATTTCGGTTGTCATTCGCGATTCGTCGGGATGCAGGTTCCGAAAACACCGAGAATCTGGCCGCTGAGGTTGCGCAACGACTCGCGTCGCAGCCACGCATTTTGAAGATATGGTTCCATATTAGTCGAAGTTGGGATCGATATGCATTCTCTGGAGTCGCTGTCGTGCACTTAGAACAACGTGATCATGGCGGCAGAGATTGTTCATTGGGAGTCTACTCCAGCGATCTTCGTGATCACATCTAGCATAGCTGTGACCTTTTCCTCTTCCAATCGACGGGCGATAACTACCAGCCCGATCGGCGCATTCTCGTGATTTTGAGGTTTCCCGTCTAGCAATGTCAGCAATTGCGGCCTGCATCTTACTTGTATCGTACTCACAAAAGTCCATGATCTTCTGATCCAGCTCAGAGATTGGCTTCCAATCGGCTGGCACAACATCCTTCTCGAGGTCAACCTTCGTGACAGGGAAGACACCCGTGGTGAGATCCAGTAGCGGGCTCAGCGCACCCCAGTGATGAGGATAGCCAGCATCGTGGCGTATGGCTGGGAACGGAGTGCTAGGCATAATGAGGCCATCGATTGGTCTTCCAGTGCCAGTGACTTCGCTCGTCTTCTCCCATCTCTCTAGCCACTTTTGTGCAAGAAGAGTTCTGGCATGCTGATTCTGCCATGTCTCGAAGACGGTCGATTTCTTTGCCTGCCGTTATTCTGTCAGCGATGGGAATTTCCAAAGATTTGGAGTGGGAATGAGCACATACATTAGCAGACTTTCCTAACCAAGCTTCAAGATGTGGATGAAGTGGCTCGCCTGACGCATCAGTATCGCGCTGGAACTCCTCGCCACCATCTGCAGACCACATCTTGGTGATGATTTCAGTAGCCTCATGGTGCTCGTATGGAATGTAGTCGATAACCTTGTGACCAGCTGCCTCCAGTTTCTGCTTCGTGATCTCCATAGCTCGTCTAAGAGGTGGGCTTGGTGTGACCTTGCCATCACCCATTCCAAAACCAAAGCATAACTTCTCTGGCAACTGCTCCTCTTCCTCTCTCCACGGGATGGGCACAATGTTCGCGTCCTTCAGCCAAGGTTTCTGGTTCGCAAGTGCTTTCATGAACAGCTTGATGTCGGCCACACTGTGGCACATGGGTCCAGCAGCACTTTGGACCGCCTCTTGCCCGAGATACGTGTTGACCGCATTCTGGTAGCTTACTCGACCTTGTGAGGGACGTAAAGCGTACAGCCCAGTGTACGATGCTGGATGTCGA
This sequence comes from Scolecobasidium constrictum UM 578, assembly GCA_000611715.1. Classification (NCBI taxonomy): domain Eukaryota; kingdom Fungi; phylum Ascomycota; class Dothideomycetes; order Venturiales; family Sympoventuriaceae; genus Scolecobasidium; species Scolecobasidium constrictum. The sequence goes on from AZYM01000206.1 coordinate 14,670, forward strand.
ATTGATCCGCCAATATCTGTTCCAACTCCAAGCAAGCTACCACGGAAGCAGAGTAATGCTGACTCGCCACCAGAAGAGCCACCAGATGTCAGCTCGCGGTTGTATGGATGACAAGTCCTGCCAAAGACATTGTTGACACTCTCGCCCATCATCAAGGTAGCCGGGACATTTGTCTTCGTGTATAGGACGGCGCCAGCATCGAGCAGTAGATCCGTCAGGGTGGAGTTTGACGTCGCAGGCTTTCCAACCCAGGATACATAGCCAATGGTTGAGTCAAGTCCCTTGATGTTGAATTGGTCCTTCAAGCTGATAGGCAGGCCATGCAATGGCCCAATTGTCTTGCCTTCTCGACGAAAGTACTCGTCCAATTCCTCGGCACGGGCAATTGCCTGCTCAAACGCGATCTCCGTGAGGCAGTTCACCAGCTGTTGAGCAATGGCGGCTCTCTTGCAGAGTGCCCTGGTGACTTCGACCGCAGTCCACTCGCCTTTGGCGATGTTTGCAACCACCACCGATGCCGTACTCTCCGTGATATCCAATTCGCGCTCTGTGAAAAGCCCACTGTCCTTTGCGAAGCTGTGGACATCCTTTGTCGACTTGTCCGGCAACAATGCAGGTGGGATAGTCCAGTCTCCTGGAATCTTTGCCTCACGTTCTGCACGCTTTTGGATGGCGACTTCCTGCCATCCTTTACTGGCTGCCATGATGATCTGCTGCGAGTTGCACTTGACCTTGCTTGAATGATGACCAAACAGTTATTTCCTCAGGAAGGTGTATGGTATCTCGACTTACGCCCTACCAAGCTCTTTTGACACGCGACCTTTCATCTTGCGATTAAACATGAACGATGCTGCCTGCTCCAGCCGTGTTCGGATTTGCCTATCGTATCTCGGAATGCATGCGCCGTCCCCTGTCGAGCTAGTCAGTGAGTGAAGCGCGCCGTTATCGGCTTCAGCGCGTCTTGTAACGAAGCCGCGAACAAAGTGGAAAGCTTGTCATTGTCGCGCTTGATCTTGAAGTGAATTGGTGTGGATATCGTAGAATGTCGTGCAGGAATCCAATCGACAGCTGGTGATAGTCTCATCACCAGGTCTACTCCTTCTGCCGCCCTGCTCTTCTCACACGCTTGCCTCGTCTCTCTTCCTCTTCATCGACTTGGTCTTCCTCTTGCTGTCCTTTGGTGTATTTTATGCGCGTGTCTCGAGGATCTATGTCCCACTCTTCCATGTCTACCCAATCCTCGTTGTCCGACATTTCACCAACATGACCCTCAGCACGCGTCCACTTCCACACCTCTTGCCGCATCTTCAGTGCGCGTAGAAGTCCATTGTGCAACTCTCGCAGCTGGCGCACAATCTCCTCCTGTTTTGAGACGTATGTTGATATCGCAAGTGTTGATTCGTCTGCCATCTGCTGAGGCAGGCCTTGTCGTGCATCTGGTACAGCTTCGGCAGGAAATGTGAAGAATGGATCGATAGGTGGAATAAGTGAAGGCGAGGGCGTGCGTTGGTTCGCTTGCCGTCGCGTTGTCATGCGATGTGAAGGTGCGGTGGAGTCGCCGTCCTCCACGCTACCATCGACTGTTCCTCCTGTCTCGGAGTGTGCTGTGTGATCCACGTCCATGCCGTTCGGTACTGCTGCGCCATTCACGACGATGCCGTTGCCATTGGCTTGGGCGATCCCAGCATGATCCGTGCGTTCAATGCTCTGCACCGCCACTTCTTGTGCTCCATTCCCATCGACTGCCTCGGCGTGTGGGTGTTGGCCTTGGTGCGTGTGCGCTGATACAGCTGGCATAACTGCACTTTGCCCTTCAGACCCGCCACCATTCTGGACGACTGCTGTAGATGGATCAGGCGCTTCGTCTGCCATCTCTGCATCAGTGCCCTCGGGGTTTAGTATCCTCTGGCCCTCTGCGTCTCTGAACAGTCCCATGGGTGCCCAGCCTACATCACCACGGAAGCCAGTGTAGATGTTCTTTATGGTAGAGAGTATGTCTTGCTGCTTGTGGAGTTGATCCTCGGCGTTCTTGATCATTTCCTCCAAGCCATGTTCTTTATATGGCTGCGAGAGCGAAGGATGCGACGGTAAATCTGCAGCGGACGCAAGCGGCGCAAGTAGATCTGTTCCCAACACAATGAGCTCTCTTAAAACTCTCACCATGCTCGGTTGAACATACCTTCTAGCTTAATGTCCTTGTATATGTTCTCATCCAGTGGCTCATCTTCGTCATCAATGTCGTCCTCATCTTCAACGACGTCGCCGTCTGGAGTGTAGTATTGCGGATTGATCGAGATGACGTCGCGCTTATAGCCAGCATGATCCACGCTCTGTGTGTGATATTAGTACCCAGCACGTGTACAGTTACACAACATCTTACCTGTTGGAACAGCGCGTGGCTGTTGAGCATGCCTCTTCGCACATATTTCGCATTGCGGTTTAGCTTGTTGCCTCGGTTCGTGCTGATTGCGCTGTCGTCGTCGAGATAGTAAGCTGTGGCAGTCAATATGCGTCCGCGGCTGTACATGAGGAGAACTGCTCACGATCATTGTTCCGGTAGTTGTCCCGTTTGACTTTCTCGATGAACTCGAGGACGAGTTGCTGCTGTTGCGCCATGCTGATCACCTGATCTGCGGCAGTCGATATGGCTTAGCCTCCGACTGCTATGCAATTAGCAGTGAGACAGCGACGACGACGACGACCACGTGTACGACGGCTCAGTTGGTGAACATGGAGTTTGGAATCGCATCACAGAGCCGCGAGCTGCGGAGTTGATCGCCGGAGCAGTCCCAATTCGTCTTAGCGTGCTCCATGCTTGAGACCCACTTTTTGCATCTCGTGGCTCGATCTGGCAAAGCCGCAATCGTCCTCCATCTTGTCATCTTGCACCCTGCTACTCGAACTTCGATTCCAGCTACCCACAAGCTACATTAACGGCTACAAGTCCTTCCAGAGGTTCGATCACCAGACTGCTCGCCATCTACCATGCCATGAGACATGTCAGCCAAGGATGGAAGACTCGCTCTTCTCGAGACTGGATTTGAGGGATATCCCAAAGACTATGTCACACACAATGTGCCGCTCATTGTTCTCTCGGGACTAGGATCAGATCATGAAGAAACCTCAGAGCTGCCAACAAGCTATCGAGATGGAGCGATCAAGATCCACGGCGATCTACCCCCTGTCACGAGTACCGTCGCTGAGGATTTGCTTGAAGCATTCAGGAGTTTCGAGCGAAGACCAGACCAGTGGGATGCGAAGCCTGTCATGGAAGGTAGCAATGTAATGGGATTCAAGTTTCGTGAGACCGGACGGGTATGTGATGTCCTGCGCTCAGATGTGCCAAAGCACTGACAATTATCAGACCTACGACTTGATACCACGAAAGGCCAAACCACCAACCAAAGATATGGGCTATGATCCTCCAGGGTCCCCAACAACATCACGATCTCCTCCCTTGTGGGTCCTTCACTCACCAATATCACCTCTTACGCCAGGCGCATCCCTCTTTCCGGACGGTATAATGAGTCCCGAGTGGGCTCGAAAGCATCAGCACTTTATACCGTCCGTCTTCATCTCCTTCTTCGACTTCGCGTCCAACCCAGCCACCAACAGTCTCACCGACAATCAGCTCAAGACTGAGATCAACAACATCAAGGCCACCCTGTACCGATCAGAGTACAAGACAAAGCTGGTAGTGGTGTTACTGGGAGACAAAAACACCACCTCCTTGCCCGATACCGAAGAACGACTCGCCAACATCCGAAGAGCGACGGGATTGGACACAAAGACTGGTTTCTTCTTCCTGCCACCTGGGTCATCCAAAGTGGAAATTCAGGCATTCGTGGATGGTGTCCTCACTGCACTTCAGCCTGGATGTGTCGAGTACTATCGCGATCTTACGAAGCATTCTAGAAGGAAGAGGGCTCGTGGTAACATCCCGGCTCCCACGGCACCTCCAACAAAAGGCACATCACAGACGACATCCGCACTTGGATGGGGCATTCGCTATGACTTCAAACTTGGCGTCTTCGCTGAGTTTCGTCAAGAAATGGAATCAGCATGTCGGCACTACACATCTGCTCTGGAAGCATTGCTCGGGCCCGACGGCATCTTCGAAACAACAGCTTCGTGGTCGCCTAGATGGGAAGAGGCTCGAATTCTAGCAGACATGGTCGCAATGCGCATCTTGAGATGCTTGCTTTGGAGTAACCTGACCACCACTGCCGTGCAGTCTTGGTCCAACTACCGCTATCGCTTGCGAGAACTGATCGACCGCAAGGGCAAAGGCTCATCGAATTATGGCTGGGAAGCGTGGGAGTCGAGATGGTCTCGGATGATGGCAGAGCTCGTGCGTAGGGCAAAAATTGAAGCGTTCGACGATGGCGAGTCAGAGGAGTTCAAGGTTTTCGCCCCAGTCGAGAAGGCGATCCCAGTTGGCGAGCGAATACGGCCCTTCGATCATCTGCATCATCCTGGCTACTGGTATCGCATCGCAGCCAAGCATGGCAGGCGAAGGAGAAGATACGCTCAGGAACTGCCAGAAGAGGATTGTACACCACCCGGGCAGTCTCCTGCTTCGGCCATGGCTAGTCGTTACGGCACATACGAGACATATCTCTGCCCTGAGCCGTGGCAAGAGAAGCCTACAGCAGGCAGAAAGACATACAACCATTCGAAAGAGATCTTTCACGCCCTGGAGAAGGCACAACATCAGTTCCACGCGCAGCCACGATCTCGAAGCGAGCTATGTCTAGACATGGCACGAGAACTGATTCGCAATCGGCAATATCCAGACGCAATGCAGCTTTTGTTCCACCTCTGGACTAGCATGTCATGGCGGAGAGATCAATGGTGGGAGCTGGTCTTCGAAGTTACACGCCACCTCAGAGAGTGTGCGAGACAGCTTGGAGATCTCAGAGTTCTCGCTGCAAGCGAATTCGAAATGTACAGCGCTTGCCTTCCTCCAGCAAAAGGGCACAAGTACGACTTAATGCAGTGTGGTGCAGGCGTGGAGTCTGGTGGCAAACAGTCTTTGTTGGAGGACGAGATCATCGAACTAAATCGCGAAATTGTCGCAAACTTCCTTGATATGACGTTCACTTTTGAGCCGGGTGAAGGCAATGCTGGTGAACCACTCAAAGCTCAGGTTGTGGTTTTCTCCAATGCCCAGCCTGGAAGTTCGCCAGTGGTGCTAGATAGCTTGGATGTCACATTCTCTGGCTCACCCTTCTCCATCAAGATTATGAATGGGGACGCTAAGGTCAACGCGATCAACACGGTGCAGGAAATTCAGCTAGCAGATGAGGAGGATGGCATGAAGACAGCCCAGGCAAACCTGCAACTCGAGGCTGGAAAGATGCTCGTGCTTGACACCTCTTTGGTGTTTCACGAAGCTGGTCCCATCGCTGTCCAAAACATGTCTGTCACGCTCACAACTCCAGCCACAATGATGCGCTTCACTGTGATGCCTGAAGAGATGTCGCCTCGACCCAGATGGTACAAGCAGGGCTCACAAGGTGTCGTTCCAGCGTGGATGGCAAGGGATGATAGTCACGCCGTGCAAATTCATCCTCGGCCACCGAAGATGGACATCAAAATGTCTCGCGTCAGCGATCATTACTACACAGACGAAGAAATCGAACTGCCGATCGAATTGACCAACAGTGAGGATGAGGCGACTGAATCAAGTCTGGAAGTGCGCTTGCTAAGTGATGACGGTCTGGCGGAATTCTCCTGGCTTGATGCGCAAGAAGGTGCAAGTCCATCAGAGGACTTGCCAGGCTACCACATTGGATTGCTAGAGCGTAATGCTTCAAAGACCTCCACCCTCGTCTTCACGGCACCAAGTCTGCCAACATCATACGTGGTCGAAGTCAAAGTACTTTATCACTTGGCTTCTGATCCGGCCACGCCCATCTCAAAGACCTTCACAGCAGACTTGAACGTGACACGCGCGTTCGAGGCCAACTACGAGTTCCAGCCACGGGTGCATCCAGCTCACTGGCCATCCTTCTTTGATCCAGCGACCGTCTTCGTGGAGACGAGTGACGACTCCAAGCATGGCATTGTGCAGCGGTGGGAGCTGCTGGCACGGATCGCAAGTTTCACGTACGAAGGCGTCATCATGTCGAAGGCTGAGCTGCGGCAAGAATCCATATCAAGTCACGCGACTGCGACATTCGAATGCACAAATTCGGCTGAGGCAGAGACCGAAGTTGCGCCTCAACAGCAGATCGACAGATCATTCACCGTGGATGTGACAAAGACTTCTCTGGAAGACAGGCGATCTATAGAGCTCGAGCTCGTTCTGGCGATCTCATGGCGGCGACCTCGGTCAAATAAGACGTTTACTAGTCTTCTACCGGTCAATAGCTTCGTGCTGGAAAATGGTCCACGCGTGCTAGCAGCGGTCTCATACCCTGTGATGCCAGGCCAAGGCGATGGAGACGACAACATGGAAGCAGTTCCCATCGCGCAGCTGACATTCACGCTCGAGAACCCAACAAACCACTTCCTGACATTTGAGATGACCATGGAAGGGCCGCAGAAGGATGATTGGGCATTGAGTGGCTCCAAGATGAGCAGCCTCAATCTGCTGCCGCTGAGTCGAGATTCTGTCAGCTTCCGCATTGTGCCTCTGGACATGGACGATGCAAGCGAGGAGGAGGGCAAGTGGCTTGAGGTGCGCTTTCGCGTCATGGATGTGTATTTCAGAAAGGTGCTGCGATGTCTGCCGGCAAGCTCTGGTGTGCGCGAGGTGGAAGGCAAGGGTGGGAGTCTTCTTGTATGGGTTGGTGGACGCCCATCAGCTTAAACATAGAGCAATGCAGTCGCAATCTATTGAAGAGTCTGCTTTCCACTCCGTGTTCGTCGTACATGCCTGAGCACCTTGTTCTTGAATGAGGAGTTCTCCATAAGATGTGTCATGGATTAAATTTGCTGGAAAGTATCCACACGAGCCGAGTTGCTACATCATCAACGACCAATACGAGTTTGCCGGTCGACAAAACACGTAAATCTCTTCTTCATTGCGCCGCTTCTCGCGCGACAGCAACAATGAAAAAATTTGCAAGAGATGCGTCTGCTGTTTGGCATGCTGTGAGTGACCGGAACACCACGAGGAGGAAGCACAACAGTCCGTCTTCGATCGCCCGAACGATCGTATTCTGGCACGTCTTTAGCTGAGAAACCTTCGCTGAATCGTACGTACGGCATTTTCGCCGCTGTCGTGGGTGAGGGTCGATTTTCGTCTCGCCTCAGCTCACAAGCAACGACGCTTGTCCCTGCAACCAGTGCCAGCTCCCACCAATTGTGCCTTTGTGGCGGCGATTGCTTCACCTCCCCAGCAAGCTGGAAAGCGGAAGTGATCGCCAGTACTCCGACACTTCTTTCGAAGCTTAATCGTCGTTGCCCTGTATCTCCGCCCAGGCCAAAATCACAACCAGAGTGCTCGTCTTGTGTTTTGTCGCATGAACGAGCCTACATGCGTTGTCTCGGTGGTGCTGGTGCTCACCCTTGTTCCGAGACGAAGTGATCAGGTGGGAAACCCTGTACTCCGACACAGTCCGAGTATTTGCTTTGCACGCGACATCGTCATCGACTGATTGCAAGCAGCTCCATTCAACGCAAGCGACTTGTTAGTCGACTGACTGCAGGAGCTCAGACACTCAAAACCATTATTTGCACTTCGCGCCTAACGAAGACACCACAATTGGCAGCCCCTGACAGCTTGATGGCTGTGCATTGGTTGCGCGTCCGTTGGTGATGCACACGGCTTCTTTGTCTACTTCGCGAGCCGCGAGGCTTCACGAAGGTGCTTGAAGGTTTAGCCACCAAAGCACACCAGAGCGTATCGTGAAGAGTAAGTTCTTTTACTTCGGTCTTGGTAACGGTGCTAGCAGCTGAGAGCTGCCGGCAAGACTTCGCCAGAATGTCACCAGAACCGAAGGCCTTCTACAGCTTTTATCCCGCACAAGCAAGGCTAGAGTCCGGATTGCCCGTCATTTCGACTGCGGAGGAAGAACTGATGAGAAGAGCACAAATGTCGCATGGACGGCGCGATATGACGACGCTGTGGCACTTCCTGTTTTGTTGGTTAAAGAAAGAGAGCAGTGTGGACAGAAGGTAGCGCAGAAAACCTGAAGCGCCACAAACAATAAAAGTGGGTCCATGATCGCATGGCAGGGGTTCGCCGTGACCGATATTGAGTCCGCACGCCTTTATTCTCTGCCTTTGCAAAAGAAGACATCCTCGACCTCGCCTTTTCTGACTTCTCCTACGCCTGCGTCGACAATGTCGCACAGAGCAGATTCCCTTCAATTTGACACAAGAGACAAGACAACATGGCAGAGAGCACCAAGAAGAGAAAGCTCGCAGATCAAGAGGTATTGATGTCCAACCAGAATTTTGGCCTCAGCTAATTCCGCAGGAATCCTCACCCGCAGGTCTTCCCGAAGATGGCGTCCTCCTCGAGCTTGCGTCAACGTCCAATCGCACGTCCGAGAAGTAGAAGCAGAAGTTGCCGCTTCTTGTCAAGAAGTACAGTCCAAGTCGCGCTGGGGTAGACGCGTTCGCATCCTTCAGAAAATACCTGAGCAAGCTCAAAGGCGTGACGAAGGTTCAAGCTTACAGTGCGATCGAGCACATAAAGTCCCACATTGCGGAGAGAATGCTGAGCCAGACAACGCAATTCATGTTTGCTGGTGCGGAGAACGGCAACTTTCCAGGCGAGTGGACGGAGGAGACGAGAAACAGCATTGCCGAGATGGCACGCCAGGTATGTCTCTATTGAAATATCTGCTTTCACGTTGTGCTGATACAGTTAGATCCTCTTCGCAGTCGTCGGCGATGATTCGCAACGTCCGCTAGGTCAAGTGACCGATGTGAAGGCCATGGTCGATCAGCGGCTGGATGGAAGCCAAGCTGGAACCACTATGGACAGACCAGACATTGGTCCCAACACCAAGCAAGGCATTGTCCCCGATTCATCAGTGAAGCGCCCCCTACCAGTCATGCATTTCGGGGCAGCAGGCTCCAAAGGTCCTCTAGGCGGTACCCAACAGTTCTGGTCCAAAGGCTACAACCTCCTTCACGATGGAATGAAAGGCCTCCTCAATCGCAGTCGTACACCTGGTCCTGTGTCCGCCTTTTCCGATGCCGCTTCTCATGCTCTCAAGCCGCAGCCGGATGAGGATGTCTCCCTCCTAAAGCCTCGTGCAATCTACGACCTCTCAGACCCTCTCGATCATCCACTCACGGAAGGCGACCTCGCCAGCATCCGACTTTTGCAAGAAGAGCGAGAGCTCAACTTCTCTGACATTGACATCTCCGGCGAAGAGATGTACGAGCTCAGCTTCGAGCGTCGCAAGCCTAGACTCGACAACTACAAGCGTCTAGTCGAGCAGAGCAAGCCCAGCAAGGTCATTGACCTGCAGGAGATCGACATCTTCAACTACCCAGTCTTGAAGATGTTGCTGCCCTTCAAAGCCATCGTGAAGTTCGAGGAGTCTCCGAAGGGGAAGATGGACTTCCTGACACTCACCGATTCCCTGGCACTTCGGTACAACAAACTTGAGCATCACCAGCATATGAAGGATGCTTTCCGCACGATCGCACACCGCCACAGCCGCAAACACTGCTACTCTCCTGTCCAAGGCCATGACCTGATACTGAGCGTGGAGAATTGCTTGAAATTTCTGGAGATGCTGGCTGCAACACTCGTCCGCGATCTCGAGCTAGTCCAGGACATCCACCGCACTCCACCTGGCGGACTGGAGAAGAACAATTTCATCCGCTCCGATGAGTATGCTGTGCGGTATTGACTCCAACATGCCCTTGAGTTTGACTGGTAGGAGTATGCGTGTGGTCAGAATCCAAGGAGGTGCGAAGATGGTAGTGACTCAAGCCTAGAGGTTGAGGCTGGACGATCCTGGCTAGCATAGTTAGGAATACATAACCTGTCAGGAGTGAGGATGGGCTGGACAGTGTTGTGAAGACGCCATTCTGATTTTGCGCGTTGTAGTTCTATCGATCAATTTTGATCATTTGTAAAAAGGTTGGAGCAGGGAGGTTGGCGACGATGCTCTGGCACGGCGTTGTTGGTGTTACTCCTACGTTCCTAGCTTCCAAAATGAATGTCGTTGTAATCGTTAGGGGCTGTCAAGTATGTGAGTAGACAATGAATTCAAGTCTAGGCGCACGTATCTTATATTTCGAGTGTAGTTGTCTATGCATTTCATGGGAGCAAGAAAAGTTGTATACATTACAGGCTGTGCTATTATTATGAGCCGCTCTCTCGCGTCTTTCTCCAGACATCCAGGGCTTCCTCACAATTCTTCTCGGTAGAAACGCATCGTTCACCGAGCAGTTCCCATGTTCTTCTCCGTATGATGTCTTCAACAGCTCTTTCTCGTCTTATGTTCTCAGCCAGGTATTCTGTCCGTGGCTCTCTTGGGAAGTATCGTGCCGAGTAAGGGTCGAGTCTCTCGTCCACGACGACTTCTCTTCTCCTCTCGCTCTCGACTTCCCGTAGTATGAGGTCTGGGTCATCAGGATCTGGACTGGTCGCCACACTTGCGCAGTAGTTGAGGACATCCGATCGTGACTGCCATGACGGGAAGAGCACTTTGTTTCTGAAGTTTGTACATGACGCACCGTCGATAGGCCTCTTGCTGCCAGGTGGTATACCGATCTGCCGCGTGTGCACTGAGTTGGGGTCCCACCTCGTCTCGCCTGGCGTGAGCAGCGAGTTGAGATTCTGCGTTATCGAGTCATCTATCGTCGCACGTGACAGGCGAAGGAAGTCTCGTAGTTGTGTGGAGTTGAAGCAGAATTGCGGCGTCAACGCTGGAGGGTCGTATGATTTGGGCGGCATGTCGTCACTTCCAGCCTTGCGCTTCGGTGGCGGCGATGATGATGGTGAGGTGGTCGATGAGGGTGAGGAAGGCGTCCTGTTCCAGAACCAGGAAGCCGTGATGGATAGTGCTAGGTACTGACGCCCAGCTTCGTCGATGCGTGGAAGATTCGTTGTAGCAGACGAGATTCGCCTGCATCAAGCCAATTCGAGATGGGATGATGTCGGCGATTTCTGCTTAGGTAAGCCGGAGCCTGACGCGAACCTCCGCCCGCGACACGCTTTCACGCGCGCGTCATCCAATCTATCCACGGCCAAATCTGCCAATCCAGCAAATGCAACTGCGCGATGCCGTACTATTTTCACGCGTAGCTTCACGGTCACTTCACTTTCGATCTCGAAGTCTGCACATTGTACATCACACTCGCATCTACCATTCGAATCTCTCATCACGGCTGCTTGCGCCGCTATACATCATGTCGAACTCCAAGCAAGGCACTCTCAAGTATGTCCTTTCGCAGCAAACCCTAGGGTGTGACCATGCATATTCTCAACATCAATTCACGTGTTCTGTACTAAGATCATCCAGCAAATTCTTTGGCAAGCCCAATGGCGCCAAACCAGCAGCCCCGCAACAGTCGAAGCTCGCCTTCTCCACGAAAGCAGCCAGCAAGAAGGATGATGCCAAAGAGAACGAGCCGACGTCGTCAAGCGAGGAGGTGAAGAAAGAGGTGAATGTGAAAGAAGAAGATGAGGCTATGCCGGACGCCTCAGACGAGGATGTCAAAGCCCCAGTCAAGACAGAAAGCCCTACGCAGGCAAAGAAGCGCTCGGTGGAGGACGATGAAGATGCGAGATCCGCCGCAGAGGACTCGGAGCCGCCAACAAAGAAGGCCAAGACCAAGTCAAGCGATGCAAAGGCAGTCAACGGCAAGTCAACGTCAAAATCCACGAAAGCGGTCCCTGCTCCCAAGTCGAGTCCGAAGATCAAAGAGGAGGTCTCTACGCAACCGCCCGCAAAGAAACCACGAGGCCAGTCCAAGAGGAAGGTAGTGGAGGAGGATGACGAGGACGAAGAGGTGGCAGCACCTGCATCGAAGCAGCTTCCACAGAAAGAGGTGAAGGAGCAAGAGGAAGACTCGCCAGACGCGGAGAGCACGGCCTCAGACGAAGAAGCTGAAATCGAGTCTGAGGACGAGAAGCCTGAAGAGGCAGCGAAGAAGCGCGAGAAGGTACAAGCAACACTCAAAGCAGACGGCAAAGACCCATATCCAGACTGGAAAGCAGGAGACCCAGTTCCCTACGCAGCACTCTGCACCACATTCTCCAAAATTGAGATGACGACCAAAAGACTGGAAATTGCGGCGCATTGCTCGCGCTTTCTGCGACAGGTCATGCGTCTGACACCTGATGATCTGCTCCCGACGGTCCTGCTCATGATCAACAAGCTCGCTGCAGACTACGCTGGCATCGAGCTCGGCATTGGCGAGTCGCTCATCATGAAAGCGATTGGAGAGTCGACTGGACGAGCACTAAAGGTCGTCAAGGACGACCAGAAGCAGATTGGTGATCTCGGTCTCGTAGCGGCAAAGAGCAGAGGCAATCAGCCGACAATGATGAAACCCAAGGCATTGACTGTTCGAGGTGTTCACAAGGCTCTTCTGGACATTGCCAAGATCGAAGGCTCAGGTGCGCAAGGCACAAAGGTCTCTGGCATCAAGAAGCTTCTGTCTGCTGCCGACGTGGCAGGCAAGGGCAAGGTCGACATCACCAAAGACAAGGGCGGCCCGAGCGAAGCAAAGTTCATCGTGAGGACTTTGGAGGGCAAGTTACGACTTGGCCTGGCAGACAAGTCTGTGCTGGTCGCTCTGGCTCAAGCAGTGGTCTTCCATGAAGCGGCACAGAAGGGCAAAGTGCCAAGCTCAGATCAACTTGCAAAGGGCGAGTCGATCTTGAAGTCAGTCTACAGGTATGTTTGGTCATCAGCACCAGAGTCTCGAGGAGAACTGACCATCGTACAGCGAACTGCCCAGCTACGAAGTCATCGTCCCAGCTATACTCGAGCACGGCCTTGCCAACCTGAGAGAAAGCTGCAAGCTCCAGCCAGGCGTACCACTCAAGCCCATGTTGGCGAAGCCGACCAAGTCAATCACCGAGGTCCTCGATCGCTTCGACCAGAAAGAGTTCACATGCGAATACAAGTACGATGGCGAGCGCGCACAGATTCATTTCGTGGCTCACGACTCGCCATACCAGCTCGCTACTACTGCTCCTCAAGCTGGCAAGAGCGACAAGGGAATTGCCAACGTCTTCTCGCGGAACTCGGAAGACTTGTCGAAAAAGTATCCAGACATTCTTGCGGCACTGCCACGCTGGGTGAAGGAAGGTACCTCGAGCTTTGTGCTTGACTGCGAAGCCGTCGCCTGGGACATGAAGGAGAAAAAGGTCCTGCCCTTTCAGCAGCTTATGACACGGAAGCGTAAGGATGTCAAGCTCGAAGATATTACAGTCAAGGTGTGTGTCTTTGCATTTGACATTCTGTTCCTCAACGGTGAACCACTAGTCAACAGCTCCTTCCGCGAACGTCGCGAGAAGCTGCATGGTGCTTTCAATGAGGTTGAGGGCGAGTTCGCATTTGCCAAATATGGCGATGGCAATGAGCTCGAAGCCATTCAACTGCTTCTTGAAGACTCTGTCAAGGCGTCTTGCGAAGGCCTCATGGTCAAGATGCTGGACGGGCCAGAATCATCATACGAGCCGTCGAAGCGTTCCCAGAACTGGCTCAAGGTCAAGAAGGACTACCTCGCTGGCGTCGGAGATTCCCTTGATTTAGTCGTGTTAGGCGCATATCACGGCCGTGGCAAGCGCACAAGCTGGTACGGCGCCTTCCTGCTCGCGTGCTACAACCCGAGCAACCAGACCTACGAGACAGTCTGCAACATCGGCACTGGTTTCTCAGACGAGATCCTTGCCGCTTTCCATGAGAAGCTATCCGAGATCGTCATCGATCGACCCAAGCCCTTCTACTCGCACAGCGCAGGCAACAAGGACCAGCCAGACGTGTGGTTCGAGCCCAAGTACGTATGGGAAGTGAAGACTGCAGATCTCACAATCTCGCCACGCTACAAGGCTGCCGCAGATGTTGTCGGCGCTGATGGAAAGGGCGTGAGCTTGCGATTCCCACGATTCATCAAGGAGAGGGAGGACAAGAAGCCGGATATGGCGACTACCCACAGACAGGTCGCTGAGATGTACAAGGCGCAGGAGGAGGTCGGTAAGGAGAAGAAGACCGGCGTTGATGATGACTTCGAGTATTAGTGTCCCAAAGGCATCGACGCGAATATTCAAGCATACATGCTAAGCGAAGGCGTCCATGTTGATGATAACAAGCATTTGCTGAAAATGAAGAGACTCATTTGCTACAGAACTTGCTCCTATCAATGCTTGGATTTGTTTACAAGTGAGAAAGATGTCCCAGTGCGCCAACCAATGCTGCCTTCCCATACAACCGGCCTAGTCCATGCATGCTTTTTGCCCACTTCGTGAAAAATTCGTCTGGGTATAGAATGGAACTCAATGAAACACATGCGCTTGAACGAACTCCAAGCTCTTCCATGATCGCTGCGCCAGTTTCCTATTCCTGCTTCTGAGCGCGTTGACGCGTGAGCATCTATGGTTCGATGCAGCAGGTCCCTTTCAAACCGACAAAGACCGCTCTTCGATCGCGGATGGCTCACTCGTTACTCTGAACGTGGTTAACGCTTTGACATCCTGGGCATGGCTTCTCTCGAGCGCGTCTTTTAGCCTGCGAACGTACTGTCCTCGTGCTGCAAGACGCTCAAGCCCTGCCCAGTTGCTGCGCTCTAGATGTCGAATCAAATTTAGTCAAATTGCTTCAAGATCTCGTGACCCGCCCCTTCATGGTCATCTCAATGTTGGCCGCCCATCTGCAACTGCGCACCGTGACTGTTGTCTCCGACGGTGTCGCTCAGGTTGATCAGCAGCTGTGCCAGACATCGCTTCGTCGCCGCGTCGTCTCTCAAGACAGCTGAGAATGTCGCATCCCTCAATGGCTCTGGCAAACACTGCCTCAGCGCTTCTCTCGCCCTCGCATTGTCGCTCAGTCGCAGGAAGCAGCGGACAACATGCTTCAGCAGTCGCACAGTCTGCTGCTCCACAAGCTGATTGACCATATTGCTGAGCACCGTGCCCACAGCGTAGAAACGCTCGTACGTCTGGCAGATGTATGCGAGTCCAACATCGTCGAGAAGGATCTTCTGAACGATGAAGATGGCGACGGTCTTTGAGAGCTCGGAGCCTGTCTCCATGATGCGCAGGCAGAGCGGGATGATCTCGGTCGTGAGGAGGAAGTTGATGACTTCGCTGCTGTCGTTCTTGACGAGCGCGCCGATGACGCCGAGAGATGTGAGGCGGAGGTATTCGAATGGACGCGATTTTGATGTCGTATTGAGGAATGGATAAAGGAAGAGTGGGATGTGTGCTGTCATGCGATTAGCTTGCTATACTATATTGATGGAAGACTATCAGCTCACCAGCCAGGAACAGTTGTCTGGTCTCGTGATGTGATGCTACACATTGTAGCAGAGCGAGCGCATTGCATACTCGATTTGACGCTGCTGCTGTGAGTTGCGACGGGCTGAGGAGTGGGTAGACCGAGATGATCTCCTGCAGCAACGAGGTCATGACACCTGCAGCACGTAAGTCACTCTCCTCCATCCTCATATAGCAGACAACAGCATACCAAAAGAGTGCCACAGCACCAGCGCCAACTCCGGCACAGCCTCTCTCTTCTTGCTCAGCTCCAGTAGCGCCGTCTCCCTCGTGTTCGCGTTAAGCAGCTGCACAATAAACTCCATCGTCTTCCTCTGGTCTTCACCGCCGAACTCTGCACTGATTCCATCGGTCGCGCTCGCCGCTGGCATCGACCTGTCTCCCCCACCTGAAGCCATGTTGCCCAGTCCCGCTGCCGCGGCTAGTGAGTTGCCCGTGAGTCTGTCCACGCCTCCACCGAGTGCGGGAGACGGATTCGCAGCAGCGCCAAGATTCGCAGCAGCAGCAAGGCGGTTATACTGCATGCCAGCGTGTTGTTGAGGGTGGTTCGCTTGGTGAGGATGGTGCGGTTGCGGTTGGTAGCCCATGAACGGGTCCTGTTGGTGTGAGAAGGCGTGGCCTCCCACATTCATGCCGTGTTGCATCATCGTGGCATCAATCCTTCGAACAGGAGCAAGTGAGCGTGCGCCAATGTGTCGATAGTCTTGCCGGTTGATTTGTGTCTCGTGAGTAGCCAGT
The DNA here is from genome assembly GCA_000611715.1 of Scolecobasidium constrictum UM 578. NCBI lineage: Eukaryota > Fungi > Ascomycota > Dothideomycetes > Venturiales > Sympoventuriaceae > Scolecobasidium > Scolecobasidium constrictum. Next base: position 30,835 of record AZYM01000206.1, read on the forward strand.
CAAGAGTCGCGATGTCGAATCTCGAGGTGTTCACCGAGCTTGGACCATGCGATCAGAGCGACGGGTTGACGCTAGCTCTACTTTGGGTTAGTGACCCGATGGCCAGTGGCAGTCACGATCCGACAAGGCTGAGGAAAAGGAAGGAGCTGGTGTGACCCGGCATGGTCGTTGAAGGCAGCTTCAATTGATCTCATCATCTAAATCTATGTTTGAGAGCAATCATTAAGATCGCAGGGTATCAAATCATTTGTCTATGTCGCAGCAGTGACTTGTTCCTCCTCAGTCTGCATAGCAGCAAGCTCGTCTGCCGTATGAGCACTCTTCGCCTTCTTTATCCTGACAAACCCGGCCATGATCAACAGTGCAGTTCCAGCGCATGCCAGCGAGAACCAAAACACATATTTGTAACTCTGTCTTGTGCCTTGACTTTCCGTCTCTCGGGCAATCAAGGCACCAAACCCGAGGAAGAAGGCAATGCCGAGCTGCAACAGGCTGTTGATGAGAGCACCAGCCAGACCTTGCTGCTTCAGGGGCAGAGATGTGGTGATGAAGATGTTTGTCACCGAGAAAGTGATGTCGATGCCGATAGTGCAGCAGATGCATGCTGGGAAGACGTATGCCCAGTAGTTCGCGCCCAATGGAGCAATGGCAAACATCAGACATGCAATAACATATGCGGTGCCAGCGATCAGTATGAGGATTGTGCCGTGAATACGATGAAGGAAGAAACCGCCAACAGTGGCGATGATGCAGCCGCCGATGGCCAAAGGACTGTGAAAGACATTAGCTAACTTGCCACCGAATGGTTAGTGTATCAACTTACGTGTACCATGCGACCAGTTGCAAAGGTGCTGCCCCCATGTACTCGTTCATGTAGAACGTCGCGTACAAGAGCCAATTGCCGAGCACACCATACTGGAAAAGCAATGCGACGCACAGCGGCTTCATGTACTTGACCTGGAACAGACCAAATGGTAGAAGTGGCTGCTCGGCGACCCAGCCTTCCACGTAGAACGCCGCAGCCAGAAACAGGATGCCAGCTGTGAAGGTGACATATATGTATGGAGTCGCCCATACTCTCGGTGCGTCTGCGCTGTCTGTGATCGCGAAGACAACGAGGATGAGACCAGCAGAGATGAAAGTAGCTCCAAGCCAGTCCATTTTGACACCCATGCCTTTGCGTTCGTTCGTGTCCGAAGGCACTGAGAAGTACGAAATGACGGCCGTACTCGCAGATAGGATGACTCCAACGAAGAAGTACCACCTCCACGTCGTATACTGCGACGTCAGTCCAGCGAAGAAGATGCCGATGAAGAAGCCGAGTGGCGCGCAGGCACCATACAGACTGAAGATGATGTTCTTCCGTGGTCCAGGTCGGTAGATACTCCCAAGCAGCATCAGACTACTGGGTAAGTGCGCGGCAGGTCCGAGACCTTGGAAGGCACGCGCAAAGTACATCATCCAGTCGTTCTGGGCGAAACCTGCGATCAGGCCCCAGACCGAAAACCAGACCACGCCACCGACATATACTGGAAAGCCGCCGTACATGTCGCTCAGCCGACCGAAGAAGAGCAAGAAGCACGCGACTACCAGTGAGAAAGCGTTGGCCGGCCATGTCTGCGCATTCGTCGGGATCTCGAGATCAGATGCCACCCGTGGCAAGGCGACGATGAATCCAGAAACAAAGTATTCCGTCAGGACTTGAGACATCAACACTGAATAGCAGAACCCGAATTCTGCCCATGCCGACTTGAATGTGGCGGGTCTTTCGCGTCCCAGGCGGTCGAGTCGAGCTTCGTTCGATTCTTCGATGTCATTGTTTCCAGCTTTTATTTTATCCTCGGGTGTAGTCATGGTTATTATTGTGAATGGAAAGAATAATGGAGGATCAACAAAATGATACGAGATTGGATGTAGAGGGACTTGAAGCAATTGGCAGCAACTTCAATCGCCTCTCCAGCACGGTACTCGCCATCCTGAGGTCATGGGCGCAAACCTCTATATACATCTCGTAATTGAATGGGGACTCGGGTTCCGCGGCGCATGCTAGGCATCGTGACCCGGAACAATCCATCATTTGTCATCGAAACGAGTCCTCATTATGACGACCCAAGACCCAATCATGACGACCGAGGCTGGAAAATGACGACCGGATTCAAGTGGCAGAAGGATAGGCGAGAGAAGTCGAGCAAGAGTTTGAAATCAGTTCTCAAAGCTTTGCTGGAACGGGTGGCGGTGAGAAAATTGTAATGTACAGTGACGACCGCTAAGCTGCATTGGGACAGATGTACTGTCAACGGGCATCGGACAGGGCGCGCTCCCACTGTTCGTTAATGTCTAGGCAACGCTGTCTTATCAAGCGCGCGGAATTCATTCCCATTCTTCAGCGCTTCTTGTCAACGAGCAGACAGGCTTCGAAAGTCTGTGGTAATGCATATCTGTCTATCATGCTTGATCATGGAACCTTCAATGCAAGCGTGCTACATGGCGCCATCGTGCTATTCATGTACGTGAGAAGCTCTGTCGTGCGCAGTCGTCATCCTTGTCAGGCGCATCTGGCTGGATGCCACCAGCATGGCCGCCAGCATGGGCTCCATCTTCACGAGTTAGGAAACTGCTCGCCTCTTCAACTGTCTCAGTAAGAACAGACTGGTCGATCTTTCGTTTTGCGGTGCGGTGCCTATTCGAACGAGCCATGGCTCATCATACGCGACAGCCTTGTGACGCATTCAATCGTAAATTGATCATGTGGCTCTGCAGCTCCAATCATCACGGGTTCTCCCTCGAAACGAACAATTGCGCCGTTTCTCCAATGCCTGGTTTCTCACACCTAAACTGGAATTGGCCAACACCTGGCACGTTAAGGGATTGTGTTATGCTCAATTTCGACCCCAGAGTGTCGATGATGCGCGCTAGATTCTTGATCGAGCCCTCGACGATCCAGCACTGGGATGCAATATGCGGATGCAGCCAGACTAGGAGCGTGTACTCGCGCCTTTCCGGTCCCTTCCATCGGGAGAAAGACGATGCGTTCTGCGGGGAGCATTGGAATTCCAGGACGAACAAGGTCTCTCCAACAGAGCTAGACTCCCAGTACTCCCAATACTGCCAGCTAGCCTCACTACCGCGAGCCTTCATCAGACCAAGCTTGCCCACTGGGAACGGAGTGTAGGAACATTTGGTGATGCGAATCAGATACGCATCGTCCCTTCTAATGTTCAGGCTGAAAACTGTTCTCACATAGTGCCTTTGAGTCCAGTTCGATTTCAGCATAAGTGCAACTGAGGGTGATTTGACCGCCGTGGGTAGTCTGGATTTGAGCACACATGGCACAGCAGATATCCGCATGAGTCGTCCTTTCCCTCCAGACTCGGGCCACAAGATGATGCAGACGTGATTTTCAGGCAGAGCCCAGGACGCGTGAGCATGCTGTGCTTCTGAACTACTCCGAGCTTTGGCAATAACGGCGAGTTCAGCTGCAATGAAATAGCCACAATTGTGCAAAGGCACATTCAGCCGTAAACCCAAATTCGTAGAAGCAATCTCTCGATCATTGGCGTCGTCCAGGTAGCCGATAGGTTTGGGCTGGAATCCAGCTGATCCCTGGAAGTACTTTGGATGAGTGGCGAGCACGCCACGCAAATCCAGCTTGTCACGTCTGGTGGTCAGTTCGATGGCGTTGAAATCATCGCCATCGGACCACGCAAAGATTGTCTGATCAGACGAGTCCTTCAGAATCTCCTCTTGCAAGCGTACGAATGCTTTTTCACCCTCTCCATAAAGTAGAGGCATGTTGATGTTAAACAGCCCAATCAGTGAATAAGCAATATCCTCGACTCTTGTGGTCAGCCTATTGGAGGCCCAGGAGAAACGCTGAGCGACACTGCAATCGTACACGCTTTGCTGTCCCAGAAGCACAGCGGACGGTATGCCGGTGATTTCTACGATCAACGACATCAGCGAGCTTTTTAGACCCAGCATCTCCCAGTTTCCATCGTAGAAGGTAATGGATTTGTGGGGAGCAATAAGCTCCTGTAACGTCCAGCCTGAGCACAAGGTCAATTGAGGACAAACCAAGGATGATACAATTGCAGAAAAGTGTTACCTCGCGTCCACCAACGTGACTTCATGAAACACTCCCGACCACCAGCATGAGGACTTCCGAACACATCCTCCATGTAGACGAAACAGCACTGCGCATTCCGGTACCAATTGAACATCGAGTTGATTGATTCACTCAATTCAGCGCTACTCGTCTTGTCGATGCTACTTGAGGTAAGCATGGTCGTCATTGCAAACGACAAAAATGTTTTGCGGACCAACAAGTGTCTACCCATGCATATTCAATGGATCCAGCGCTCTGCCTTCTATGCAAAGCAGTCCCGTGCGATGAAACCTCCTTGCAGAATTTAGCAATCTTGTCGAAGCTCTTCGGTTTCGACGTTGCTAACACGTCGTGAGAGACCGACGCCAATTCTTGATAAGTAACCTCGCCGTCACTACTCCATGTGTGCGATAATATTGCATATGGTGGAATATTGGTTTCAGTGAAGTCGCACAGCTTCAAGGTTCTGCAGTGAATGAGTCTCATGAGTGGCAAGTGGGTGACGCGAGATGCCGCACGAGAGGATGGAACATGGAACACAGCAGACAGCGCACCGGCTATCTCGGATCACCAAGAAGCGTCCAAGTTCATCGGTCGAGATTCGTTGCTGGTGGAATTTGAGCGATGACACGGAGAAGGCAGATCAGGAGATCGGCACGCATAACAGCCTGAGGCAGAAAGGCTAACATCCTCAGCGTCACCAACACTTCTCTGGAGCTCGATGATGGCACATAGCAATAGTTCTCGCACAGAGACGGGAAGCTCGATCTTGCTAGATCAAACTTGGAATCATCGAGATGGCGAGGCCTTTATCGATGCCAAAACATCAGCTTACCGCCCGGGCCCAAGACGCCGACTCAGACCACGATCCGAGCTTGGTAGGAAGGACCGACGCTGTTCCAGAACCCACGGCGCTGGCATCTGTATATCGTTCTTCAGGATCACCTCGGCAATTCAAGTATACATCAATGACAATCATCATTTATGTCTTGATCTATATAAGAATACAGTCTAGAGCATTGTACAATCTAGAGCTTCGGCAACGCCATCCAACGGACGCGGGGATAATTAATAATCGTTGCTGTTTGTTCAAGAAAAGGGACATCCGCCTCTGTTGCCACCCATCAACTTTGCCTTGTTCGCCGCCATCTCCACCGAGCCCTTGCCTTCGAGATGTCTAGGTCCAAGGTTGGGGATGGTGTATCCCTCCGACTTGTACTGCGGACCAGGAATAGGCAGACCAACCATCCACCTCGACCACGTCTGCGGGCTGATCCAGCGTGTATAGAAAGTATCTGGGTAGTACCACGGCTCGACCTCATAGAACATGGTGTTGTACAGGCCATCCTTGTTTGGCTTCTCCGAGTACACCTTCGTGCGCATCCAGTATGGTCGTGGCAGGAAGAGATATCGGATGATGTACTTGCGGATGTGGAGGGCGTTGAAGACTGCGCCTTGCAGCCATGATGGTGGCTCCTTATACATCATCGCTGTGCGGAGCTTGTCATCCATGAGGGCGGACACGACATTCTCGCCAATGGGGTGAAGTGCCTTGGGCATGGTGTAGAGCAGCATTGCTGTGGTCTCGACGGCAGTTTGGTGGTTGTCTTTGGTGGGCACCATGACTCTCTGCTCGTATGACTTAGCCCACACTGCAACTTCCTCGAACCAGTCCAGACCATCCTTCCATCCTCGCTCATAGCTGGGCAGATCCTTGTATGAGATACCCATAGCATCGCCAACAGACTTCCAGAAAGTACCGGTAGCGCAAACCTCCATCGGCGTGAGGTCTCTCCATTCGAACTCCTTGACCCATCGTACCGGTTCGACCGCGAAAAGTGAAAGGGTGTAGAGAAGATCTTCGTTCGAAATCTGTCCTGATGCTTGATACAGCGAGTGCATGTAATTCATTCGCGCAATTGCCGAATTTGATCGATCCGAGCTTGGTGGTGATCCCAGAAACTCAGCAATCAGAACAGCAGTATCAGTCAATCGCTTTATCAAGTCAGTCACATGATCCTGCAGTCAGATCGAGGTACATACCCTTGGCGCGAATGCCGGGTTCGACAGCTGCTTCGTCTTGACCAACAGCTTACTGATCGTCGGAATGCCATACGTCCTACGCGCGCTTGTATCAGATACAGCATACCACTCGTTTAACCTCGCTTGACATACCTGAAAAGGGCAAACTGCAGACTCTTCTCGGCCAAAAAGGGAAATTCAACCTCAAATACCAGCTTCACAATCGCCTGCGCATCGTCCGCAGTCATGTTCTTGAACTGGTCCCTGGTCTTGTAGGGGAACTTCCTTGCGACCGAGTTTCTCTTGCGGTACCTCAGCATGCGTACCAGCGCCAGGTAGCTGAGCCCCGCGCCCAATCCCAGCTTCCACGCGGGCGCGTCTTTGACAAGCGCCTTCAGCCTGTCCATGGCTGGAATCTGCTCCAGCGCCGTGGTGGCATATTTACTGATGGCCTCGGTGGTCATGTTGAAGAGGGAAAAGTAAGAAAGAAGGATAAGGGAGTGTGACCGAGCAATGGTTGCTGCGTATGCCGTGTGTGATGTACACTGCTTTAATGAAGAACAATGAATGTGAAGATGGCCTTGCGCAGGAATGCGGAAGTCGCGGCCGCCGCCAGAGTAATACACGAGGCTCTTCCGCTTATCTGTCCCAATCAGGTAACTGTCGATAAGGCGCCTAACTCGGTCCGGTTTAGCTCGGGTGCGTCTGGGGAGGATCGCGTGGTGGTGGTGTGGGCAGAAGAACTTTCGAAAATGTACCCTACGCTGCTCATTGTGTATCCCTTCCTCTATGTACTTATCAGTAGGAACATGGCAGCGTCAGCAACGAATCATGGCGCAGGTTGAATCAGCATGGTTGATGGTAACAAGCGATTGTGATGCCGAGGGCTTTTCCTGTTTGGGACCGCCCAAGGTTGACTCGGTGCCTTCGACTGGGTTGATGGACGAATGGAACAAGCGCTAGAGCGCGCTGGCAATCTCGTCTCAGGAGGATTGGCGGCCTCGTCGAGCCAGAACAGTTCATGCGCGAGTCGGCGGTAGTTTTACCCCATGGAGTCGCATGGAGTGAACGAAAAATGGGCGTCGCAATAGGATCACGCAACATGGTCCGGCCACCGGATCGTCCGGGGTTTGTGGAAGCGGCGTAGATCTTATCCTGATGAGCATGAGCATCAACGGGGTTGACAGTTCTGACGGTTTCGAGAGATGCTTGTCAGGACGAGTCGGCAGTGTACCGAGTCAATCGAGCCTCGCTCGCCGGGAGATGTGCGTTTCAACTTTCTATCTTGGACTTAGCCTTCCAGAAATTTAGATCCCTCGATGCTGCAATGAGAAATGGTGCGGTTGAAGCATCGTGGGATAAGAAGCACCCGCGTTCCGTGGAGTCAACTGTGGAGTGACAATCTGGAGTTGAGATTGGGGACGCTCACACGAGCCGATCATGCCCACCCGAGATTGCGCATTAACGCACAACTCATGCACAAGATATGAACATGATTCGATGCACATTCTCGAAGGATCGCAAGAAGCCGAGCGAGATTGTCTTCATGCAGGTTAGAAGCGAGAGAAGGATCTAAGAAATCGATGACCAGGTCGGCACATCTTGCGGTGAATTGTGGACTACGCAGTGGCAGTCTCATGGCTGCGCGCATACACTACACCTATCTCGGTCCAACACTTGAGATGTTAATGAACTCAGTCGAGGACGAGTCAATGATGATCAGGAAATAAGACTGTAGGTGATGCTTTCAATGGTACATCGTTGGCGGCGTGCGATATAGATTGTGCTACAACAAGCTCTCATACTTGTCCATCCCCTGCCTCTGTCCATTAGGTGTCGGACTCTGTGCCTGATTCTGTATCCCCACATTCTGCCCCATCCTCTGCTGCTGCGCAGGAGGCGGCGCAATCCCAAAGTTCGAATATGGACTCTTCGATGGCGGTGGCGCTATGCCAAATCCTCCCGCATTCATACTCGATTGTGCGGCATTGGGCGAAGGCATAGCCCAGATATTACTCCCACCACTATTCGATGCTGCGGCCTGCGATGAACCCCATGCATTCGCACTACTCGATACGGCAGCAGGCTGCGATGCACCCCAAGCACTCGCACTACTACCCGCCGCACCCGACCAGTCCACCGCAGACCCAGTCGACATCTGCGAGTTCATCGCCGGTCTCGACGGCTGACTCGGCGTCAACACGCTATTATAGCTCGACATGCCTGTACTGCTGGTTTGAGGCTGCAATGCCGCAAAGGAACTGAGACTCTGATCCGGGGTCACTGTTCTGCTCGTGCCTGCGTTCATCGCTGGTCTGAGTGTTGTCGTTGTGGTAGGTTGTGGAGGGGGAGGCGTGCTCCATGAGAACGTTGCTGCAGGACTGGAGGTGCCCGATTGTGTTCTTGAGCCTGAGGGTCTTGATGACGAGGCTGTGGCGGGTGAAGCCCATGCATCGAAGCTCGCGTCCATGGCATTGCTCGAGCTGCCCTTGTTCCGGCCCAATACAAGACTTTCAAAGTCGTCTGCGCCTCCATTCGCCTCCTCAAGGCCCATTCCATTGGTACCCCTCGCAGGCATGAGAGTCGACATAAAGTCTGCTCGACTACCTGAAGATGCGGAGTTCGTCGCTGATAACTCCTGCAGCTTACGTGTGTGCTCCGTTTCGATGCGTGTAGATAGTGCCTTGATCGACTTCATGAATGATTGGAACTGCTGAAGGTTAAGAAGCGGGCCTAAACTCATGCTCCATAGAATGGGCAGGGCATCCATGGCGAGGAAATCTGAGTCCGCAATCTTGCCTACTTCGCGGAACACATCTAGAGCAGCCATCTGTGACATGTTAGTGACATCTCGATACAACGATAAGGGACCACATACCATGACTGCTGGCTCTTTCGTCTTGATAGCTTTGAGCAGTGGCACAACCTTCTCTTGTATAGTGTACTTGTCAAGTATGACACTCTGCTGCTTTTTCTTGCTTTGCTCTTGTGGATCGAATCCGTCCAGTCCATCACTGCCGATCTCGCCATCACTTCCTGGAGTTCCGCCACAAAGAACCTGCAGTGCCTCCAATCCACGGATCTTGATGCCCAGACTACTCGTCTTGCTGAACACTGTCGCGATGACGGGGAACACATCATTCTTGACACTCGAAAAGTCAAGGGTATCCAGTATGACACTCAAGGTGCCCAAGCTCGCATCCACGAGGGAATGAGTAGGACTCTCCATGCTCAATTGAATGATAGGCCAGATGTCATCCTTGAACTCCTTGCCATTCGTGTTCTCGGCCACCACCTTCATATTCTCCAATAATACCATAAGGCCAGCCTCTTTCGCACTATCACGCTCTGGCTGAGTAGCTGCCGCGTCCTTCTTTTTGTCGGCGCCAGATGTGGTGAGGAAGACCTCCCGTAGTTTGGGCACCACTTTCTCCCCAAACGCACGTCGACCAGACGGCATGATCTTGATCATCTTGAACACGTTCTGCAGGATCAGCGAGATGAGTTCGCGATCTTTCATCTCGTCCAACAACGCGGGGAGAATTTTCTTCTCCAGCACCGTCTTGGGGAACTGGTTGATTATGCGTGGTAGTCCTCGCAAGAACTGACTCTTCTCGTTGGGTGTTTTTGCCGGTAGTGACTCGAGGAAGCGGATTGTGGAGACGAGGATGTTGTCAAAGTATTCTGCCTGCTGGAACTCCCTTGCGCTTATTCGTTGTGCAGGTCGTCGTGTGATTAGGCGCGGAAGGAGGTTTGCTACTGGTCGTGGGAGTGGCGTGGATGAGATGAAGTTGTTGGATTGTGAGGGCGTTGTGGACGAGGAGGAGAAGAGGCGTTTGTAGGTCGATATGCTCATGTTTGTTTCCAGCGGGCTCTGGTGGGGCGAGTTGTATAGCGCCACGATAAGCAGGCCCAGCGAGAACATGTCGGCGGCGGAGGAGACGTTGCTGTCCATGACAAAGTCTGGCGAGCAGTAGTCGAGGTTGAGTTGCACGTTGCGTGGCAGTCGTGGGTCGAAGTTGAGCGTCTCGCTGAGGGCGATGTACGGTGCCGATGTTGCGACGGTCGTGCCCTCGCTCTTGCCAGAGAAGCCCAACCCCGAGATCTTCCAGTCGCCCTTTGCGTTCACGAATATCGCGTCCGGTGTCAGATTGGCATGCACCAAGCCGGCGCTCTCATGCAAGAACTCGAGTCCCTTGCCGACCTGCAGCAGTCCCTTCTGAATCTCCAGCTCGTCAATCTCTATCTCGCGCCTCCTCTTGCCTCCACTCTCCGGATCGTCCACCACAAATCTGCTCCTTCTCCCACCTGGACCACCCGTCCTCTCTTGCTCATCCTTGTCCTTCAGCAAGCCGGACAGACTCGCCGTCACAGGTTCCGTAGCAAACTGCAGCCCACCGCTCCTCGTGTCCTCCACAGGCTCCGCAAGCTCTAATATACTCGGGTGCCTCAGTCGGGCAAGACTGGCCGCCTCCCTCTTCAGTCTCTCAACCACATCCTCCTGCGCCTTCTTCAGAGCCTGCGCGCTCCCTCTGCCCCCACTCAGCCCGCCACTCTGCGGATCGAGGCTCTTCCTGTCAAACACAAAGATGGAGGCTTGTTTGCCTGTGGATTTGTTCTTGGCGTCGAAGATGCGCCATGGTCCCGCGGTCGAGGATGGCGTGTCGGAGATTTTGTAGTTGGAGTTGATGTTGGATTGGAACGACTTCAGCGCCGACGACCACATGGTGAAGTGCTATTCGAGAGACTTGCAATTGGCATGTCGCGATTGCACAGCTACCATATGGATATTATGAGATTTCCATCGAGATCGGTTGAATGTGTGCTATCGTGTGCAGCCTGGAGCTGGTGTCAAGGTGGCTTTCCTTGCTTGCTTTGCGTGTCGTGTACAATTATGCTGAGCCGTGAACTACTTCCTCCCTCATCCACTAGTCGTTCACAATTGGAGCTCAGATATGACGACGAATCAACACGCAACGAGCAAAGAAGCTTCCCCACGCCGAAAGACTGGCATATGATGAGGCCGCCTGAAGATTGAACCCTCTCTGGCACGTACCGGCGACATCCCAGCTCTCCGTACGCGAGTCATGCACGAATTCTCTCCCCAAAAAAGCAATCGAATGCACGTTTGAGATATTTCCGAAGGTAAGCATCTCTACCCGCACCATCTCACCGACATCGCAGGAGCAACAGCTAGATCATTGATTGCTGATTGTTTGCGCCCTGTGAGATCTCGATTGACTCTTCCTATATCCTAACTCCTTTCTCTTTCGTCTCTCTCCCTCACTCTAATCTCCACTCATACATCTCCACACGAAAGAGATGCTACAGCGCAGCACACGGCGGACATTGAGCTCGCTGGCTCGAGCCAATGGCTCATACACGAGCACGCGACTTGCACCAGCGATAGCACAGAGATGGCAAAGGCAGTATAGCATACACGCCGACCATGCTGTCAAGCGAGGACTCGAGATTGAGCCAGACAAGCTGTCCATCACAAAGACGACGACTCCGAAGGATCTAGTGCCGAACCAGGAACTCATCTTCGGCCACTCCTTCACAGGTGCGTCTCGCATGTCTATCGCACGCGAATGGCCATCTAATCAATTATGGCAGACCACATGCTCTCCATCGAATGGACCGCCTCAGAAGGCTGGCTCGCCCCACGCATAACACCTTACCAGAACTTGTCGCTCGATCCCGCAACATGCGTCTTCCACTATGCCTTCACCTGCTTCGAGGGCATGAAGGCATACAAGGACGCCAATGGCCAGATCCGCCTTTTCCGTCCGAGCAAGAACATGCAGCGTCTCAACAAATCGAGCGCTCGTATTGCATTGCCCACGTTTGACGGCGATGCGCTTATTGAGTTGATTGGCAAGTTGGTCAAGATGGATGAGCGATTCATTCCAAGAGAGCCTGGCTACTCGTTGTACCTTGTATGTGCCCATTGGAATATGTTCAGTTGTGGTGTGCTAATACTGACTGCACACAGCGCCCCACAGTCATCGGCACGCAGCGCACCCTCGGCGTCGGCCCACCTGGATCCGCCCTCCTCTTCGTCATTGCCTCCCCCGTCGGACCCTACTACCCCACCGGCTTCAAAGCCGTCTCCCTCGAAGCGACCGACTACGCCGTGCGCGCCTGGCCCGGCGGCGTCGGCGACAAGAAACTCGGCGCCAACTACGCGCCTTGCATCGTCCCACAAATGGCCGCTGCATCGCGTGGGTTCCACCAGAACCTGTGGTTGTTCGGTGAGGAGGAGTATGTGACGGAAGTGGGCACGATGAACCTGTTTACGGCGTGGAAGGACAAGGAGACGGGACAGCCGACGCTCGTCACAGCGCCACTGGACGGCACGATTCTCGAGGGCGTGACGCGAGACTCGATATTGGCGCTCGCAAGGGAGAGACTAGCGCCACAGGGCTGGAACATCGAGGAGCGGAAGTACACCATGCAGGAGATCTCGGATGCCGCTGATGAGGGACGGATACTCGAGATCTTTGGTGCAGGCACGGCGGCTGTGGTGAGCCCTGTTAGAAGAATAAGCTGGAAGGGACGGCTGCTGAACTGTGGACTGCCGGAGGATCAGGAGGCCGGACCAATTGCGCAGCAGATGAAGGATTGGATCGAAGGTATCCAGCGTGGTGAGGAGGAGGGCCATGAGTGGAGGTCAGTACTTTTCCCAGTCCTATACAAGATGATGTCCAAGCTAACGTTTTCTCTAGCCATATCGTCCATTGAACGGAGCGTACCAAGATCTGAAGCTGACATAACAGCACCGGCGTTACTAGGGTCGTTTGGGATTCTGCAATACACTGTTCACGTTGTACAGAAGAACTTGGCTAGATATTCCAGCTGTCATGGCGATTTCATCGAGGCAAGAGAAAAGCTGTAGATTTTAGTCCTGAGGTCCTTTCAAAGAATTGAATGGACTCGCCGAGTCATTTTTGTGCTTAGGTCTTGACAAGTGTGGTGGGTTATTGGGCTTTGAGTAATACATCATGAGCAAAATATTCGTGCAACAGATAAAAACCCCAAACTTCTTCTTTCAAGCGATTTAGCTCTCCTCTAACTATGTATCTCGGTCAATTGCACGACGCATTCCGTTGAATCCAGAACAAAATCATATCTTCGACTTAATGGCTTCTATGGCTGCAAGACGCGTGCATCGCACCTTCCATTTGTACCTGCATCTATGACGTTGGACCCTTGTCACCTTCTACACTCGAGCTCAGGCAGAATAGCAACTTGCATTCCATACTCCACCACACGAATCCAAGATGAAGGACGAAAGAAAAGACCTTTTTGGTGGAGATGCGTATGCTTCACCTGTCCGACACTGGATTTCGAGATGTGCTAATTCACCCAGCAAATGGCAAGCGTCCGACTGGACTGCGTCAGATGACCGTGTGAGAGGTGGGAAGTCTCAGGTTCGAGGAATACTTTATGAGATGTTGTTCATAAGGCTGATTTGATGCTACAGTCGTGTTTAGAGATCTCGTCCTCTGGGAGCAGAGCTACCTTCAAGGGTAATCTGGACATCAAAACGGTCGGTGGAGCAGGCTTCGCGAGTCAACGCACCGCTTCTGATGATGCGAACTGGGATTTGAGCGACTATGATGGCGTCGAGATCGTCATCTTCAAGGCCGATGGTATAAACCTTTCCTGATGACCACGAGTGATGTGATGCTGACCTTTTTGATCAGGCAAAAGGTACACCTTCAACATCAAGGACGAGCTACTTCCCCGTGACCCAGATACTGGCCGCGAGCAGAGCACCATCTCTTACGAGTACGACTTCACTGTCCCTTCCTCAATTCTGTCGAAAGACAAGAAAAGCACGACCCTGCGAATTCCATGGAGCCAACTCACACCCACCTACCGTGGACGCGAGAAGAAGGATGCGCCTGCTCTGAAGACAGGAAACATCAGACGCTTGGGAATCATGTGTCGAAGCTTCTTTGGAGATCAAGAGGGCGATTTCGAGCTTGAGATCGAGAGCATCAGTGCTGTCAAGAATCAAGACGAGAAAGTGGGAAAGACGGAGTTGGAGAAGAGTTATGTACTCGTGGATGAGGATCAAACGGATGACTTTGAGACAATTGAGAAGTCTGAGTGGGCATCGGATGTTGAGAAGGGTGGTGCGCACCGCAATGATCCTGGCCGACCAGAGAAGAGATCGCGCACATTTAGCAAGCTGGCCTTGATGGCAGGAGCTGTGCTGTTCATCGTGGCTTGGATGAACATCTCCGGCACCTCGCCCAGCTCGCTCTGGACTTGTGTAACAAGGACAACTTAATAGACGGTCCAAAAGCTGAATTATAGTACAGCTACAGCGGATCTACTTAGCAGCACACTCTGGCTTCCCCAGATTCACCAACCAGCCGCCGCTATTGAATTCAGCCAATACACGAACAACCTGATACTTGATCTCTCCCACACCAAAGCCGCCTCCCTCCCCTGGCTTCGCGACCTGTGCCGTCAAGATCGAGATGCCCTGTACTTGATCTGGCTTTTGAGCTGACAGCCAGCGTACAATGACGGTGTCGCAGGTGTGCCATGTGTTCAAGATCTCGAACGGGACAGATGGCTGTGCGCCTTGACCTGCGAGGAAGTCCTCCTTCGAGGAGAATGTAAGAGTACCAAGCTGAACACATTAGTTGGTAGGCAACTTGGTATTAAAGGACGAAGACAAACTGGGTGTGGAGGCAGAGGACTGTTGTTGATGAGCTGGTTCACGCTATCGGACTGGTCCGTGAAGCCTTCAGCGAAAAGCTGTACTGCCAATGCTTGCGTGTAATTGGAGATGGTCAGGCCGAAGGACGTTGCAAGAAGTTCGGCATCAGCATCGCAGAGGCAGAACTCAGGTTTGGCGTTCCTGGTCTCGAGTCTCAGTGATGCTGAGAGAGCTTGCGCCGTGAAGGCTAGCATTGCAGGGATGATCAGCTTCATTGTTGTGATCGTACTGGGATGGCAGTGTAAAGGACTGGAAATTGAGATTAATGAGGGTCGGCTGAAGCGCGCGGGCACTTCAGTCACGATTTTATAGCTTCCGTGGCACGGTAAAGCTGAAGACTTCGGCCAAAGCTCATTGTGATCCGGTAGTCATTCGCGTGGTAAGCAGAACGGCAGACCAACATGCAGCCTAGTGATCTGCAATGCAAGGCTAGTATACCCAGAATGGCAACGAAGATAACACTTGCGGTGGACAAGCTCTGGAGTTGACCCCATAGTAAAGCTTAGCTTCAGCCGCAATCGTCATGTCAGATCCTGGAGGCGGGGAAAAGATCTCGAAGCAGACAAGGTCGCAACTCCTCAGGTATAGCGCCAAGGCCATAAATAGATGCCAATAGTTCCTGCAGCTGTCTGCTGCATGTTACAGATCTGTCGGCAAAAGAGACTGATGCTCAACTTCGCTATAGAGTGCTTGGAGGCCCTTGGCGATGAGTATGCTGTGGTGGGCTCCGAGGAAGAATGTACGCTTCGCGACTACATTTCGAGGCACTCCGCATCTCGCAAAAGGCACAGCCTTTCGTCGAGGTACCGTAAAGAGCTTGTAGGCAGTACTCTCTGCATCCGGGAGCTAGAAAGGCTGAAGACGATGAGAAATTCTTGCAGTGTTGGCAAGTACGCTTGATCGGACGCTCTCGCAATGATCTTCGACGCAAGTGGGACCACCCTTTGCTTGTGTCATCCTGAAACGCGATGCCAGGCACGAGGACGAGATGGCCAGCTCGATGCTGCGCGGCCCGAGATCCACGACAGCGAGATCGGATCATGGATGGTGTGAGGTCATCGTACATCCCAAGCTCGATCCGACAGAATCTGCAAAACCCTGCACCCAAGATCATCAGATAAGATCGGTGTCACATCCTGTCGCACAGCAACAACTAACCCCCTATATTGTACCATGATGGCTTCTGCGACGCTCTTCACCAATGGCAAGTTCTTCAATGCCACGAAGAAAGACGGGGAACCAGTTTTTCATGATTGGATGCTTGTTGAGGATGGCTTGATCAAAGATATCGGCTCGAAGTCGGACGAGAGATTTGCTGGAATCAAATCCAGCAATGTCGCGACGCAAGATCTGGCGCAAAAGACCGTGTTGCCAGGCTTCATCGATGGACACATGCACCTGTTGATGCTGGGGCAATCTCTTCAGAAGGTCGACCTATGGGGCAGCGAGAACTTCGACGATGTTCGCACGCGCATCAAGCAGTATGCCGATAGTCATCCAGATGTGCCGCGCATCTTGTGCAAGTCATGGATGAATTTCATGTCAGATGGCAAAGCATTGGCTAGTATGCTGGATGACTTGACGGACAAGCCCGTCTTCATCGACTCAAGAGATCTGCACTCCGTTTGGTGCAATACAGCAGGCCTCAAAGATCTCGGCGTAGATACTATGGAAGTGCCTCCTGGAGGTGTGGTTGAGCGAGATGCGGATGGGAAGCCATCAGGACTTGTAGGCGAAGCTTGTGTCTTGACGCATGTATGGCCGCATCTGGCACGAGTCGCAAGCATGGAGGAGAAGACAGGAGCATTGAAGGCAGCGATTAGCACATACACCGAGGCAGGCTACACTGGAGTTGTTGATATGGCCATGGATGAGAATGCGTGGGAGGCGATTCTGGCGTTGTTCAAGAAAGAGCCCGAAACGCCGATGCGAGTTTCCGCGTATTGGTTTATGGCGCCAACTGATGACTTGGAAAATGCATACAAGCAGATTGAGAAGGCAGTAGAGATGGCGAAGGAATTTGATACCGCAAAGTCTCCCAGAGCACGAATCTTGGGGATCAAGATCATTCTGGATGGCGTAATTGATGCCTGCAGAGCGGCAGTGAGCCAGCCATACACAAGCACGGGAGAGTTACCTGAGCCGCTTTGGAAGCCAGAAGTGGTGTCTGCGATGGTGAAGAAGGCGGATGAAGCCGGCATACAGTGCGCCATACATGCGATCGGAGATTATGCCATCACGATGGCCATCAACGCAATAGAGCAAGGGGGTACACCAGGTAAACGGCATCGCATAGAGCACCTGGAGCTGTCGTCACCCGAGGACGCCAAGAGATTGGGCAAGCTGGGAATCACAGCATCGATTCAGCCTGTCCATTCTGATCCAGCAATTCTGCGCGCATGGCCATCGATTCTTGGAGATCAGAGATTGAAGAGAGCATTTGCATACCGAGAATTTTGGGAGCATGGAGCGCCACTGGCAATCGGCACTGATACACCGACTGCACCTCATCTACCATTCCCAAACCTGTACGTGGCTACGACACGCAAGTCTGCGAAAGAGCCGACATGGGACGTCTCGCCTGTCAACCCGAACTTCATTCTCGATGTTTATGATGCAATTGCTGGCGCAACAGCTGGTGTCGCCTATTCGACTCACTCTGAGCATCTCGTCGGCAGCTTGAGACCGGGACGAGCTGCGGACTTCGTTGTCGTCGACCTGGCGTACGATAATCCTGAGTTCTTGATCAGCACACGAGGTGTCCAGACGTACTTCGATGGCAGGAAGGTCTTTGACAGCACACCTGAACATGCACGAACGAGTCGTCTCTGAAAGGTCTCAAGGTTGCTAATGTTGTGGCCGCCCACACGGTCTTGTAAATTACACCTTAATAAGCCAAACGCGGAAACCGCACAAGCAATTCTGCTTCTGCCTTCGTTCTCAACCTCTCGTACTCTTCACACTTTCGGGCAGCGCGCCAGCAAGCTGTGAAAACAATCTTTGGACAAGCCATGTTCATGGCAAAACCAGTTATTCGCGGAGCATCGCTCAGCATGATTGAAAGAAACAGTTATATCACTTTGCAGACTCGTGCTGCTACATCCGCCCCAGCGGCGACAATAATCTTTGAAACTCGCCATGCTCATGGCATGTGGTGGCATTGACCTTACACTCACGTCGGTACTGCCCAAATTGTGCGCAGGGCCGAGCCCAGCGTTTGTTAATTAAAAACCCGTTATGCCTTCTCTCATTTGCTCTTCTCACTGTTAGATTCGGACACCACCAAGTGGTCTTTCAGCGACAAGAGCCGACAACGACATCGGTCACGACACCTAATAACGACGCCCGACAGCGACACCTTACAACGGTATACGACAATGACACCGATCACGACGTCCGAAAATGATACTACAGCGGTTCTCTACACGACATCGACTACATCCCGTTTCAGGTGGGAATTGGACCCTGGCTGCAGCATTGGGGTGAGATGCCGCAAGTCGAAAGCCATCTCGATTGCTACGGTCCCTAAGTAGAGGCTCTCCGAAGGCCGGTCTGCTGGAAACTCAGCTTTGAGTTGCTCCACTCAAAGCGACTCATGCAGAAGGAAAGGCAACATCGATTACCCCTCTCGCTCTGGAGTCGTGGCGAATGGGCCAATGCCTCAAAGTCTCACGTCGTGGCATGCACACTGTGCTGGGCCGCCTGGAGCCTGCGGTCAGAAGTGCAAGCGGAAATACGGACATGCCCATTTTGTGCAGATGGGCTTCATGCTGCTTGCTCCTTGTCGATTACATATGGCGAGTGATGGCCAGGAGATATGGCATGCATTCGGCAATTCAGCTTGCGAGTTCCGTGAGCAACAGCGGCATTCGGCACGAAAGACGAACAAATACATCAACTTGGACACCGGACAGTGGGGCAAGGCTTCGGTCGTACTTGCATGGAGGTTGGGGATTCGGTGGTCCAGAGTACTGTTGTCTTCGTGACAACCGTCTCACCGCTTGCTTTCGTGACAGCGACCTCACGAGCCTCTCATTCAACATCTCCGGTGGTGCTGTTCAACACAGCTGGGCCTGCGTCTCTGCAAAGAAACAAGGCTGCCACAATCCGGGGTCGGACGTGCTGAGGCATGATCTTGGCGGAAACCGCAGCATGTTTTGGCGTGAGGGCTGGGGTCCGTTGAGTGTGTTTTGGTCCTTCCGCCCGACTGCTTGCGTGGCATCGGCTGCAAATGTTCACATCAGTGGAGCCGCTGGTGAGCTTGGACTTCTTCATGGCCGGGATGCATCATTATTGGGGTGGGACGATGCAGATATGGAACACCTTTTCCTCTCCTGTCGTTAGTGGAACAGATTTCGAGATAAGTAGAACCTTCTGCTAGCAACACTGGAGAGATTGCAGGTACTATGCAAGAGGTTGACTGGGGAAGCACGCATCAATGACATCGCTTACATGGGCAGCATGCATCTACATGTTCGCTACAATAAGAAGCAAAGCAATCGCACGTGACTAAAACGCCCTTGCAATGCACTTGACACGCTCAACACCAGACCCTACAAGCCCCATCCGCACCGGCACTCACTACCCACGGATGCTTGGGATGCCAATCCAGTCCGAGCACACCCAGCTGTCCCTGCACCTTATGCCCCTTCAAGACCTTCAACGGAACAATCGTCGCATTCTCCATTAGATCAGATACAACTTTACCATGAAACACCTGCACGCTTCCATCGTCACTTGCATCTGCGAACAGTGGGAACCCACCCTGGTGAAATTTCACGCTCCTGATAGCCTTCTCGTGGTACCGTAGTGTCTTGTACGGTTTCGTCGAGAGATCCATATCATGCCACAGAAGACGTTTGTCGTAAGAACCAACGATGAGATTGTCGCCACCTGGATGCACATCAATACTCGACAGCCAGCGCGCACCAGGCTGCAATATCTTGACGAGCTGTTGCCGGCTGAGGTCGTATACACGGATGGTGCGTTGTGTGGCAACGAAGAAGATCGGTTTCGAAGGGTGGAATTGTGCAGTCTGTGCGAGGCCTTTAAGTCGGCGGAAGGGAAGCTGTGTGAGATGCTTGGAGAGTGTGTGGATCGCGACGGCATGTGATGAGCCCTTTGGCGCGACGGTGGCGAAGTAATCACCACGACGATGCCACGTGATGACTTTGATGGGTGCACGCAGTCGAGCCTGTAGTAATACACCATCGTCAGCGAGATGCGCTTCGGGTCTCGACCAGCGTGCTGCGGGTTCTTTGTGGATGTTGGCGTCCGTGGACATCTTGTTCGCTGAGTAGCCAAAGCCCGCATCGACCATCTCGCGAGAGACGACTTCGATCTCTGGGTTCATCGTGTGGATAGTGTATGGCAGAATGAAGTAGAGATACTCGGCTGCAGCCGCTGCAAGAATGACGGCATCTGTTCCTGGTCTCCAGCTGACTGCATCGACCGCATCCTCATCTGACAGCCTCTTACTCCATACCTGACGACCTGTCAAGATCTCCCAGATGCGCACGTAACCATCATCACCTCCACTGGCCACCAGAGTACCGCTTGGATCCACGGACAATGAGCGCACTCTGCTACCATGCTCCTTGAACAGATCCGCACAGACTGTTGGGAAGGGACGCAGCTCATCAGGACTCGGCAGCTTCGGCAGCAGCGACTCGGGATCAATGTTGAGCTTGCTTCGTCGTACTCGAGGCGCAAGGTACAGATCCAGACATCGCTCGAAAGTCATCTTGACATTGTCATAGCCAGGCACTTTGCGAAGTGCTTCAAAGTCATGAGGCAGGTAGTCCTTGTTGCGGTCTTCTGGGTCAGTCGACTCCCACGCCTTCTTCTCGTCCTCGTCAGGTAGATATTCCGGTGGAGGATGATAGCTGTCCTCGTAGCCAGGAGGAGGCAGCTTTGGAGCTGGTATATTCATGATATGATCTGATCGAGGTACCTCATCCGCCCAAATGTCGTAGTTGATTTGCTCATCTTCTTCCTCTACTTGCTCAGCTTCAGGATGACGGGGCTGTATCCTTCCCTCCTTGATAGCTTTAACGATCTTCATAACCCGCTTAGCTTCGTGTTTCGACGGTACAAATCTCCGCTTCGGCTCTGGCGCCGCGCTCAAAGGCATGATCTCGGTCTTGCTGGTGAAGTACTCGATCATGTCCGGATATGGATCGTATCCTTCTTCGGGTATCTCGTTGCGTGTGATCTTTTTGAGGATCTCCAACTCCTCCTGACTCAGCTCCAATGGCTTACCGGTGGCAGGATCCGTGAGGCCAGTCCATCCTTTGGGAATCTCGATGCTGTCTAGAAGTGCATCAAGTGCTTGGCCCGTGGCTGGTCGCATGATCTTCTTACCGTCGATGTCGTAGCCAATGTGAGGGTAGGCATCGTAGAACGACAGAGGGATGTTGCCGATAGTATTTTCTGGTGCTTGCGCATCTGAGTCGTCTGAGTCGTAGACTGGGTCGATCTCCTTGTAGACATAGCGAGTATTGCCATTCGCATCGGTCGTGACCGTGTAATTGGGTGAATCGTCCTCCATGTCTGGCACATCGATCTCATTCAATTCTTCTTCGGAATCATCCGACAATGAGTCCTCGTCATCCTCATCGCCGGCCTCGATTTCTTGGTCCAGCACATCGCCATTGATCTCGTCCTCGTGCACGTGCTGGTCTGCATCGCCGTTTCTTGAGGCTGCGGCTCTGCTCAATGATGACACACCGGTCGTAAGTGCAGCAGCGCCATCTCTGGCTCCAGCTTTTCGCTTCCTGCTGTTGATCGGTGCCATTTCGACTCTGCAATGTGGATATCACTTCCGTGGTTGTCGCGAACTTTTTTTTCTGAGAAAGGAAGTCGAGGCTCAACTTTTTTTCGGCCAATCAGATGACGCGCCGGCCGACGCACCTTCCCCACCAGGCATACTACCTGTCGCTCCTTCTCCTTCGCCTTGACACAATTTGACACTTCAGTTTCGCAGCTTGTTTCGCGCATTGCGTAACTCGAGGCTTGCGCAGACCAGTCAGTGCCACAGACTCGCCGACACAGCACCACCGCTCGGTGTCCTAACAGATTTTCATCGGCAGTGTAGTGACGACAATCTGATCGACTCGGGCACGCGCATCATCATCACTGTACTGCTCACCAGAACTTGATCCGCTAAGCCAGACTCGACCATGGCTCGGACTGACAGCCACTCACATCGCCCCACAGGCAGCCGCGACTACGATGACCGCCGTCGAGATGACCGGGACCGCTACTCGAGAGATGATCGCCACTACCGTGAGCGTGACCGAGACCGCGAGCGGGATCGCGATCGTGACCGCCGCGAGAAGCCTCGATCGCGTGACCGTCGTCGCTCGAGGTCCCCTGGGGTAGATCGCGAGAGGAGGCGGAGCAGAGATCGTGATAGGGAATATCGTCGCCGCGATGACGATCGGAGAAGAGACTCACGTGAGCGGCGCCGCAGAAGCCCATCGAGAGACCGTGGTCATTCAAGAACTCACTCACGGGCTTCGCCATCAGCCAGCAACCGCGCCACGCCAACACCCACAAAGGAAGACGAACAGGCAAAGCGGCGGGCGAAGTTGGAGGCATGGAAGGCAAAGCAGCTAGCTAAGAACCAAGGCAAGGCCACAGAGGCAGCTGCTAATGACACGGCAAAAGCCTCGACAGATGCTGGGCGCTCCACATCAGCCACTCCCGCAGCGACTTCGCCACCTCAGAGCGCTGCATCGAGCGTGCCAGGCTCACCAAAGACGCATGCAAAGTTCGATCCCAAGGCAGTCATCAAGAAAGCCACCCATGGTGCAGCAACGAAGGGTGCATTGGGTCTTGACGTGTCGCTGCCGGCTGCAGCTCAGAAGTCCGCCACCACAAACCAGTTCCACGCAAACTCTGCTGCTAACAATCACAAGGCCGCTTCCACTTCCTCACAAGCACGTGAGTATCTCCTCCCATTCATCTCCATGGCAGACGCTAACGACCGCACAGAAACCAATGGTAGCAGCAACCCGGCAGGCAAAGTCAGTGGCTTTGGCCTGGGTGCTGGACAGGGAGCAGACCAGTCATCGAAGGTTGCTATGGACTTGGAAGACGAGAAGGAGAGCAAACGCACACTAGAGAAGCTACAAATCCCGCTCTCCGAGGATCAAGACGACGATGCTGCGCTTGCTAACGGTCAAGAGGACGAAGAACTCTCTCCTGCCGCTGATGAAGATGATCACGAGGCAGCACTCAAAGCTCTCGAGGCACGACGTGCTGAAGCAGAAGAGGCCGATGTCAATGCCGAGCAAGATACAGCGATGGAGGATGTCCCAGCGCCTGCAGAATCGGCTCCACCAGAAGACACGGCCAT
Source organism: Scolecobasidium constrictum UM 578 (assembly GCA_000611715.1). Lineage (NCBI taxonomy): Eukaryota > Fungi > Ascomycota > Dothideomycetes > Venturiales > Sympoventuriaceae > Scolecobasidium > Scolecobasidium constrictum. Next base: position 54,064 of record AZYM01000206.1, read on the forward strand.
GGCGGACGCCGCAGCCGTCGAAGAGGAGGAGGTCGACCCACTTGACGCGTTCATGGATGGCTTGCAGGCGGCTCCAGCTCCTACTCTGCCCACATTCAGCTCCCTACGAGGGCGCAGAAATGGCCCAGAGGCAATCTTCGCAGAAGAGAGTGCATATGACGAAGTCCATGGTGACGCAGAAGACGATGTGCTGGCAGTGGCACAACGCAAGAAGGCCAAGAAGGAACTCAAGAAGGTCGACCACAAGAAGATGGACTACGAAGAGTTCACCAAGAATTTCTACACCGAGACTGAGGAGACTCGCGAACTGACGGAAGAAGAGGTTGCCAACTTGCGCTTCGAGATGGAGCAGATTCAGGTACGTGGCAAGGACATCCCCAAGCCTGTTGACAGATGGTCCGCGATGGGCTTGTCTGCGCAAGTCCAGCAAGTCATCGCCTCCCTTGGCTACACAAAACCTACCCCAATCCAAGCACAAGCAATTCCTTCCATCATGAGCGGGCGAGACCTCATTGGCGTGGCGAAGACTGGATCCGGCAAGACCATGGCGTTCCTCCTGCCCATGTTTCGGCATATAAAGGCCCAGCGTCCTCTCAAGAAGACCAAGCTTGGATCCGAAGGACCCATCGCCGTTGTGCTGGCGCCAACTCGCGAGCTAGCTGATCAGATCGGACGAGAATGCAAGCCTTTCGCGAAAGCTCTAGGATTGAACGTGGCCATCTGCTTTGGACAAGCCTCACTCAAGGACAACATCGACAAGATTAAGCTTGGTGTTGAGATTATTGTGGCCACACCGGGACGCCTCATCGATCTTGCGACTGTCAATTCTGGAAATTTGCTCAGCTTCAGCCGGACAACTTACATGGTTCTTGATGAAGCAGATCGACTGTGGGATATGGGTTTTGCGCCGCAAGTCAAGATGATTTTGAGCCAGGTCCGTCCTGATCGGCAGTTTGTCATGTTCAGTGCCACATTCCCAAACAACCTCGAAATTCTGGCCAAAGAGATGTTGAAGGAGAAGCCGGTGCAGATCACGATCGGTGGTCGTGCTACAGTTGCGAAGGAGATTGAGCTCAAGGTTGACGTTCTCGAGCGCACTGAGCGACTGAAGCGTCTGCTGGCAATCCTCGGGGAGAAGTACGCAGAGGCAGATTGGAGTCCATTGAATCGCGATACCTGGGAGGATCAGACATTGATTTTCGTGGAGCGACAAGACGCCGCAACAGAGCTGTTGGGTGCACTGATGAAGCGTGGCTTCACGAAGATTTCGTACATCCACGGTTCGCGTGAGCAAGACGAGCGTGTGGCGGCTATCACAGACTTCAAGAACGGCTACTACCCCATCCTGATCGCGACATCCATTGCTGCTCGTGGTTTGGATGTAAAGAATCTCAAGCTGGTCATCAATTACGATGTGCCACGTCATTTGGAAGATTTTGTCCATCGAGCAGGAAGAACTGGTCGTGCCGGTAACACAGGTACCTGCATCACCTTCCTCACCAACGAAGACATGCCGTACGCGGCAGACGTGGTCAAGGCGTTCAAGTACTCTGACCGAGAGGTGCCACCCCAGGTCGACGAGATGGCAAATGCATACAAGCAGAAGATCAAGGCTGGCGAAGTCAAGTACACCACCAAGGGCTTCGGTGGTCATGGTGTGGAGAAGTTTGATCAGAAGCGAACGACTGAGAAGGCCAAGTTGCGCAAAGAAGCTGGTCTTGACGAGCCCAAGCAGGAGGCCAAGGATCCTGATGCTGAAGATACGACCAACGACATCCAGATCAAGGTCGAGGCGCGAGATGACAAGAAAGAAAGCGCGGACACGCCCAAGGAAGGCGCCGCTGCCAAATCACCCGAGGCTGCCGTCGAAGTCAAGCCGAAGGTCAACGATCCCTACGCCAATCTCGACGAGTACAACATCAAAGTGCACAAGCGCGTCGTCGAGCCAGCACCTGCCCTCCCAGCCGACCCTCTCGCGCGCGCTCGAGCCAAAGCTCTCGAGATCTCCGGACGCAAAGGCGGCGTCGCAGCCGCGCCAGGCGGTGCCGTCTCCGCAGGCCACAACCGCGACAACAAAGGTCCCGACGCCGGCGCCTTTCACGCCACCCTCGAGATCAACGATTACCCGCAAAAGGCGCGCTGGGCCGTCACGAACCGCACGAACGTCAAGAACATCCTCGATCAGTACAGCGTGTCCATCACGAGCAAAGGTGTCTTTTACAAGCTGGGCGAGGGACCGAAGAACGAGAATGAGCAGCCCAAGTTGTATCTACTTGTGGAGGGCGACACGGAGAATAGCGTTATGGGTGCTATGAGGGATCTGGTTAGGTTGCTGAAGGATGGTATTGTGCAGGATATGGAGCAGGCTACAAGGCAGCCGAAGCCGGGTGGACGGTATAGCTTGATTTGAGGACATTCAAGGAGAGTTTGTCGGGTCTACAGAATTGTGGCATGTGCAATGTACATTACTTGCTGAACTGGGTGGATGCTTGCTGGCCTAAGTGAATGCTCATACAACAAATCACCGTAGCTCGATCCAGTGAGGACATCCTGCCTCGCTATTAATGTAAGACTTCATTTCTCCGTTCATCATACCAAGCACGAAACTGGTGCCCAAGACTTCGAAGTATTGCTCATTTGGCACACTGCGCAGGAGCACCGGCACTGCGCAATGTTCGAGCATGTACAGTCGATCTCCGCATTGGACGCCCTTTGGAGCAAGACCAATGTATCCTTCGTCAATCTCGTAGTATCGCCAACTCAAGTGGAGCTTAATGAAGTTCATCCTGATCTGTGCCACCACAGAGCCTATCGGTCCTTCGGGGCCTCGCGCAAGGAGTGATCTCAAATCCACTCGCATGTTTAGAGAAGCCAGATCGGAGTTCGGGAAGAAGGCTTTCATGAAATCGTCGTCCCAGTTCTGGGACTCGATTGGAAAACCAAGCTCTTCTAGACGCTTCGTTGGGGCGAACGGTGGATAGACCGCTACAAGGCTGAGCAAGAAAGCAAGGGCTTTGATGATGGCCATTTCGTCGACCTTGGGTTCGAGCTCTCGAGTGAAGAGCCGGAACAGAGCTTGCAATGGCTGGTGATCAGTCGGCTGCATGCGTTTCTCCCGTGCGCATGCTCGACGAGCGAGATCATGAAGGCGCCCGTCGCTGCAAGTACTCCCACCAGGGACCTCGCTAGTATAATCGACGGTGCCCAAGAAGACTCCACGAACATGTAGACTCCTAGTGTGCATGTCTACATGGGGTACTCCATTCCCAGTCTCGTGAAGTGCCTCAAGCAATCTGGCATTTTTGGGGCTACCCACGGCAACACGTGTCGTCGATATACCGTCTTTCGACTGTTTTGGATAGTTCGGTACCCAAGTGGGAAACCCATCCTCGCGACCGAAGAGACCAAAACCCGAGATAGCCAAAAATTGCAGAGGCGCAACATATCGATCTAGGCCAAAGAAACTCGGCGCATCATTGAGCAGGCCTTTGATAAGGCAAGCAGTGTACTCACAGTACACATCTGCCACAGCCTTGACCTCATCGTTGTATTCCGGGATGATTGGAAGTCCAGTGAGTCCCAGAAGTCCATAGACATGGTCCTTCGGATTTGTCGCTCGCAGGTTGTCGACAGCGTTGTGAAGAAATACAGCCTGAGATCCCCATGCTCCTGGGACGTGATCAATAGCTTCCTTCGACTTATAGTAAGCTCGTAAGCTTACCAATGAGAAGATTCGTTCCAGATTCAGGACCGGTGTTGTCAAAGTCTCCCAGGTATCGATGCTAACCCCTCCTGGTCGCTCAGTGACTCGCGTTGTCAAAACATCCTTCAGGCCTCTTAGAGAGCTGACAACGAGCTTGAGCCTATCCCACTCTAGCTCTTTGTAGATATTCGACAGTATTACAAGCCGTCTCGCCAACAAAACCTCCTGAAAGATCCAGGCTCGACGCCAGTATTCGTCCATGAAAAGATCACTCAAAGCAAACCAAGCTTCGTTTTTCGGCGCACGTAAACAGTTCGGGTCCGAAGGGCTGCATAGCTCAGGGTACTTCAGTAACCAGTTGAGACTTTCGAAGCTCTCTGTTTCACTTTCCGCGATGCGATCGAGCTCCTTAGCTATCAAGTCTACAGTGCCAAAGGCCGACTCGTGATCGCATCCATTCACCCAAGTGAACACAACCCCGGCTCCTCTGTAAATGCGCCGCATCAGCTGTACTTGCGACGTCCGCTCTTTTAGGTCGCCTTGATTGATGCTCACTGCGTCCGCCCACAGCATGAACCTTCTTCCTGCATTGCCGGTAGCTTGACGTCGTCGAATTGTCCGCAAAGCTGCTTCGAGATTGGTTGTCACAGCCATCTCATTGTCATTGACAAAGATGTTCTTGGTCACTGCTGCATCTCCCCAAACATAAGATAGAGCGCAAAAAGCAGGTTTGGCGTTCAGAGAGACCTTTTGCATCCGACAACGCACAGCCTGATCCTCATCTTTGGCGGGGAGAATTTCGAGTAGTCTTATTTCGGCTTTCGTCGAGTCGAGAGCATCGTAAAGCGAAGAGGACTTTGACATTCTCGGAAATGATGTATTGATGTTGCGAGCGAAGGCTGTATCCTGAATGTGGTGCGCATCAGGCTGCAATAATGTGGTTGTAGTCACGTGAATCCTCGGACTTGGCCTTGCGTACGTGTGGTAGCTTGATTCGCTGTTCATGTGGCTATTTGATTGAGCCAAGATCCAGCAACAACATGCTCTCTCATGCTCAGCTCCTCCATGTCAGGCTCAATATAGTCCACCCTCACATGTCCGATCCGCTCCTCTACAAAGGTGCCGATGCCTCTCGTCTCTGGCACGAGCCTGACTTCTCGTTTGACCCGCTGTCCATCGATTTCTTCCCAATCGTCCGTGATAAGCGACAAATGTAGGCCGGGCACCACAGAAGTCTGTCCAAACCCTTTGGCCATACAGCCAAGCACGGAGTAGATGTTGAAGCGCTTCGGGATGTTCTTGACCGTGACCTCCGTGCCCTTGTCCACCGCAAAAAGCGCCGCAGCACTGGACGACAGCTCGAACTCGAGTGTCAACAGGCGTGCAGCTAATGAGCGCGGATCAATGTGATCGCCATCACGCTTCACAGTCGGCTCGCCATACTCCTCGCACAGTTCTGTCCACCGTGGATGCCCTTTCAAGATGTCCGCTGCGTCCTCCTCGGATTTCAGTGACAACTCTTGCACGATCAGTGATAGGTAATACGTCTCCGCATTCAGCCGATCCTTTTCCGTAATTGCGCTGAAGTTCAGCGTTTTGAGACCCGGAAGCCGCGCAATTGTAAGCATGTACCCGTCATCGGCGGTCAGTTCCTTGCCCAGCGGACTGTGTAGACTTGTGTAGAGTGGATTGTGAGAGATGCGTAGGGCGGTCAAGGACGGGAAGAACGTTGCTAGGTCGTTAATGAAGGCCCACGAGGTGATGGCGTTGTAGGAAACGTCGAGATCGGTGATGTGTGTGAACTTTGCACCGAAGGATGTGGCGTCTATGTTCGGCGAGACATCTTGGATGTTGTTGTACTTGAGCACAACTTGTCGAAGACTCGGTATCCGCGCGAGTGGGATGATGTCGGAGAGCTTGGTGAATCTGTTTGACTCGAGTTTGATTGTCGTGATCGCGGGAAAGGTTGAGAGGAAGATCTTGTTATCCAGCTCGTCAAACTCGTTGCTTGAGATGGACAAGGACTTGAGAGATGGGAAGCATAAGCAGACGTCCACGATCTCCATCCACGAAAGCAGAGTGCTGTCCAGGCTGAGAGTTTCCACACCGGCAAAGGTCGCTTTGAGTTGATCTCGCTCTTCGTGTTTGATCTTCGTATTGCCGAATCGATTCCCATCCAGCCGCAAGATCTTTAGGTATTTGAGCTGAGCGCAGATCGCGGCGACTTCATGTATCGAGTCGAACAGGTTGCGGCTCAGGTCCAGCTCTCTGATGTTCGGGCATGTTTCCTGGATGTCAGACGCTATTTGTCTTCTGTCGTTCTCAGAATCGGGAAGTGGCTGACGAATGCAAAGGCCATCAAGCAGAACGACCTTGAGGTCATGAAGCTCGGCTTGCTTTTTGCGAATCTTGTCGAAGCCGACTTCTTCAGCTTCCTTAGTGCCGAACCGGATTGATTTTTCTGGGGACGCCGGCGGCTGGCCTATCTGAATGATCTTGATGTGCTCGGATGCATATTTGAAGCGAAGCGCCTCGAGAAAATCACGCTCCTTGTCTGCGGGTCTGTTTGGCCTAATGAATGATGCGGCCTTCGGCTCTTTACTTCTGCCTCTAGAGGTTTAGCACTGTCATAAACGAGTCAAATTTGACTGTCGTACATGTAAAATATCTTTGACCCCCAGCTTCTCCGTCATGCTTGCCTCTGGTCGGGTCATCCCATTCGACACCCAGCCATTTCCCTTTCGTACCAGTGACTTCACCAACATATCGAATCGTACATAGCTCACCGCTGTACGATACTCGTTGGCCCACGAGCATTGTTGTTGCGATCACTCGAGGTCACGTTGTAAGTCTTGAGGCATGCGCAAGGCAGAAGTCATGATAACGTAATTCACTACCAAGCCGATCGCACTACCGAGTCGATCGCTAAATCATATATAAGCTCTTTAATCGATTATAGCTATATAATAACATATAAAAAAGCTTTAAAATAAAGGCCGAATTCTTCTCGTAAAGTAGGCCTATTAGACTAGATATTTTTTAAGTATTAAAACTACTATAAACGCGTTTAGCGTCCTATATACTATACTATAGAATCATATCTAAGGACGCGTTATACGCGTTAATCGACGCACTAACAGCTATAAACTTATAGAGAATAAGGAGGATATATTAGAGTATTAGATCCTATCTATAGATAACTAAGGGTATCTACTAGTAGTTAAAATAGTTAAAGATATAGTAATAATACTACTTTAAGAACGCGTAGGTCCCTCTACTACTCTAGGCGTAAATTAGATTTTAAAGTATACTAAACGTCGATAAGTACTTAAATTAAGTTTTATATACTAGTACGACTATTAGCGCGCCTAATATAAAGACCTAATAATAATTAAGGGTTAGTTTTAGCTTATAGATAATATAATTAAGAAGTACGGTATCTAAATAGCGAATATCTATAACTTCGATAAGACTAGATTTATAATAAGGCTTATAGGTACTTCACGTATTATAACTATATTAGAGAAGTACGGTAGACTATTATAGATCTAGCTAGGTAATCGCGAATAGGTAATAGCGATTAAGATAATTAGTATAACTAGTTAGAGCCTCCCGCCGATAATTATCTTTAAGGATAAGATCTACCTATCTAATTAGTATAAAGAGAACGTAATTCCCCCTAATTAAGTAATTATAGTTAGTAAGAATAATTAGATATTAAATAAGCTTAGAATAAGATAGCTTATAGAGGTATTTAATAAGTATACGGCGCTAAAATCGATTAGTAAGTATCGTCTTCTTATCCTCGATAGATATAATAGCTATATAATACTAGTATTCAACCGATACTATATATAAAACTTAATTATTATATTATATATACTACTATACTTATTATACCTTCTTTAGCCTCTCGATATAGGCTATTTTACGGTCCTTAAATACGTATATCGATCTTAAGTCTCTAAGCTTAGCCGTCTTAGTATTAATTATATTAATAAGTCCGACTTCCTATCTTACTTTATATAAATACAAAATTAGGCTCTTTTAGTTACTAATATATAGAGTAGCTTCGCCGTAAGTAGTCTAGTACTATTTAATCCGGATCGAGTCCTTTTAGGGCTCTTAATCCGGCTATATATACTACTAAATAGAGTACTAACTTTACTCGAGTAATAGTAGTTAGAAACGCTATATAATATTACTTAACTAGAGTAATAAGTATTCTTAATTAAGGGCCTTATCGAACGTCGCTTATATAGTCTACCTATACCGATAGATCGAGCTATAAATTAACTTATTAAGGGCTATTAGATAGCGATATAGAGTATAGTTCTTCTTACTATAGATAACGAGCGATTACGAGGTATAAATAAAGGGTAGAAGCGTAAACGGTAGTATAGATAAAGTTATATAAGCCGAGATCTAGTTCTAGTTACTATAGATACGTAAGTATTATTATAGCTAATATAATTACCTTAAGTAGTCTAATATAATAGTAGAGTATATATAACTCTATTACTAAAAAGTACGCCTTAAGGAGGCCGCGCAGGGCTACCGAGCTATTTTATCTATTATAGCTATAACTATACTACCGATTAATATAATAAATTAGTAGATAGCTAATCTAATTATATTATTATATAGCTATAATCGATTAAAGAGCTTATATATAATTTAGCGATCGACTCGGTAGTGCGATCGGCTCGGTAGTGAATTACGTTATATACGCTTCCGGCCTTAGGCATCCACTTTCTGTACTTCGATACTCAACGTGAAGAACTCTCTATCTTCAATCCTTCAACAAACAACATCAGCGCAATCCGATCGAAGATAACAGACGATAATGGACTATCAGAATCGCGCTGGCTCCAAATTTGGCGGTGGCGGTGTCGCCTCCGCCTCAGCAACCAACCAGGATCGACGAGAGCGACTGCGCAAACTCGCGCTGGAAACCATCGACCTCGACAAGGACCCATACTTCTTCAAAAATCACGTCGGGAGCTTTGAGTGCAAGTTGTGTCTGACGGTACACCAGAATGATGGCTCCTACCTCGCACACACGCAAGGGCGCAAGCACCAGACGAATCTCGCACGACGAGCGGCGCGCGAAGAGAAGGAGGGGAAGGCGCGGGAGGCGATGATGCAGGGCATGCAGGTCGCGCCGAAGAAGCAGTATGTCAAGATCGGACGGCCGGGGTATCGCATCACCAAGGTGCGCGAGCCCATGACCAAGCAGGTTGGACTGCTGTTCCACCTGTCGTACCCCGAGATTGCGTCGGGCGTGAAGCCACGTGTGCGCTTCATGAGCGCATACGAGCAGAAGGTCGAGGAGCCGAACAAGGACCATCAATATGTCGTTATCGCTGCGGAGCCATACGATACTGTGGGGTTCAAGCTGCAGGCAAAGGAGATTGACCAGAAGAGCAACAAGTACTTTCAGTGGTGGGATGAGGACAGCAAGGAGTTTTGGCTGCAGATTCTCTACAAGACGGAGCGTGAAGAGAGATATGCTGCTGCACCTGGTCTGGCAAGGCGATGAGGGAGGCCGTGATGCTAAGAAATTTCATGGCCATAGCAAGGGACACACTTGACGCAGCTAACCGCCTGGACACGGCATAGTTCCAGCAGCGGGTAGAGTCGGGAAAAGAGAAGGGATACGCGCACAAAAGCTTCGCCGTATTGGTTCGTCTTTGATGCATTCTCTGCGTTGACTTCAACTGATTCTTTAAAGGCTCGTCTCCGTCCTCGACAGACCAGCGCAGGTTGGGAGGATAGATAATACGCCTCGTCCCTACCTAGGTAGGCAGGACGTACATGTTGACACAAAGAGCACGCTAAGCTGGCTAGTCTGAATGCAAACGATTCAAGCGATACGTCCTATATTTTGTTCTCTCATGCCTTTGTGAACATGACAAATCCTGCTGGTGGCACGCTCAGCTTGACAGCTGCTCGACCACGGATACGCTGCATGACAATCTCACCTCCCTCGCCATAGATCGCCCTCAGCACATCGCCGTCTGCATGAATCTCCGCGTCCACGGTCACGAACGCACTCAGCTGCTTCTCCACATGAGTACTGATCGCACATACAATCTCCACCCCATTGAATATCCTGCTCCACGCCACAACACTCTCTATTCTGCCCTGTCCAATCTTGAAAGGATACCCGAATCCCACTCCATCAGACGAGATCTCGCGCAGGTACTGCCGTCCTCTCGTAAGCGGGAGCCATTGCCTCCTGAGCGCAGCCAGCCTTGCGACTTCCCGATACACCCCTCCCTCTTCTCTGAAGAAGTGCCTGTCCTGGCTGCGAAAAGCACCGAAGCGTCCTCCGAACATGCACTCTCTGATCCACTGGTCTGCGCCGTGACCCGGTAGTCCACCGCCACCACTACCATCGAACATCTGCTCCGTGCCATAGTAGATACACGAGATACCCAGCGTCGTCATGTTGAGCGCGAGAGCAGCGAACGCGAGTTTCTGGCCTAGCGTATCGGAGCAGAAGCGGCCCTTGAAGTCACCGCGCCAGACTTGGTCGTGGTCATCGATCATGGTAACGAGTTTGTCTCGCAGCCAGGCGTGGCTTTCCTGCTTGAGGTAGGTTGCGTTGCGGAACTGGTCAAAATATTGCTGATCCATGATTAGCTCGAATCAGTATTGGACGAATCGTTGGATATACTAGTGGATTCTCTTCGCCTTTCGGCAGCTGCCACAGCATCTGCTGCAGATCCGTGATCCCCAGCGCGGCATTCAACCCCGTCTGCGTCACTGTCTCGAACTTACTCTGGTTCCCACCCGTGATCTCCCCAATAATGTAGAAATTGTCCTTCCCAATACTGACAGCGAATTCATGGATAGCATTGCAAAAATACCGCGTTGGTCCCCAACCCATGTGCTTGACCGTGTCCAAACGGAAGGCATCCAGATCGGCGAATGCGATCCAGTACTTGAAACATTCAACTAGGGCTCTCAGCGCTGGCGTCGGAACGAAGGAGGAAGGGTCGTGGGACCCGATGTCGAGTTCTTTCAGGGTGAAGAAGTCGCCGTCGAGGTACTCGGGGTTGCGTTCCCAGTCGTTGATCTTGCCCTGGCGCTTGAAGATGGTATCGATATCTTGGAACTCCATGGGCCAGATCGCGGCTTCTGGGTACTTCGATGGATTGACAGGCCCGCGTGGTAAGATGTTGGTGGCCGAGTGGTCTGCATCGTAAAAGCCTTGTACAGGGTATGTTCTTGCACCATTGCTTGCTGCATCCCATGTCCAGTTTGGTTCGGCCTCACCTTCATACCTGAAGACATCACCAGCATGATTGCAAATGATGTCCTGTATGATGTATAGCCCCATATCATGAGCTGTCCTCACAAGAGTCTTATACTCGTCCTTCGTGCCAAACCTCGGATCGACCTCGAGGAAGTTTTGCACACCATAGCCGTGGTACGAGTGCTCATCCGTCGCGATCTGCTTGAAGATGGGCCCAATCCATACAGCTGTGACCCCTAGACGCTTCAGGTAGCCTAGCTTGGTGGTGAGTCCTGCAAGTGTGCCGCCGCACCATTTGTTGCCATTGCGCTGCCAGCTTGGGATGTCTGCAGTCTCTGCTTCGCTTGGTCGGAAAGCCGGTGTCGCCCCTGTGGTAATAACACTATCGGTATTCGAGGTGTACCCACTCTCATCTCCATTCGAGAATCTGTCTGGAAGCAGAAAGTACCTGTGCGTGGAGGTCAGCCTGGTCGCGTCCACGGAAGATGATTCGTGTCTTCACAGACAGCAATTGGTCCTCCCATGCCTTGGGCGACGGGTGGAAATCTCCCTTCCCTTGATTTATGACACCTTGAACCTCCGGGTTTTTGATGCTTCTCGGTCCGTTCATCGTGCTTCAGCCTCAAAGGGGTTGCCCAGGACTCCTGAGTTGATGCGCGCAGCTGTTTCAATGGCGTCTAAGACAGTCTTGGGCTCGGTAGTCCGATCATGATGTATGTTGAACAATTTCAGCTCGCTCGAACAGCTGAAATAATTTTCTGCACGTTGTTATCAGCTCGTCCTCAGCTAAGCCTTCGCCTTCTCCGCTCTCAGTCTGGGCATCTGCAGCCCTGCAAGCCACAATCATGCACGGACGAGGATTTCCACCCAATGACGAGGGATGAAATGCCTTTGTTGGATCAGGCTGAGATGTAACTCGTATTTGTTGAAACTGACCCATATGATTGGCAGAAGATCGTTGGAGAATGTTATAGCTGCTGCAATTAGGTATTAAGAGCTGCGATCAGAACCACTCCAGAAGTGAGGCCTTCGTGTTCCTCAGCTCCGGGTTGGCGATGGTCTGGTTTGGACTATCATTTCTGCGATGACGAAGCGGAATGGCGCGAAGCTCGCAACTAAAATGAATTTGCTTCATTACTAAGGATCCGCGATTTCAGTATGGTGCCGAGTCTAGTCGCCCACCATGGGTCGTACTGAACTCCAAGGTCGAAGTCGAATACAGGTGATGTAGCATATCAGAACATAATCATCCGGGATCCTAGAACATATTATAGCGTCTTCAGCAGTCTGAGTTACCTAAAATATATCCTAAGATCCTGTTCTCCGTCAGGAGATTTATGCTCTAATTCGCTTGACCCTCTGAACCATGCTTTGATTAGGCGATCCAAAACCACACCCTTTGGAGAATGTTCTTTGGAACAGGTGGCACATCTCTTGCCTCAAGCTCGTCCATCTCGGGCTTGCCAGTGAAAGCATCAATGTCCTGGATTTTGCGCGCGAATGGTGTCCTGAACCAGATTTTGTGCACCAAGTATAACACAGTGAAGATTGGGATCGTGATGTACGCGGCCAGGAAACTGCTAGCGCTCCAGTTCTGCGGAAAGAAGACGTGGAAGCCGTTCGTCAGGGTCAAAAGTACAAGCAAAAACAGGACAAAATAGGTCGCGTATGGTTGCAGCGGTGTTCGGAACGGCAGACTGTCGAGTAGTCCATTGAAGATCATGGCCTTGCGGAATCGGATGTACATGATGAGGATGACGATCCAAGCAATGAAGCCGCTGATTGTGCTGATGTTGCTGAACCATTGGAAAACGTCCGCACCGGAGTTGCTTACGTTGAGGAAGGCAAGACAGCCGATGAGCCATGTGGCGAGCACGGCGACCCATGGAACGCCTAATCTGGTGGTCTTTGCGAAGACTTTAGGTGCTTGATTGTTGCGGGCCATTGTGTAGAGAACTCGAGATCCACTAAACAAGAAAGCATTGCCTGCTGACCATGCGCCTACGACGGATCAGCTTTCCGATTCATGCGTTTGATCGTAATACTTACTGGTCAAGATGGCGGCATTGATCGCATGGTCCAGTCCCTGAATACCAGCTCGCTGTATTCCAATCACGAACGGACTTGCGCTAGCATTGCTGTCAGGCGAGAGCAATCTAGAATCGTTAGAAGGGACTATGATTCCAATGAAGAAGCTTCCAAGTCCATAGAAAATTGCGAGACGCCAGATGAACCGTCTAGCAGCCTTCGGAATATCCCTCCTCGGTGCGATAGCCTCTCCGGCGGAGAGAGCAACAAGTTCGGGCGAAGTGATGAAAGCGAATCCTGCCCGAGCAAAGGCTGTCCAGTACGCGAGAAATCGCCCAGTCGCACCGGGCACCAGGTATTCATTGAAGGCTCCAGGATTCTCCCAATATCTGAAGCCGAGACGATCGTGATTTGGGCCACCGCCTAACATGAGAACAAAGGACAAGATGATCAGTCCAAGGATGGTGATCAGCTTGATTGATGCACTATGTTGTGAAGTTAGCTTCCATGGTATGCAAAATCAACTTGAGCATTACGTACAACCAGAACTCAGCCTCGCCAAATATGCCAATGACGATGATGTTCAGGAACAAGGTGACAGCCAGGATGATGGCGATCCATGCTGCAGCCGGAACTACAGTCTTCCCTACAATGACGGTCAGATGCGAGCATATGTTGGAGATCAATGAGAGCTTACAGTAATCCAATATGATTGCACCCGCAGTGGCCTCCGCAGCGACCAAGATTGCATAAGCGTACCTGAAAAGGTCAGTGACATACTCGGTGCAGAGCCGTGCTTGAGCTCACCAGTAGTTCCAGCCTGTGGCGAAAGCTAGTGATGGATCCACGTATCTATCGACAAAGTACGGTATACTGAGTCCTTTGAGAGGTAGATAGGACACAATCTCCCCAAGCACATTCATAACACACCAGACTACGAGCATCATCGAAACATAGGCCATCCATAACGGCGCGGGTCCAACTATGTTGAGGATTTGGCCACTGCCGACAAACAGGCCAGTACCAATTGCCCCACCAAGAGCAAGAAATTGGATGTGTCGACTTTTCAATCCTCTTGCTAGTTGATCATGGCCACCGATTTCGAGGTTCTCGGATTGGATGACATGCGTGCCTGTGTGTGGTCGCTCATGCGAGTCTTTGCCATAGGCATCGCTACTCGTCTTCTCAGGGTCCATAGTGGGAAGGAAGCTTGGTCAGTGAATTGCTTCGATGAAGACTGATGAGAGTATAGCATATATTGCGGATGAAGTGAATATAGAGTTAGCAAGGACCAACATCGTGACACCCCAGGTTTTGCAGATCATGTGTCTTAGCTCCATCAAGCTCGTACGATTACAACTCTACTCCAGCACTTAAGCCTCGTGTGCGTTACGCCCTACTTACGTTTTTGCGGTGGTTAGAATCGGCTCGCGCAGATCTTCACCACTCTTAGTTTGACAAGCGTGACTTGGCTCGTGGGGTCTGCCTCTGCCTGCCTATTCGGGCTACTGGTTGAGGTTATGGTTTTCAATCTTTGCTAGGGATGTTACATGACGTCGAAAAGTCTTTTCAATCTCGAGCTCTCGAGCAGCAACTCATGATAGACGTTGATGAAGATTGCGAGGGGAATCGTCTCACGAGCTTGGGGAATGGGCCAGGAGCAAGCCTGAAGGCCTGAGGCAAGCGCAAGCTTCGTCTCAGGATACGCGTATCGGTGAACACGAGCCTCAATGACTCCAGCATCTGAGATTCTTGACCACAAAATGTCTACGATACAAATGGCGACCTGATCCCATCAAAACCGGGCTTTCCATCTTTCTGCTCCATCTCGTGTCAACTATTTCGTCTCAATGTCCGCTAAAATCCTAATCGCGCCGGTCATCGGCGTGCCTGTTGCTGGTCTACTCTACTACAACTCTCATCAGAAAGACCCGGATGATCGAGTTGCCAACTCATTCTTGCTCTCAACATGGATCGCTTCTGGATTCCTTGGCCCAACACTTGCCGGTGCTGCCCAATTCGCAGTCGCGTGGCCTGCCGGCAAGGTCGTCTTTGGCGATCAATTCGATCGATACCTGGAGGAGTTCGGCCGAAGCGAAAATGAAGTCAAGCTCTTACCTCCCGAGACGATTGCCTTTCGAAGGGAGTTGGCATTCTCTGCACCCAATTTACTCGCCAGCGTCTTCCTTTCCACGCTCGCTCCATTGACCGAAGAGATCTTCAAGTACGCTACCTTGAGGATCATCGAGCGCTGCTTCCCGGAAAAGACCAAAACGAAGCGAAACTACGTGCTTGTATCTATGGCCATTGGCTTGGGATTCGCTCTCGTTGGTTGTCTTCTTTCTCAGGTTCAGGAGCTTTTTGTTGACCTTTGTCTTTAGGTGGAGAATCTTGCGTTCATCGCCACGGCTGCGGACAAGCAGACCCAAGCACAGCTAGCGATGACGATTATTGAGCGTGGCATCTTTGGTACAAGCGGCCATCTTCTCACTGCCGCTCTGACTGGGTGCAAGTTCGCGCAAGCTCGTAGCCGGACGAACTCACAGCCCAGCATGTGGGCTACCATCAAGGAGAGTCTTTTATACCACGGACTGGGCAACTTTGGACTGTTCATGACCAGCACGCTATATGGCAACGTTGGTTTTGTACACCCACCTGATGCATTGGGGCTCGTTGCAATGTTCGCATACATTGTTGGAGTGCACGGCACGGCAGCTTGGAGAGTCCGACAAGAGCTCCAGCAGATCGACGAACATGAGGTTCGGAAACGGGCATAAATTATGTGAGAGTTCTCACCGGTGCGCTGAATGTGCGGGAAGAATTTTGCTGATTCGGGCCGTGGTGGAATTTGCCCACTGTACATTATTCGTAGCATCTTGATACCCATCTCAGCACTTTGTCATTATCATCATCTCTGAATACCGTGGTATGTCCAGAGGGTAAGGTGAATTAGCGCATAAATCGCGTCACAGGATGTGGGATCTCAGGACGTATTAAGTACTTCTAGGATAAGTAGAAACGGGTTAATATGTCCCAAGATCCCACAAAGTATGCGCTGTTTTGCGTGACCCTCTGTCCCAGTCAGAGCTCTTAATTTCAGAGCGGCAAATCTCTCGACATTGCGAGACCGAGCGTCTTTACGCAAAGCAGAAATGCTATGGAGATATACTAAGCCCAGTTGCTTGACGAGTCAGATGTCGCACCGCTTCGACTTTGCTGCTTCAGAGGGAAAGCACCAAGCCCGGGTCGCTGCCTATTCATCAGCAGTCATGTTCAGTACTGTGGACGCGATTACCACTGACACTCTGCCCAGAGCCTTTCGACCTATGCCCAGCATACAAGCTCTCTAGATTCCTCTCTCTGACGTCTCTCATATATGCAAGTTGCTGTGGGCGCATCGTGTAGTTCTCATCGTTATCGGCTGGAAAGAAGTGTCTCATCACAGCATAACTGATGGGATGTCAGCAGCATTGACAATAGGTCCAGATCAATACTTGCGCTATCAAGACAGAGGCACCACCTCCGAGCATGACAAGCAGAATGACCAGCCAGGCGTCCATGTTGTAGCACTAAAGGACTGTCGACCCAGGACTTTATTTACCACAGAGGAAGCTGACTCAACGCTGGACGACGAAAACGAAAGCAGTCATCTAGCGGTCCAGATTGTATGGCTTGCGAAGATAACAGTCGGTGGTGATAAAAATTGGAGTCATATGTTTGCGAAAATGTCATAAGAAACGATCGAATATGCGAAAATCCATGGGACTCCGAGCGAATGGACAGATGCCAAAGTATCCATCTACAAGACAACGACAATGCAGACCCAAGAGCTTTGTACCAACACGACAAGACCACATCTTTTCTTGGTCCTCACATTGACGCGCGTAGGGCGCGGATGCTAGCGGAAGTGCTCGATAGGGTGGATCGTGCCCGGGTTCCTGCAGAACCGACCCGAAGTAAGCTGATGCACCGGCGAAAATTCATACATACGACATACAAGACGTACCACCGGTCCGTGATGTGATCAAAAGGGGTAGCGGGGCTGTCTTGGAATGTGGATGACCAGTGAGGCTGTGCAGCATGCCCCATCGTCACAAGGTTATGCCGAGGGTAGAAGCATCCTTTGCCCTGTGGAATAGTGAATTCCCTGAGGAGTACGTCAAACTTCAAAGCAAGTTCGTGAAGCTTTTCTTGCCAACGGAAAAGTCTGTCGCTGTGGTGTCGCTGCTTCCAAAATGTCGGAACGTCCTCAAGTAAACTGCAAATGCGCAACACACAAGGGGAGAAAATGATAGAGCCCGGTAATCCGCAGAAGTATCTGGATCAAGACTCTATCAAGTCTTGAACGCAAAGTCGACAAGGTGCTCCATGTTATCGCGATAGTCTGAAAAGCTTGGAAACAGATCTCGGTCAAACCGTGCTTAGCTTTGCGGCAGCAGGAATGCATACAGCTGCTGACCCGGTCGATCATGGATCAAGGGAATCCAGAGGAAGGCTCGTGCTATCTCCCGAACATCTAACCAGCTGTCTGCGTGGCAAGCGAGCAGACATCGCCGAAACCGCGCCTCGAGCTGAATCTGATCCGACTCTTCAAGCACAGCGATACCGGCAATCAGGATCAACCACAGCTCAAACTCTGGATCTAGGTCGGTGGAATCAACTGCGGACAGCGTCTTGCGGAAGTCGATAGCGAGCTGGGTGTATGGCATTCCACATGTGCGCCACTGCAAGAAGGCACTGCATGCAAACATGAGTAAAGCCAACCTGAGCAGCTCGTCCAAAGCCTGTTGGGGTAATGCGAAGGAAACAAGCCGATAGAGCGTAGATGTCATGCTCTCGAGATACATCGATGTTGACATCTTCTGCTGAGACGCTGCCGCGAATTCAATCAATGCTGTGAAGCTAGCAAGCGAGCACCATATCTCGCTGACTCTGTCATCGACAGCTTTTAAGCAGCGAGGCAGTGCATTCGATACATGACTACCATTGTCCAACAGCAATCCATTGATGTCCGGAACCTCGATCAGAGGATCCTGCAGGAGCATGTCGAGGAACATCGGCTGTGATCCGCGTGCGAGAGCCAGACCTAGATCGCTTCTACAGGCTGTCAGTGAGAGGCACGGTAAGACTCGATGTTCGGAACACACCTCAAGATCTCAACTAGCAACTTCTCACTTCCGCCGAAGAACGTTTTGAAGCCGCCTCTAAGGGTAACAATCTTTTGCAAGCCCAACATATGCCTTTCTGCGAACACAAGATCACATGTCACCAGAGCGTACGAGGAAAGCCCCATCACCGCTGCTGCGGTCGCGTTGGATAGCTGCATGCTGTCTCGATTGCTGCTCATGCGATCGCTGAGCATACGGATGCCCTTGACGAAGTGTGACATAGTGTCGCGATTGATCGGCACATCGGACCCTCTGGATTTAGCCAACTTTGCATCAAAGAAATACTGCGATGTGAAGATGAGACAGTGAAGGTATGCCGGGTCTGTTGAGAGAGGGCCTATCCACTCTTCAGCTCGATTTTCGAAGAAGATGCATGGCTCTAACGGAAATAGAACCTGCTTAGCGATAGCAGAGAATTGCAGAATCGCATTGATCTTGCTGGGCTCGATGTCTACTGCTGGAGGCAGCACGGAACGCTTAGTGATGAATCGGCGCGATGCAGGTGACAGTGCTATTTCTTCCGCATGCTCAATGTCATCGACCTCATCGACATCGGGCACTGGAGACGGCTTCTTCCGACGCTGAGAAAGAACCCTTCCAGCATTCTTCCCGAGCATGACATGACTGCGGATGAATTTGCGTGTGCTCAGATCGGGTTTTTGTAGATCTGTTGCAACCACGAAAGTCAAGCCACCTGAGATTTCTATTAGCTGTTCCTGTTCATTTGTCGGTGGGCTTGGAGAGTACCTTTGGAGGCAGGCGGTGGTCTTTTCCGCGGCATGACGCCAGTTCGAAGTGGAAAACAATGTGCCTCATGCTTGACCAGAGGAATTCGGTCGGTATTTGACGATAAGCAAAGATGCCATCATGTCATGCGGCGGAGTTAATTCGTGTCTGTTGGCGCAAAGTGGAGTCGTTCCGATGACTGAGATTCGCTGGTCGTCAAGCCCCACAAGGGGACATTGCTTGCCTACTCTGGTTTAGGTGATCGTCCTCCCACTTCCTGCACCCGTCATTGGTCAGCTTCAGCCTCGCCCAGAAGGCTTGAATGGCAGCAGGCTGGCAGGTTAAATGAATACAAAAGGCAGACAATAGACCTGAGAAATTCGCACTCAATCAATCATTCCCAGCCTTCAACTCACTGTATTTCACTTAACAAGTTTCAACTCATCATCAGTTTCTGAGCTGCCGAAAGATTGGAGATGGTCGGTTCGAAAGACCTTCAGCCTTCTACGACAGGCTTTGCAAAGGTCTTCTTCAATAATCAATTCTGCGAGAAGCCAACATGGCCGTCAAAAGACACCGACCTATCTGGCAAGACTGCCATCATCACTGGCAGCAACCAGGGACTTGGCTTTGAAGCCGCGAAGCACCTCGTGGCACTGAACATTTCGACTCTCATCATGGCCGTACGATCTGTAAACAAGGGGAAAGAAGCAGCGACTGCCCTCCGTCGGATTGCACCGAGGTCGAAAGTCGATATCCAGGTCTGGGAACTCGACATGAGCTCGTATGATTCCATCCAAGCATTTGCCAGAAGAGTCGATACTGAGCTTCCACGAGTCGATTACGTCCTGCTCAATGCTGGAGTCATGGCTCTGAGATTCAGAAAAATAGCAACCACTGGTCATGAGGAGATGCTGCAAATCAATTTCCTTTCGACAATGCTTCTGCTTGTACTTTTGCTGCCAACGCTGAAGCTGAAGCATACTCAGGACCCCGGATCAGAACCGCCTCGTGTCTCCATAACGAATGCGGCGCTCAGCCTAATCGCGAAGATCCCAAATCGCAAGGCGAGACCTTTCTTACCATCTTTCGATGACCCAGAACAGTTCAATGCTCAGGAGCATTACAACTCATCAAAGATTATGGCACATATGTTCCTATGGAAACTTGTTGACTATGTCAATGCTGAGGATGTCATCGTCAATCTCGCAGATCCAGCCTGGGTACGTGGTACTAGTCTCTCACGAGATGTGAGCGGGCCAGCGAAGTTGGGCATGAAGCTGTTTGAAGTTACCGGGCGTACGCCTGAGGTCGGAGCAAGCTGTCTTGTCGACGCATTGATCAATCAAGGGGAAGAGTCCCATGGGTGCTTTCTGATGAGCTGGAAGATTCATCCGTGAGTCTATCTGCCCGAAGATTCCGGCCAGCCGTCACTAACAATGCGACTAGATTTGCTGCCTTGCTCTATACACCCGAAGGCAAGGACTTGACAGACAAAGTTTGGGCCGAGACCATGAAAGAGTTGAGCTTCGTGGGCATCGAAGGCATCCTGGGAGCTATGCGGGCATAATGGGCGGTAGCAATAACTGGAAGGGTGTTCAGTAGGACTGTCACTTTCCTTCTGGATGTTAACTATTAAGATCCCATCATGTGCGGATACCAGTCGAAAACATTGGAGTTTGATGGGAATAAAGTCGCAGTTGCGGGCAATGTTGGAGTAATCAAGTGTTGCAACTTCTCGCTCCATAGCGCGTGTGCCAGCGTAAATGCTGATACATCCATGAGCTGGTCTCGTTAATAAGGTTGAAATCACCTTTACGACAAGCCAGCTGAGATGTTGCCTCGAAGGCAAAATGCCAGCTGGCAGTCGATGAGCAATGATGGTTGCACATTCGAGTCATCGCAGCCCAACCACAAATAAATGGCCATTACCGGCTGACAAGGATAACTCTAAAGCCTGAGAGTCATCTCGTGTAGTACTAATGTCTTGCTGTGATTCTTGTTCGTGACTGCAAAATTGCGGATGGAATATAAAGAATGAGCATCCGCCATGCGAAAAGTTCAACATGCAAAGACACACCGTCCGACCCGAACGCTCCTTGGCACGGCACTCACAGATCTCACAAAATGCACGATGCTTTCTGTGTGTTGAGGACAAGTCTCTTGACGAATACAAAGGACATGACATTGAAAGAGCTTGGAAAATCAAGACGATATCAATAATTAAAACATGACCCGGGAAAGTGGAAAGGCACAAGTATTTTCGAAGGAGAAAAATCACCATTGTCATGCTATTCGCTACTCAACGCCACATGCCAACAGGCATACAGCGGAGGCAATGAACTAACTACCACAACAGGTAGAGAAACAACTCCCAAGATCAATCTGAATTGCATCACCGATCTATCCCTCTTCCCCTCAAACAACTGTTCCAAGCCGCTGATTCATGATTCAGGCCATTGCCATGAGGAAGACTTCCAAAACGAGAATAAAGCAAATACAAATCGTGTCGAAGAAGTAAGACTGGCCACGAGTCGACCAACGCGTCAAGCGTCGAGACATCAGAACCGACACAGTCTGCAGAAGAAGCAAAGAAAAGAACGACCATCACCCACAGCTGTGCAGTGAGAGGGTAGAAAGCGAAATCCGACGAACGATAAAGAATCGTGATGCGAGGACGGACAAGCCTCGCTGATCAGAGGGTGCCAGTGGCAGGCATCCCTCACCATCCCGTTAACCGTGCGAAAGGAGAAGCCAGTAGCCGTGGTGTGCACAAAAGGGACAGTTTACTCATGCAAGAGATCGCCAGCGTATCCGCAGGTCGCCAAGGCCTGCTTGAATCGAAGCTCGCGCTCCTCAAGCTCCTTGATGCGAGCCTCCAGGCTAGACAAGTGGTCAAGCTTGCGCTGCCTGCTCTCACGAGCAGCCAGGGTGTTGCGGGCACGCTTGACAGCGGTCTTGTCGTTGCCATCGACAGCGATTGGTGGTAGTGGAGCCTTGCGTCGGCGTGGCTTCACTCCAGAAATGCTCGAGTGGCGCTGGTGGCCGCCTGGAGAATTGTTGGATGGCTTGCGTCGAAAGTTGTGCTCGTCCAAAAGCATTGGAGACTCGCCAGGTGAGTCATCGGTGAAGTTGCTGTCATTGCGCTGCATGGGCGGTGCATCCTGCGCCTGCGAATTCTCCGCCGGGAAAAGCGAGTACCACGCGTCAGCATCAGCTCCGAGTTCGTCAGTGTTGTGAAACATTGGCGATACGTCAGTGCTGTCGGCGATGTATGGCGAAGCATTGATATCCGGAGACGTCAGGTTGGTGAACGCAGTAGATGGTGGCGCCGAGCCCATGAAGTCGGCGAAGAGGTCCTTCGGAGAGACGGTGGAAGTGCTGGTGGTTCCAGTGCCGTTGTTCACGGCAGGGAAGCCATGGTCACCTTCCCAACCGTAGTCGCCGAAGTTGCCCGCGCCGAAGTCGGCGTCGAGGCCGCCGTCGAATGATGTCGCAAAATCTGTATCGTGTGTCAGATGCATGTTGTTTGTGTGTGTAGCGCGTGATGAAGTACCAGTCATTGTGTTCCGATGTGGTTGACTCAAGTTATGGATGTTTCCGGTACTGTTGAACAGTGGTACTGGCGGACGAGTGCTCTGTGGACGAGGAATGTTGGCAGTAGAAGTTGGTGCTGAGTTCGAGTAGAACTGTTGTCCGTGTGGGACGTTAAACGTGCGCCCAGGCGGCGTTGGAGCAGGTGCTCGACTGGGTTGTTGCTGGTCGTAGAGCACGAAGTCTCCTTGGGGAGGGAGTTGCTGTTCGCTTGCTTGTGGTTGTTGCGGCGTAGCCGATTGGGATCGTGGTGAGGGAAACCATGATGACTGTTGAGAAGCCGTGTTGACCGGTGGGTCGGATGTTGTAGGCGAACTGAAGTCGACGCGCGAGGCGATGCTTAAGTTCAGAGACCGGGGAGGCTCTGAAGGGTAGAAGAGTGGAGATGGTGGTGCAAGTGGGTTACTGATTGGATCTATCTTGTCGTTTAGACAAAATCTTCAAGAAGCGAAGAAAGTTAGAACGCAGCCATTGTGGGTGCGTTGTAGTCGTTATTGTTTGTGTGAGTGGTTTGGGGTTGAAAAAGCGGAAGCCTGAGGATGGGGACAGCACACATTTTGAATGGGAGGCACCAACGCGATATCCGTTTAGGCAATCGGTGACTGGTTTTCTGTATCCGCTTTTTTGCTCGCATGCACCAATCACGATAGATCTGAAATGCAATCTTGCCCGCTAAGCCCCAATGAATCGTGGCTTCCGCAGAGATGAAACAAGACACCGCATCCAACACCAACCACTCGCCAGTATCATGCGCTCTTTCACCGGTCACTCTGTGCCAACTTCTTGCGAGTGCTTCACCTCTTGAGAGCAGCTGCTTCTATTGCGTGCCTCACATTTGACTCCCTTCTGTGCGTGCTGGCAGATTTTGCTTCGTGAAGCGCGACCGGTTGACCACGCTCGATCCAGCCTAGCGCTATTGCTCTCATGCAGTGCTTACTACTCTAATTCCGCTAAAATACGATGCGGAAGCTGGGATGTGCTCCGTTAGACCTGCGCCCTTCGATGTCGATGCACAAGATGAAATGATTGGCTGCTTGTGCGCAACTTCGTGCAGTCGCAGAGGGCGAAGCACTGCTCGACATCCTGCCTATGCGCCGCCTCCACAGGCGCTTCTTTGGTCTTCAGGATGCTCTTGCGCTGCTCGCGGATCGTGAACCTCAAATCGCGATCAACCGGATTTTCGCTGCAAACGCCGGCAAGCACCGTTGATTGCTCTGGAATTAATGCGCGCCCCGAAAAGGGCGATCGCGACAGCGTCAGCTGGTCCCATGACGAGGTCGCTGTCGATATCTGCCTGTTGCACATCGTCTTCGAGAATATCCAGGCCCGAGAAATCGCGTGCGTTTGACGCGCGAACGAGACGTGAACCGAGCACCGTTTTCTGGCACCGAACTCCGTATTTCTGCATCTTGGCTTGAGGAGGTAGATTTCTAAGCCTTCCATGAGTTCCGGTCAATTCCTGACCATCAGACTTACCGATCCTGTGATACTGTCCGAGGCAGTCCTCGAGCATGCTTTTTGTGCTTGTTCTCGACTTTGGCATGTCGTCGAGTCCAGCACGTGGTCTAAGACTTGGCTTCGTGCCAAGCTTTCTGATCTGCATCAACTCAGGCAGTCACGATCAACCATGCCATTCTCCATCTTGAAGTGGCTATACCGTGCATTCCTTGAACTGCTACCAACCACCTTGTAGCCATGTAGGCTGTTAATTTGTCTAGATTCGACCGCATCATGGATACCAAGCAGTCGCCATCCCTTCATTACAAGGAGGACATAAAAGACGCCTCCAAGCCAACATTAGTGTTCCTGCATGGCCTCTTCAGCTCACCATCAGAGTTCAACGATGTCTGCTGCTTCTTGACAGACTATAACATGATTCTCGTGGACCAGCCAGGACACAATACTTCACGCGTTATGCCCTTCAGCCTTGACAACGCCACCAAAGGACTTCACGCCATCCTCACAGAGAAGCAATTGCTCGGGAGAGCACACATCATAGGGTTGTCCCTGGGCGGCTTCGTTGCTCTCGACTTTGCTCGACGCTACCCTGGAGCTGCAGCATCTGTCTTCTCTACAGGTGCGACACCATTCCGAGGATGGCAGAAGTGGATGGCAGAGCGACCACGGGTCATCTACCCGCTGATGTCTGGTCTAGTCATGGGAATGCCAGATGCATGCTACTGGTGGGTGTGCAGGCAGAGTGGTAGGCATCACGTTACGATGACCGATGTCGAAAGCACACTGACTTTCCAGGCGTCGCTCGTCATGACGATCTTAGACAGCATAACAAGCAGAACTGCACTTTTGATCTGGTTAGAGACGGCTATGGTGGATGTCTGCAAGTCCAGATGGAGCAATTTGAGGACATTGAGCAGACAAGAGTCATGCTTGTGGCAGGTGGAAAGACGGACGATGTCGAAAGCACGAAGACCATGGGCCAGATCATCAAGAAGAAGTGCCCGGCCA
This sequence comes from Scolecobasidium constrictum UM 578, assembly GCA_000611715.1. Taxonomy (NCBI): domain Eukaryota; kingdom Fungi; phylum Ascomycota; class Dothideomycetes; order Venturiales; family Sympoventuriaceae; genus Scolecobasidium; species Scolecobasidium constrictum. Next base: position 79,013 of record AZYM01000206.1, read on the forward strand.
GCAGAGCATTTGTTGTCAGGCAAGCAGTTCACGGCTGGGATCTACAGTATCCAGAATTGTTTGCTCAAGGTGTACGTGCATGGGTTGAAGGGGAAGATACTCTGCCGAAGGATTTTGAAGGATTGTTTTAAGCCTAACTTGTACGACATGAATATATTCGAAATAGTTCAACACCATCAAACTAATGTCACAACATTTCAGCCTCGCCTGCTCCACCTCTGCCTTATACAACTGCTGCCAAGCGTGGGGGAGGAAGGGTTCAGAACCAGGATGGACACAGACGTCAATCTCGCCCGGGCGCCTGGCTGGCAATGTCCCAAATCGCGCATCCTCGTTCCACTTTACCATCTGTTCCGCTGCCAGCACATCTAGACTTTCGCTTCATCCTCTGTGTTCATACATACCCCATTTTGACTGTTGCAGACCCTGACACGGCGTGGACGAATACCAGGCACTCTCGAGGCAGCTTGTGACAACGCAGCAGAGAGATCCGTCATCTTGCCAGGTAGCGAACCGTCAGTCTCGTCCCATCGCTCTCCAGACCCAAGGCAGATTCTCCACGTAGCCGATTTCTACCTTCCCATGCCATCTGGCTGGAGCATCTGAAAGTGCACGACAGACAACAGAGGTCGCGCGGAGTAGGCGCCGACGAGCGGCAGGATGGACGCCAAACTCAACAAGATACTCTGCTCGCCCGACTTTGAAGAATGGCGGGCAACACTATGGAAAGAGATCTCAAGCGAAGCAATACAACACGGTTGGGTAGCAAAAGAGGACATAAGACCGCACGACAGGGTGATCAACCCGGACAGCGAACGGTGGAGTCAATTATATGCTAGACTGGTATGTCGCGTGCGCGGATGCGTAATTGAAGAGCATTGAACTGATGGGAGATGCAGGTCGAAATACGGTACCTCTTCAGATATCCCGTCTCGCGATCGGTACACGCTCGTTTCCTGCATCGCGTGCCAAAGACATTGAAGAGGGTGGATGTTGGATACTTGAGCTTTCACACGAGTCCAAACCCGAAAGTTGAGGACAAGGCACTGTTCGAAACAAGGAGGAGTATGTTATACATATACGGTCCGACAGGAAACGAGCTATACTGACAAGATGCGCTACAGAAGAACTGCTCGAATGGCGAGAGAACGGCGGCTCACCTCCACGAAGCATACCTCACAAACGTCCCAACCGTCCGCCAAAGGCAGTTTGATGTCTACACTCGCTCAAACCCATCATTTGAAATAGGAGGAATCATTTCTGGCTGTTCAAATTTGTCTTACTTGGTTGTTGTTAACAGCATAGGCGTCCACAAGCATAGCGCAGCGAAGCACGCAGGACGTCGTCTCGGAAAGAACGATCACTGATGGATATACCCTTTCGTATTATGTTTGTATGGACACCAGGACAGCCGTTGCGTCTCGGCTTGCATTACTCAGTTCTGTTTTGACCAAAAGCACAAGATCATCACAATTCCAGCTTGTGTTCTAGTTCATTGACTTTTCGTATTCATTGATTATGCCTAGGCTATCCCCAGGTCATTCTACAGGAAGAGCTATAGAGTACATTTTGTTGGTCGCGCTCATGACGCTCACCTCAGTATCAACAGATCTTTGTTGTAGGAGCGCTCGACGCGTTCAGGAAGTCATATCAGGTGCCGTATAGGTTTGCGCCGTTCATCCATGTCTAACGATCATCGTGAATCTTTTCCGTCTCCGCAAAAATCTGGCCCAGGGCATCTTGTGGCAATTGCAATACATCGAGATTCACTTCTTGCGTCTTGGTCGCATGGAGCGGGCACCTTCCGCGATGGTCGCGTTGCCTCTTGTGCGTGACATAGCAGTCAGAGGCTCCTCATCATCTGCGCACATGGAAGCGACGGCCTGCACAGTCAGTAGGTGAGTCAAATAGATCGTTAGAGGGCCATGACACTCACAAATGAGTCAGTGTTATGAGCAAAATAGAGGTAGACAGCGTCACGAGTCTTCTTCAAGCTCACGATACCGATCGCACCGGCAGAGATGCTGTTCTTGACGCTAGGATGCATCATAAACTCTCGCTCGATGAACCCTCGCAACACCTTCTCCTCGCCAATGGGCTCGAGAGGACCTTGATCGCTCTTCTGCAGGCCTGAGTAGAGTCGATCGGCACACACTGATGCTGCAAGCGTGGTACCCATATGCTCGCCTGTGCCACTTGTGACAGCCGCAATGCAAGTCTTGGATTTGTCGTTAGGGTGGACAGGCACGACAGCCGCACCAACGCCGACAAGAGCTGCAGGGCCAATGCGGCCACGATGCTTCATGCCAATACCACCAGAAGAGGCAGCACATGCAATGTTTCCACGGCTATCGATCGCAATAGCACCGACTGTGTCCGTGATGTCGTCCTCGCCAGGGAAGCGCTGTAGTCTATCCGGCTCAAGTTTGAGTGGCGAGAACTTCGGAGATGGTGGCATCGGCGGCAGCTCTGAAACGTGACGAAGCGGGGTGGACGCAGCTGGAGACGGAGACTCAGGCTGATCGAGCGGCGTGGGCGGAATTGGCTTTGCGGCGGCAATGGCTGCGGCAGCATCAAAGGATTCGTAGCCGTCGCGCTGGACTGGACCAGATTCTGGGGATGGTGTCAAGGATGGCAGTTGCAGAGTAGAGTCAGTGGACGCGGTGCCCTCGCTGTCCTCGTCACTTTCGTCATCCTCATCATCGATTTTTTCCTTCGGCGGCAGAACTGGATTGTCGATCATGTCCTCATCCTTGCGCTCATCTGCCGAGCCTTCGATAGATGGAGCCCAAGCCTCAATGATGTGATCGTCCGCCAGTGTAAGCAACGTCGGAACGTTCTGAGAGCTATTGATCAGAGCGCTGGTAGAAGCCTCGTGAATGGAGCCAGGTGGTCCGATGACGTCGATGTATTCTTCTTCCTGGTCAGACAGGCTGCTGCTGTTGTCCTCTGGTGTTGTAGAGTATGCAGTCGGCACATCAGTGCGGGAGCCTCGCTGGCTTGACGACATCGAGCTCGTGGACGAATCCTCCAGCCTCGGCCGCTTGTTTGTGTGACGCAAGAGATGTTGCTTATGTGCTGCTCTGGCATCGTTCTCACGTTCATCGCGTGCAATGGGGTCGACAGGTGCCCTAGGCAATGCGTACGACGGTGAAGAGCTGCCTTGCCTATGCTTCTGCTTGAACTCAGCTCGCTCGAGATCTCTCGTCCACCGCAGCCAGCGCTCACGCGCACCAGGCGAGACCAACGCGTCGTAAGGTAACACTGGCATACCAGCTTCAAACGCGAAGTCCACGGCACCTTGACCGACGAGCAGATTTGGCGGGACGCGTCGAAGTGTGAGCTGAAGCAGACTCTTGTCAAGCACGACTCTCGCCAGTGACACCGGATTCTTGATCTGTGGGCACGCTCCAACGCCACCGCTTCTGCCCATGTGATCAACAACCAGTGCGTCGCACTCAACTACACCATCGATGGCGAGATTGCTGCCGTAGCCAGCGTTGGTGATCTCTCGGTCCTCGAGCACCTTGACTGCAATTTCGACTGCCTCAACAGCTGTTCCACCATTCTTCAACACAGCCATTGCAGCTGCACACGCGTCACTACATGCTTTGAGGTGAACATCCTGATTCGCGATCGAATGGTAGCCAGCTCCGGCGTGGACGACGATCGTGCAGAGGTCTCCGGCCTTGGGCTTGTGTTTCTTCCCCATCATGATCGTGTATTAATGAGAGACGCGTAATGAGCTGTGATGTGACGGACTGATGATGAAGGCTAGCACGCAAACGACCTTGAAGATGTGAATGAGTGACGGTCGCCCGAGGGCAGACCAAGAGATGACACGGGTGTAGGAATTCAAGACGACGAGCATGGAGATGTTTTGTGCAGTGTCGCCGTTGTCGGCAAAGTTGTTGCCGTCTTCACCTGGCGACTGCCATAACAACCGCTCCTAACCAGGAAGTCGCGATGGCGCATGGGAAACACCTGCAACAAAGTATGGGTCTACGAGGTACGAATCTCAACAATCGAGTGCATATCACAGAGTCTCGCACAAAGCAGTCAAAAGATCAAGTGATTTTGACCTCGATGAAGGATTAATATCGTTGATGGACCATCCCATCGTTGCTACTTCCTCAAACGAGATAGAAGCCTCAGGCCGCAATGGCGGGGGTCGAGGCTCCGATGTTCCCTGCGCTGCGCCGCGCACTTCGACATTCGTCACTCGCAGCCCAAGCTTAGCAACAGCTCGAATCCAGCTGCCTGGCAGTAATTCCGAAGTCAATGCTCTTGCGATAGCATTGTAGGAGTCTTCCGTAACCTGGCATCTTCCGGCGCGCCATCTGGAATAATCACACCGTCCTACTCGTTTGTCTCCATCCGCAGTAGCCCGCCATGGCGCCTCAAACTCCAGCCGTTGTCATGGACAAGTATGTATTGCACGGATTGTGGTTGAATGGCAGTAGCTGACGCATCGCTTGCACAGCGGAACTGGATACTCGAAACTTGGTATGGGCAGCAACGACAGCAGAGAGATGTAGTGGAAGCATGCTGACGTAGCACTGCCCAGGCTTCGCCGGCAACGACTCGCCTTCATTCGTCTTCCCGACCGCAATCGCAACAAAGGGCCCAGCCGCTGGTGCCGGAGGCTCGGGATCGGGTCGACCAGCAGTTGCGAACAAGCCTTCGTTCTTAACAGGTGGAGCAGGGCCAGGAGGGCATCTGTCAGCGAAGCGAGGAACAGAAGATCTGGACTTTTTTATTGGGGATGAGGCACTGGCGGCTTCAGCAGGGCCAGGTACGCACGCGATGATATACGCGAAAGGGCAAGGACTGAATATGAGCAGGCTATGGCATTCACTATCCCATCAGACATGGTCAAATCGAGAACTGGGTAGGAGTGGCATCTGCTCAGCGCCTTATACCTTCGAGCTGACATGGTGTGCAGGACCACATGGAACGATTCTGGTCGAATTCGATCTTCAAGTATCTTCGTGTTGAGCCTGAAGACCACTACTTCCTCTTGACTGAGCCTGTGAGTCTTTCGAGCCATATAGTGCTCCTGATGCAGGTACTGACATCGACCAGCCACTCAACCCGCCTGAGAACAGAGAGAACACGGCAGAGATCATGTTCGAGTCTTTCAATTGTGCTGGCCTATACATCGCTGTCCAGGCTGTACTGGCACTTGCTGCATCATGGACATCATCGAAGGTGCAGGATCGTTCTTTGACTGGTACTGTCATCGACTCAGGTGAAGGTGTTACCCACGTCATTCCTGTTGCTGAAGGATATGTCATTGGATCATCGATCAAATCGATACCAATCGCAGGTCGTGACATTACATACTTCGTGCAATCACTTCTTCGAGATCGAGGAGAGCCAGACAGCAGCTTGAAGACGGCAGAAAAGATCAAGGAAGAGTTCTGCTATGTTTGCCCAGATATCGTGAAAGGTACTTCACATCATCTCTATGAAGACAAGGCCACACTGACACGCCGCAGAATTCTCGCGCTTCGATCGAGAACAGGATCGATTCGCCAAACACACCGTCAACTACCCAAACGGTCGCTCGGTCAGCGTGGATGTTGGCTATGAGCGCTTCTTAGCACCCGAGATCTTCTTCAACCCCGAGATATATTCTTCAGACTTCTTGACACCCCTGCCCAACATCGTCGATACCGTCATCCAAACCTCACCCATCGATGTGAGAAGAGGGCTTTACAAGAACATCGTATTGTCAGGCGGCTCGACGTTGTACAAAGACTTCGGCCGTCGTCTTCAGCGTGACATTCGGCATCTGGTAGATGCAAGGATAAGGGCGAGCGAGGTTAGAAGCGGCGGTGCAAAATCAGGTGGTCTGGAGGTACAAGTCATCACGCACAAGCGACAGAGACATGGACCGTGGTTCGGAGGCAGTTTGCTAGGTCAGACACCCGAGTTCAGAAGTTACTGCCACACAAAGGCCGAGTACGACGAAATCGGACCAAGCATTGTTCGCAGGTTCGCCTTGCTAGGTGGCCCTGGAAGCACCTAGGCCATGCACTAGGAATGCGCAACCACGGGTAGGGAGATCAGGGCTTATCACAGGCGATTATTCAATGGATGCGAATCAAAGAGAAGTACGGCAGCATCCGAGATGGACCTGGTAGCTTCGGCGAAGACACAGCAGGTGCATGAGCTTTCGGCGAACTTGATATGCATGCACGGCTCCACTTCGGGGCATGGCAGCATGGTAGAGCGAAGCTGCGAGCCTCACTTGCATTCTAGCGACATTGTCCTCGTATGGGGAGATTGGCGATATCATGCAGCACCTCGCGAATCTGTGAGGGCACAGTAGTAAGAATCAAAAAGACAAGACAACTTACAAACTTCCTCTACAGGCACTGTCATCCGTCAAGCAGAACAGTCCCGTATTCAGTGTCGCTGTATCCTACATTTGGCAAGTGAGTCAACTTCTCGGGCACGAATCATGTAGACACTACGAACGACACCATCGGCTCACCGAATGACTTTCTGGCCAACCGCACATCTGCAGATCCTCACAAGAGAAACATTGCACGAATCCTTGAAGCAAGGTTGTTCGGGTCATGCTTTTTGCGGACTTCGCACAACCTTACAGCTTCAACAACATGCCTAGTCGACCTTTGTGTAGCGATCCAGTGAGAAGTACTCGCTTCCCATAGCGAGAGCATCAGGACCACCAAGCGAGTTTTAGGTGCCGAACATACCTCTGAGCTTCGCGCACACACAACGCAACATCGACAAGAAGTTCGAATAAACTCAACACATGAGCAGATCTTTTAGAGGTTTGAAGATCGGAGATTTGGGGTTCATTGCGATCTAAATTCTCCTCTGAGATGCACCATACGGGTGTTCCGGAGTCGTTTTAGCATTCTCATTGCCGCAGAGCCGTGTGTGGGAATAACGCGCTCAGTGATCTGGGGCAGGCAATGCGGAGGCACCCCTGAAGTCGATCACGATGAACGTGCTCTGGCAAGCTCAACAAGGCGTGCCGGATGATGCTCTGCATGATTTTCGTGCCGGTCTTGGCCTGTGAATCTCTCAGGAACCCGCAGAAAGGCTACGGGGTCTGCCGAGGATTGTCATGGTTCGTCCCGGCTGCTATGCCGTTGTAACGAGGCAGACGACCGAGATGGTTGACACGATGCTTAGTGGAAGACTTCGACGGTGAACGGTTAATGGGCTTATTGAATGGCTTATTGGTAATGGTGGACATCATTTGAAGGCTTTGAGACACACTATGGCGCTATTTGAGCCTGACATATCTTCCAAGCAATCATATCATATCAGCAGCGAAGATCTGTTTCGCAATATTCAGGTGGTGGGTGGTGGAAGTGTGGGCGTTCACATCTGAGCACAGCATGCCGTGCTGGAGAACGAGCATCGTGCTGACAGCTCCGCGCAAAAGACCGGTCCATGTGAACAACCACACCGGATGAGCGCCGGGTAATATCCTGGATCAGATAGAAGTTCGAAATGACGATTTAATGGCCTCACGCCCCACGGGGAATACGGCTCCAAATGCGGGTTGGATTGAAGGCCCTGAGTTATTTCCCCCACATAATGTTTTGAAGACCCCTCTGGAATTCTGGCGTTGTGTGTTGCTCTCTCAGATTGGCAGGCCCAGGTCCCATCCCATTAGGGCTTCGGTACATCAGATCCGAATATGCTCCAAACACCACGACCATCATCCTGCCACAGTACGTGAACCGCTCTCGTCTCCTGGCTCGACGGCAGCGGGACCGACAATGTCCTGCAGCTGTTGCCATCTTGATACAAATTCACGGCATGACTGACGCGATTCAGACACGCATTATGCGACGGCTACACCCGAGGACGCGCCGTATCCTCACCCCCAGCTCCAGACCTCCCACTCTGACGACATAAACCCGCGAGCACTCAAGCGCAGACGCGCAGACAACGATTCCACGCACGACATCGCGGCCGCCGATCACCTCGAGCTCTACGACCTGCTCATCACGACGAACCTGCCCTTCTGCTCGCCTGGTGGCACGGCTGTGACTCGAGCGCCGCTGCGGAGAGTCCAATCGACGCCTTCGCGCTATGTACCCGATGAGAACCCGCCGATGGCAGACATAACCGACATATACACGCTTGCGCATGAAAGAATGCTCAATAGTACGCAGAGATCACCAGGCGCTGCGCCGAGCGACAAGTATGCTCAGAACTCGGAGTATGGTCCGTACCATGCTCAGTACTGGTCCCTGGTTGGAGGAAACCTCGAGTCTCAGGTGCCTGTACCTAGCAATGGTGGGTATCAGAGTCCGTATGGTACCACAGCGCCCGAGGTTTACTTCCCTTCTGTGACGGTCCAAAGTCCGACGGATTCATATGGAGAGCTGAACCAGAGCAATGGGTACGATCATCCAGATGGATCGGTGTACACGCTTGGTCGCAATCCTCAGTTCGCGTGTGTCCCGCAGCCAGTGTCTCCGAGTGTGTATCCATCTCCCGTGGACAACTTTGGCTGGAACTATTTTTCGTCTGTAGAGTCAAGCACTCAGACCGTAGCGAGTCTCGATAACCTCGCCACGCAGATCCTCAATACCTTACTCACCGGCTCCCTGGATGAAGTTGTCGCAACAGTCTCGCAGAGTGGTACAGCCCATGGACAAGCCTTCTCCAACCTTGAGTCCATGTTCCATGCTTCTGCTCGTTCGTTGCCACGCGATAGCTCAAATCTGTTCATTGACACGGAGCAAGCGCAGTTCATCGCCAATGGCGCAGGTACGGCGGCTCGAAAAGCTAACCTTGCTCTTTTTGCCATGAGCATCTTCAAAGGTCGTGACATCCCTTTCACGGATTTGGACGCCGCGTTTCTCGATATGTTCATGCCAACTGGCACGTGCCTCTTGCTCAATGAAGGCTCTCTGTTTCTCGAGCTGAAGACCCAAGCTTTCATGGCCATGTCAATGGGCCAGAGCTACCCAAGAGAGAATCTGGAACAGCTGTTTCCAAGGGATCTCCAGTTGACCATCCTGCGAAGGCGGCCAGACTCGCATCACTTGGCCGCAACCGAGCAAGACTTCATCAGCCGATACACGTCTCGCAGACAGCATCTTACATCATGCTGCGATGATGTGGATGCTCTGAATCAGCTGCCAGCGAGATACTCGTGGAATGATCTCCTAGGCGAGTTACGCACATGCGTCAATCGCAACCTGGAATACCTCGAGCGCGTCAGACCAGTCTCTGCATCCACGGTATCTGCCAGCACATCTGATGATCCAATCACCAAAGCTGCTTTGGCGGCGCATGCAGCAATCTCAGGCCAGCAGGGAAACAATCTTTACAGCCCAACACTTCTCCAGACACCGTCCATGTTCGAGAGTCACAAGCGCAAGCGGTCCTCCGGCGCGAGCGACTCATCCATGAGTCCAGAGTCGCCCAACGCGCCGCTTCATCTGCAGTACAGAAGTCACACTGTGCCTGCCTCGTCAAAATCGCAATCTCCATTCGCCTCAGGTGCTCAGCGAAGAATATCCACGACACCCAATGCACGAAGACCATGGACGCCAGATGAAGAGAAGGCCCTCATGGACGGTCTGGAGCGAGTCAAAGGACCGCACTGGAGTCAAATCCTGGCGCTGTATGGGACTGGAGGTAGCATCTCGGAGATCCTCAAGGACCGCAACCAGGTGCAGCTCAAAGATAAGGCTCGCAATCTCAAGCTGTTCTTCTTGAAGAGCGGAATGGACGTGCCCTTCTTCCTGCAGAAGGTCACAGGCGAGCTGAAGACGCGTGCCCCTGCTCAGGCGGCCAAGCTCGAGGCGAGAGAAAAGATGAAGAGGTTGGAAGAGCAAAAGAGCGGGATGAAGTTTGAATGAGTGCTATGATGATGGGATACGACAGGGTAATGACAGATCGCATAGGCATGCCATCCACGTACACGAAGAGGATGGAAGTCAAATACTGCTGTGAGACAGGGACAAAAGCGTTCCGGGGATTTCAAAATGTCAAATGTGTGGCGCGGCTGTCTGAACATATGCTTTACGCTTTTCTGGTTTGGATATGCTTATGCATTGCGAGAGGCGTGCAATTGTATGATTATGACGAGTAATGGCTATGACGCCACGGGAATTTCTCGCTAGTGATCAATGATTATCGTTTTCGATGCATGCTGTCTCCGAACCTCGATCGCGTCCCCAGTCTAAGCCTGTCTTCAGAAAGGCCTGCCGAAGAGCCCATGAATGACGCCGTTGTATCTAGGATCTGAGGACTCATCAATTGGCTTTCAGAGTACTGAGAACGATATCGAAGTTGCTGTGATCCCATTGCATATGCCCCCATTTGTCTGATCCATCCTCCCCTCCGCTTCCCACGCGGATATTTGCGAGTCGTGACACGTAAGCTTCGTTGCTATCATGAACTTCTCATTACCGTCCCGTCGGAATGCTCGGCACGCCATGAGGATAGTGTTACGAGAACTGCCTCTCCTGCGCAGCCTGATCTATCTCGCGGTGCCGTCTATTCTCATCTGCCGCATCTGCCAGCGCACCCTTCATGCCTGCCTTCTTCTGTGCTGCCAACTGCTGCGATAGCTTGTCCGTGCCGCCTGGTTTCGATGCTCGAGCCTGTACACGCACATCAGCATGATCTGCCGAGCATTGATGGGATCTCAGCACACTTTAAAGCTATCTGAGTGTATCAGGAATGCTTTAGTGCCTGCTAAGATCCCAACACGAATGTGGCTTTCCTATCGTACCTCAGCTGCTGCTGCGGCCGCACCCCGGGCGTCGCTGCCTCCTTCACCAGTGCTCCCGCCTAATGTTCTGCCAGGTGCACTTGCCACCGGCACTGACGCCTTAGCTCCGCTCGTCGCGCTCGTAGGTGCCGCAGGTCGTGCGGGTGGGGCGTCGCCGAGTGTCCGTCCTTGACCCTGGAAGTTCCCGTGGCTGCCTCCACCTCCAGACTCTTTGCCGCAACAATTTCCCATCGCGAATCCGCACTTGGCGCAGACGTGTCGTATTCTCCCGCTGTGAGTATGGACTTCTTTTGTGTGTAGAAGCGAAAGATGCAAGGGCAATCCGGAAGCGTGGCTGTGTTTAGGTTCGCCCATGCCCCGCTAGGAAGGAGCATTGGCAGCGCATCTCGTTGGCGAGGAAGCCATGACTGATCCGCAGTCAAACGCAACCTCTATCATCTGGATCTGATGATATATTGTCATCTCAATAATGAGGCTCCTTGACATTCGAGGTACGATATGATCCTCATGTTTGACAGGTACCGGCGGCCCTCACTTCATATTCCCCCTCATTGGCTGGCGACCGCGCATATGCCCCACTATCGGAGGGCAGACAATCCATTATCGCGCTAACTCTCACAACCAATCATGCTGCACTTCATAATTGTCCATCATGGTACTCGATCGTCAGTTACGCCATTTTTCTCGCTCGTCTTATTACCGTGTGCCGAAAGGTCTCGATCTCTCGTACAAGCAGAAAGCTTCCTCAGGCACGGAGGCTTCGCGAGCTGCAAGAACCTTACTTTTGGTGAGCGAACGCTAACATGGCACTCAATCTTCAGTCGCGGCGGCATGCTCACAATCTTCAGGCCAGGCACGGTCAGATCCATGAAACACCACGCACAATGGCGGCCTCGGACCCCTCAGATGTGCAATTGGTGGCTCCTGCGCTGCTTCAGTTAAACCGCGGAGATAAAAACCTGCCATATGAGCCTTGCCCTTCGCCAGCATGCGGCGCTCCCATCACTTCATTCCCCGACTGTCTAGAGTGCCGCGACTCTCCAGGCCTCAGTCTTCAGTGCGACTCTTGTTGGACGGACTGTGCGTCTCCGTGCGACGACGACGATTGTCACATCCCGCAACCGTGCTACGACGAGCACTGTGCTGTTGAGAGCTGTGTGGACAGCGCCTGTGCCGCCGACTCCTGTACGGATGTGACCTGTCCAGAGACTGTGCATTGCAATGCTACGTGTTTCGACACTAATTGCATGTACAATTTTGGGGACGACATGGCCTCATTCGACAACCAGGATTGCGGACAGGCCAACTGCTTCGGCTTCTTACCGCCTGGCCCAGGCATGAACGCATTTGAGAGCAACAACGACCTCCTCTACCCATGTCCTCAGGCTACGACGCCGCACCATATGCATCAGATGCACCACATGCCTCCACCTGACCATTTCGATCACTTCCGCCTGACAGACCTTGAGCACCAGCACGACCACATCGACCACAATCGACACAAGCGAAGACGCATACAGCCGAACGGTATACAGACAAATGGGCATCTGAGTTTCGACCAGCAGTCAGAGCCATGGTCGGATGACCAACTCGACGCCATGTTCTCTCCACAGTCTTTCAACACTCCAATCGACCCTTCTTTCCCTGGTGCCTTCGACTTCAACTGTGATCCAGATTGCCATCATCAGTTGAAGCATACCGACCCATGGGCAAGTGAGATTGCAAGTAGTCTGGTAAGTTACATCCTGTCGTTGTGGACGACTGTCGCTAATGACTTCAACAGCCTTGCCAGCCAGCAGCCGATGTACCCGCAAACAAGCTTAAGAGAAGATCGGGCAAGCCGGCGAGGCTACTACCAGCGCCCACCAGCGAACAGCAATCGCCAATCTTCCCTCCACTACATACTGCGTCGCTGCCTCCAGCAGACAGCGACCTCGAACAGGTCTGCCTTTGGTCATTAGGCAACAAAGTCTGCGGCCACCGCTTCTCCACTGCCAAAGAACTCGACGACCACCTACAGACAGCGCACACCAGCAAGCTCGGCCCACAAGCATTCATCTGTCGCTGGGAAGGCTGCAACACCACCTTCAAGCACCGCGGCAAACTCAACAGACACATCTCGGGTGCACACAGCAAGTATCACGCATACGTCTGCACGCACACCGATCCCACAACTTCAGAACCTTGCGGTCGCACATTCTGCACAAAGGAGCAGCTGAAGAATCATGAGACGACGCACACAGGAGAGCGAAAGTACAAGTGTCGCTTCTGCGATCACACGTCCGCGACGAAGACGCAGCATAACACGCATGAGAGAATCCACACGAAAGAGAAACCGTATCAGTGTCCGTGGTGCGGACACAGAAGTGGAGATAGCAGTAACCTGAGCAAGCACGTGAGGAATAAACATCCGGGTATGGCGGGTCGTGCGAAGAAGAGCGTGTCGCTTGAAGCGCCGCCTTTGCTTGCGTCATGAGGAGTAAGCGGTAATGCAGTCATGACGGTATCTTCGGTGATGGACACGATCTTTATGACCAATGGCACCCTCGGTAGACGCGGTTGTTAAGAGCGATAAGTCGCACAATGAAATCGCGACCTCGAGCAGGCCAATGCGATTAGCCGATGAATTGATTTGCATGGACACGGGCACAGTATTTGAGCCTCAGGCAGTTCCAGTGGATCGCTGGACTTATGCCATAGATTTCGAGGCAACTCACGAGTTAATCAAAAGTATATGAAGTAGTATCTTACACGAGATCCAGCCACTTTTCCTGCTCTCTTGTTCTTGATAATCGTACAGTACGTTCTCATCTACCATTCCTGAACCTGTCCATCTTCCTTTGACCTGACACTATCATTCGCCCAATACTTGCCCGAGACGCTACCAATATCACCAAATGCCAACCGGAATGGTATCACAGCACCCTGCTCCGGCGTCTTCGGCGGCTTCATCTTTCTCGACGAGACTAGATCGCCCATCCCCGTGTCAATCCACCCGGGACAACAGCAATTGATCGCCACCTCTGGGTGTTCTCTCCCTAATATCTTGGTGAAGACATTGATGGCCGTCTTCGAAACGCCATAGCTCCGTTCAGAAGGAAAACCCGTCTGCGCATCCGTGCCCGCCTTCACCTCTCCCAGATAACCCTGCACCACCTTCTCCAGCTCCTCCAAAGAGTCGATCGCGCGAATCTTCTCCGCCAACTCAGGTTTCCACGTCTTCAGACTGCTTCCCACGCTAGACAGGCTGACAATTCGACCACCGCTCCCAGGACCATCACCACTCCGCTCCCTCATCATCGGTATCGCCTCCCGCGTCATCTCCAGCGTCCCACGATAATTCGTCTCAAGCGTCTTCGTCGCATTCTCCAGGTGGAACTCATTATCCAGGTTCACGCCCGCATTGTTAATCAAGACATCGAGCACGGACGTCCCCGCTCGGACCTGCTCCCAGAAATCGGCGCGGCTCTTCGCAGAGGCAATGTCGAGAGATGGGTAGAAGATCTGCTGGTCCGAACGCGTGGGGAAGGCGAGATCCTGGCCTAAGCGGGAGGTTGCGAAGAGTGTCAGTGGGCTGATGGATTTTTCCTCGAGGATGAGCTTGCAGATTGCGTTGCCGATGCCGCGGTTCTGGGTCTTAGGTTAGAGATGTGGCATTGAGGAGAGTAGATGCGGGTGGTAACTCACGGCACCGGTCACGATCACAATCTTACTGTCTGGCATGATCGAAAAGAGCCTTCTTGATTGAGTGCAAGAGAAGTCATTTTGAAGGAGATGTGTACTCGAGAATATACGCGGTCGCGAGCGAGCGAAGATGGAGGACGTCATCATTTCACCTCGAGTACCGCAACTCCATTGTACTTTTACGATAGCTCTGCGATTGTGCAGGGGCTATCTCAGGGCGCTGACCGCAAACAAAGATATAGTGAGATTCGATGATCAATTCTGGACGAAGGTCTTCCAGATCCCAGATACATTCAGATGTATGTCGACAAATCAGGCTAGCGTTGAGAAGTGACGATGAGACCCACTTGCTCGTGATCCGAGATGACCACTGGAGGAGGCCAGTGCATCCATGATGTCGAGCTACCTTTATAGGGATCACAACATTGATGCTGAACTAGGACTATAAGCAATCCTCTGCTGCTTTCCAACCCTTCGACCATGACCCTGTGGAGAAAGATGCCTGCTATACTATTGAAGTCTTGATTTCTAGCGCCTTCATGGATATCATCAAATCGTCATTTCTTGAATGCCTCGCTATGCATGTGAAATTAATACAAAGAATCGACTATCGAGCAGGTGTGCCACTTCGTGATGCCGGCGTTCCAGCACCACTAGCGACGCCGTCCGTGATCTTCTTTTTCTTCTTCCTTCTTGGTATCAGAGCTGGTGTGACATTCCAGCCAATAGGCAGGTTGAGTAATGTATTGCAAGTGAGGCACTGATTATTCGGCAAGACGGCTGGGTCGCAGAAGACTGGTTGATGGTCAGTATTGCGTGATTCCATGTGAAATGTTGGCCGAACTCACTGCTCAAGCACACGCTGCAGACATAGCCAATATCAACGACCTTTCTGTGGCAGAAACAGGCAGCTCGAAAGTCTACTTCTGTCTTGCCTGGTAGGTTGAGGTACTGCCTCGATGTTGCATCAGGCAAGAAACCCATCATGAGGTACTGCAACAGTCCTGCACCGCCCTTCAAGTCGCCAGCTTCAGGCGCAAGATATATGCCATCTGTCGCGTCACTCGCCTGCTGCAAGAACGTTGTGTTACCTGCCAGCTTCAGCACGTCCACCGGTATCTGCAGTCGTTGCGCAGCGAAGATGGAGTTCATAACGCTGATGTATTGGTCTGCCAGATCCGATGACACCGACACAACGAGTAACCTCGATATAAGCTTCTTCTGCTCTTTCTGCGTCGCCGTCTGTGTAGTCTGCAGCGTGATCTCCAAGCCTTCTCGTGGTGGATCCATCAGCAGCGTCTGCTGGTTAATGTACGTAAGTGCTGTTGTGAGGCTCCCTGCGATCTGCGTACAGCCTGCTGCCGTCGCTCCAGCCAGACTTTCGGGGTCCGTATCGTCCATCAAGTGCCGTAGATTGGCCAAGATCTCTTGCTCGATTGCGAGGAAGGGCCGGTATTTGTTCGCATTCTCCTCTGCATCCTTGTGCACCGTGCCATTCTGTTCAGCACCATCTTTCACACGCGACTCTGGAGTAGGATATAGCCAAGCCACACGATCAGTGTGCGATGCGAGGATGGCGATGGTATTGGAGCCGTTGATGGCGAGGTGGGCGTTAATGAAGACGAGGAGGTTGGAGATCGCTTGTGAGAGGGAGAGCGTGGATGAGAGTGCGTCCCATGCGATTGGGTTTGTGTCGAGTATGATCGTGAGTAGCGATGCTGGTGTACCACCTACATCATTAGTTAGTCGTGCACATGTGAGGACGAGGCTGAAGCAGATCTACCTTGCTCAGAGCTCGAGCCGCGATTTGTCGCGTCTATCGAGTCCATGATGTCGCGAAATTACCTGGACATGATTCTTATTTCTATGAATCAGTCCTGGTGCTTAACAGGTTCAAGTTTTGTGATCTGTGCAGCGTCGATGTGGAAAGTCGCATATGCATGCCTCGAAAGACGCGAATGTAGCTGGGGTAATAAAAGTGGGGTCTCGATCGCCAGATCGGAGTCCAAGGCCGACGGCAGTGACTTGCAGAAACTGTCAACGACAATCAGTCTGAGCAGCAGTCATCAAGCCTTGATAATGCTAACGAGTTCCATGTGCAAAAGTCGTGCTGTGGGCGATGCCAGTGACACTGCTTCGCCTCCACAGAGATGCATCACTCGCGCGCCATGAAACGCGCCTCCTCGTAGGCGGCACTGTGCAGCGATCTCAGGTACACATACATCGTCTCTATGCCGTTTGCATATCATCTCTTAAGTCGCTGTTGCACTCCTCGACTTCACCAACATAGCTTGACTCCAAGTGACCATGTTGAAAAGATTCAGCTACGATCGCCATCTCACTTCTGGCAACGAGATCAGGCTAATCAGTCTCCATCCAAGCCGAGGCCTGGACATCATCCAGGCTACTGTCCGATACCATCATGTCGATGATAATCTATCGTACGAAGCACTATCCTACACGTGGGGTTCTTCCTTCAATAACGATAACCACCAATCATGGTCACAAACTCAGGCTGCACCGCAGGATGTAGACATTGTCCTCGACTTCCAATTGATGAAGGTGACCTCGTCACTTCACGGTGCACTCCGGCGTTTGCAGAAATCGACAGGGACTCGGCTTATATGGTGTGATGCTATCTGCATAGACCAGTGCCATGACGAAGAGAAATCATGGCAGATCCAGAAGATGCGAGACATCTACGCGAGAGCAGCACAAGTCGTAGTCTGGCTTGGTCCAGCAAACAACGACAGTGGTCTCGCCATGCAGACTCTAGCGAGCGGGTACAGGAGCTACCGAAAGACGCAGCCATACCAGAAATTGGGGCAGATCCAGCAGGACTTCCCTCCACCAGCGACACAGTCTGAGTATCTCGATCAGCTGACTGCAGCTTCATTGGGAGTTCTTTTTGGACTGACCATCAAGTCTGATAGCCCTATTCCTACGTACCCCATCAAGGCAGTCGCAAGTCTGCTCAATCGTGCTTACTGGGGTCGTGGCTGGTGTTGGCAAGAATTCTGCGTAGCGAGCAAGATGTGCATCATGTGCGGAGAGGAAACACTTGAAGACGGAGACATGGCAATACAGATCTTCCTAGGCACGTGGGATCGCTTAAAGGCGACTTTTGGCGGGCAGCCCCATGGTATGGATCACCGAGCTTGGGCGATGATGGAGCTGAGGCGGTCGTGGCACAATATCGAGTGGATTGAGGAGACTGGGTTCGTGGACGATGCGCGTTTTGAGACACCAGATGACTGGATGCCCTTGAAGTCGTGGGCTTCCATGAACGTGAGTGCAATGTTATGATGTGTTGTGGATGAAGCTGACGCCCGCTAGCCTAATATCACGGATACGGGGAAAGCCTGGATGCTTCGAGAAGCTGTGTACAAGTTGTCCTTCAAAGCACTGCTAGAGGAGTCCAGTATCTCATGGCTACAAACGAGCAAGGAACACCGGGAAGACCAGGTCTATGCATTGATGGGTATTGCTTCCGACTCGGAGGACATGGGCATAACAATCGATTACTCGCAGCCATGGGAGCAGACGTACACACAGCTCGCGCTCACTTATCTTCGTCGTGGAGATTTATGGTTTCTCAATTTCTGCCAGAGCTGTCTGCCCGAATTTCGCGGCCGCTCAAGGCACTTGCCTTCCTGGGCGCCTGACTGGTCCGAAGGCTTCAGAGGTGCTAGAATCTCGCAGCACTGGTCACCTCCGAAAGACCACTTGGGCTCATTTCGTCCGTTCACTGCTCCCAATCTGGACAAGTCCCTTCAGTCTCTCCAGATCCGTCTACGGGGTATAATTGCCGATGAGATCGCCTGGGTCTCCTCTGAACGATTCCCGATGTCTGTGAATCAATTGGGTACTCATCATCGCCAGAGCCTTTACGAGTGGATCACGAGAGTGGCTACGCATTGCTACAAACACCGCAGACGCGATATCTGGACGGTCATGATTGCGAACTCACGAAACCTGCCATTGCCGGAGAAGTACAAGAGTGAGGACACGGCAAATGCTGGGTCAGAAAGGGTACTACTAGACACGGCTTTCGACCATATACTCGATCAGGGTGAACCACTCCGTCTCTTCCGCCGACTCCATCTCCATCAGCGCCGCGAAGCAGACGGAGAAATAGTCGATTCCTTCCTGCGCTGCTTCATGCAGGCTACAGGATTCAAGTGCATCTTCGAGACCAAGGAAGGCAGACTCGGACTCGCGTCAGTTGGGATACAGAAGGGAGATCGAATAGGCGTCTTCATGGGTAACGAGGCCGCGTTCGTTTTGAGACCTGTGCAGGGTGCTTCTGATAAGTCGAGCTTCCGAATCATGTGCGAGGGTTACGTGCACGGATTGATGACTGACGAACGGCTCATGGCTGATGCTGCTGTTGAAGATATTGTTCTGGAGTAGATGCAAGGTTCTCGACCCTACAGCTCATCCTTGGACGTGCGACTGCTTCCATTTGATCCAGCACCAGTTCTGACTTCAAAGACCGGTACCTCTAGTCACGATGCGCCCACATACGCTAGATCGCTCTTCCAGAACACCTGTCTGTATCCTGCTGTCAAGACGAATGGACTATCTCCAAATAAGTAGATCTCATCGGGCCGGATGCGCTCAGCATAGAACGGATCCTCGAATGCCTTCTGGAAGACTTCCACGCTCTCAACGAGGAACTCGGTGTAGGCATCGTAATCTCCGAGCGTAGCGGTTGGGCCAGTGAGTGGCTGGATCGCATCACGTTGATTTGATGTAGCATGATACTGGATAATCAGTATGACTCTGTGTTGTAAGGCAATGCGTGTCCACAAACTTGATTGTACTCGATGATGCCGTACTTCTTTAGCCACGGCACGCAGAGCGGGCCATGGTATGTGCTGTAATGATGGTGAAAGTCTTCATCGGTCAGGTTTGAGCTCTTTTTGAGAAAGAACGTGATTCGAATAGGGCTATATGGCTTTTGCTGTGTGTTTGTTGCAACAATGGAGGCGACGAGGAGCAGAATCGAGCTGAAGAAGGCGATGAGCTTCATTTTGATGATAGAATATCAACAGATCTATGCTTTTGCATATCTCGTTACATGCTGTCTGTACCTTCCATTTATACGTCGTCGAAACTATCTCATCAAGTCATGTTGCGCACAAGGATAAAGTCTTCCCGCCTCAAGTCCGCAAAATCTAGCCATACATCGTGCGATATGATTCTTGGTATGTTCCTGCAGGATCTCAAAAATGATCTCATGATCCCCGCACTTGTTCCTGCAGGATCTCTTGTTAGCCAGGTCTTGGTGATAGAGCTCGAAGCTTCACTAACGGAAGTGCTTAGCCTGCATCGGAGTTTGACACTTCCTGGCTTCGCCGAAAAATCCCATCAACTTTCATGCACACCGCTTTGAGCAGGACGCGAAACCGTCCTCAGCCTGCGCTGAACATCGATCGGTATGAGACTGCGAGACGGAGCATCGTGATGAATTGGACTGTCTCCACGCAATCGCGTATGCCAGTGAAACCTTCGTACAGCTCATCAACCACCACTGAGCACACAGCTGGGAGTTTTGAGCTGGGCTTGATCATCGCCATCATGATGTCAAGTCCAGCAGCGTCAAGGCGCTTGCTTCGCATGGACAGGAGCGCGATCAAAACAACACCCTGCCATTTCGTACCGAAACACGCAGCAACAGCCACATGATTGTCGAGTCGCACGCTCATGTCGAGCTTCTCTGCAAAGTAGCCTTTTCGTAGCTGCTCCACACGGAGAGCAAGGCGTC
Organism: Scolecobasidium constrictum UM 578; assembly: GCA_000611715.1. NCBI lineage: Eukaryota > Fungi > Ascomycota > Dothideomycetes > Venturiales > Sympoventuriaceae > Scolecobasidium > Scolecobasidium constrictum. Next base: position 99,214 of record AZYM01000206.1, read on the forward strand.
CGAGCAATGCAGGATTATTGATTGTCGGACAGACGTAGGACATCTCATCGAGGCATAGGCCATCCTTGTCGGCCTTGTATATTCTTCGACACAAGCCTGCATTGATCAAGAGATTGAGGTTTACAGCCTTCCACTTTCCGTCTCTGTTGTCAAGCTTGCCGTGGACAAGGTATTCCGCGGGATCGTAGTATTGCATGCCAGGAAACGTGATCTCGTGACGCTCGATCAGATCCGAAGCGAGGTGTGCACAATCTTCATCGAGCCTCGATGTGTCCATGACGTATACGAAGATTGTTTTATTGCCGTCGTTGTACATGCGTCGGATTGCATGAATGAGCACATACATGATTGAAGCCGACCACGACGTGAATTCCGACGGCACACCGTACTTCCAAGCAATATGGTTCTCAATCATGTTTTGCAGGACTTTCGGTTCCTCTTCGTGGAATCGGTCAATCGTCTCATGATATTGCGCTCTGTAGCCAAACAAGGGATCCATTTCGCTCATTGTATTTCGGCCTCGTGAACGCTCCGAAGCCGTTCTGAACAGGTATGGTGGGAGCTTGCTGGGTCTGGGCGTGCTATTGGTGGATGTTGTCGAGGCAAAAGGATTCCTCGCAGCAGTGGTCACATCGGCCTTGAGAGATCCCCTCCCGGTGTGATAGTCTTCGATCGTTGGTTTTGGTGTTTGATTGATGTGGAAGAAGCCCGAGTCTGCCGGACGAGCTTTTGTGGGTGTCCTCTGAGCGAGAATCTTGCCCCACGTCGGAACATGCTCGTCGCGATCGCTCCCAATAGTCGATTCCTCATCTTCATAGACCTTTCGTCGTGTCTTTTGAGGAGTTTGAGGGATCAGTAATACAGGACTTGCAATGAACGCGTCTTGTTCCTCTTCTTCGATGGAGGACGTCTCGTAACCTGAATCGACGCGTCGAGCCTTCCGTGGACGGCTTGCTTCAGCTTCGCAGTCAAGGAAGCCATCGGGTATATTCTGTATGTCAGGCGTCAATGATAGCGCTGACACGGATCGCTTCCATCTCGCCATTGTAACATGTCCCTGCGTTCAGGTGAGGTTGAAGCGCGATTCAGCTCTTTCCTAGATCAGGGTGCCCGCTATATATGTCGCGCCTTCCTCATCTGCGGAAAGACCCGCCTTAACGGGAGGCAGCCTGTATCAGCCAACATTGCGCCTTCCCCAAGGTCTTGTACAAAGTATTCCTGTATGCTACTAGAGTTGACTGGAATCGACTTCCCATGATCCAATACGAGAATGGAACGATAACTGGCCTTCATAATGCGTCACGACACGCGAAGCAAAGCGGAGGGGTGTACATGGACAAATAAAGGCATAATGGCTGTGCAGATGGCAGTACCAATACTGAAATCATCACGGAGTCGCACAACATGTCAAAGCATGCAAGCGCTATTGTAAAGACTTGGATCAATAGGCATTGATCTTGAGTCCGCCAGCACTTCGACTACCTTCGACACAGGCCAAATGGCTGCATCCAAGGAGCCTGGGACACTGAAAAGATCTGCTTGGGACGTAAGCAATCGACAGACTACGCAATGTGAGTATTGAAACCCCCTCCATTGTGTTGTCAGAATGATGAAGGATCATCTTCGTGAACTGCTACGTGTGCTTCTGGAGAATCTCCGGAGAATCTCATCTGAAAGCTCGGTTCGCCTCCGACTTGTGACCAATCGAAAGACTTGGATGACTTCCCCATAGTTTCTCCATCTTCCTTGCCACACATTCAAGCGGATAGCTAGCCATGTTCAGCATAGATCCGCTGTTTCCCGCCCATGGTGCATTCGCATTCCCATGAAAAATGCGATGCTCGTGTTTGTCGGTGTGGCCTTACAAACTTCAAGTAACACGACCGACTTCTCCGCACTTGTCTATCAGTGTAGTATATGAGAAGGCTTGGTTCAGTGGACGGATTGAAATTTGTTTGATCACTCTGATTTCTGTCCAAGCAAATCTTGCGTCATCCATCATTGTCACGCCCTCACGGTCAACAGCACACCATGGCTTCAGCTTCAGCTTCCGAGCCCGCTGTGATGGAGCTTCGCGAGCTTCACTCATTGCCTCAACCGAAGGAGATCTTGACCAAAATCTCGAGCCGCATATCGAGATCAAGGGTGGAAGAGCCGACCTCAGAAGAGGAGCCAGACACCAATGAAGCACTTCCAAGCCCGACAACTGCTCCTGTTGAACATCAGATGAGATGGAACGAGTCAAAGACTATGATGTTTCGATCATTTGCAGCATTCTGGGGATTTATCATCATGGGTGCAAATGATGCTGCAGTGGGCGCTCTGCTTCCATATGTAGGTCTAGAACGCTCGCCCAATTGCGCAGATACTAATGCCTGACAGCTCCAAGAGTACTACGGCCTGTCATACGCGGTGGTCGCTTTGCTTTTCTTGTCGCCATTGATCGGCTACACATTCTCAGCCATGCTCAACAACGCGATTCACATGAAGTTCGGTCAACGTGGTGTTGCTATCATATGTCCGACCTGCCATCTCCTCGCATACCTAGTCGCTGCTCTCCACCCGCCATTCCCGGTCATCGTTGTCTTCTTCGTAATCTCAGGCTTCGGCAACGGTCTCGAGGATGCTGGCTGGAATGCATGGATGGGAAACATGGCCAACGCCAACGAATTACTCGGCTTTCTGCACGGCTTCTACGGACTCGGTGCCACTGTCGCACCGCTTGTCGCGACAACAATGGTCACCAAGGGCAACCTCGAGTGGTACTACTTCTACTATGTCATGTTGGGCATGGCTTGCATCGAGTTGGGCACATCCGCATGGGGCTTTTGGACAGCAACGGCAGCCCAATACCGAGCGCTGCACCCTCGCACTTCAGAAGAGAAGGGTAACAGATTGAGCGAAGCATTGTTGAAGATGCCGGCCGCCAGGACAACGTGGCTTTGCTCCTTCTTCCTCTTCGGATACACTGGCGTCGAAGTTGCCCTCGGAGGATGGATCACGACTTTCATGCTCGAGGAACGTGGTGCATCACAATTCGCTTCTGGTATGTCTGCCACTGGCTTCTGGCTGGGCATGACTGTGGGTCGTGTGGTGCTAGGCTTCGTCACGCCACGCCTTGGAGAGAACCTTGCCATCATGATCTATATTCCAATCACGCTGGCCCTCGAACTCATCTTTTGGCTCGTGCCACAATTCTATGTGTCCACGGTGGCAGTCGCATTCCAAGGCTTCTTCCTAGGTCCTCTCTTCCCGGCTGCTATCGTAGCGGTCTCGCGCTTGCTTCCTCGGCACCTGCATGTCAGCAGTATCGGATTCGGGGCTGCCTTTGGTGGTGGAGGTGCAGCAGTCTTCCCGTTCGCAGTCGGTGCGATTGCGCAATCAAAGGGCGTCAAGGTCCTGCAGCCTATCGTGGTGGCCATTCTGTCAGTCTTGTTCCTCCTGTGGCTCGGTCTACCCAAGATGGGCGCAAAGAAGCGGCAGTAGACTCTACCCAATATACTATCCTTCAGGGCGGGGAGCTGAAAAAGCGAGCTCCATGAGATGTTCAGATGAAGACGGGAAATTGTTTGACATTCAACTTGATAGGCGGCATTGGTCGACGTTCATGTCCGAGAAGCTGGTAAGGGACAATACGATAATCAATATCGCTCTTCAACATTGGTACACTATCATACACGAAGCTCGATCTCCGACGATAAAACCGAGTCGCAGCTTGAAGGAAGGAGTCATTGTTCGGCCTTTCGGCTCATAGAATAATCCGCGTACACGTTCCGCTAAGTTGCGCGCAATCGGTTTCGGTTTGGCTGCTGCGGGTGGCGGTGTCTTACAGGGTTTAGCTGCGCCAGCCAACCAATCAAAGCTCAAGATGTCCACCGAATGGGGCAGTCGCATGCCGATCAGTGAGCATACTCCGCTCTGTTCAGCCTCGCATACGTATGTTTGGCCGCAGTACCTTGCAGGCAGCTGCAAAATGGTTGAGGAGAGAGACGCGTTGGATGTGTATATATACACATCGACAGAAGTGCAGAGTTAGGATTCTCATCGGCTTCACAACAATCACCACAGCTTCACTTCAAACCCAAATCACGCAATCACCTCACAACCACCACACACCATCACAATGGGTCTTCTCAGCAAAGCTGCCCTCGTCGGCGCCGGCTACTACGCCTACAAGCACCACCAGAACAAGAAGCGAGCCGAGCGCGGCGAGCTCGACATGTCAAACCAGAAGCGCGACGCGCCAAACGACTACTACCCACACGACAACAAGAGCCAATACGGCGCCAACGCAGATTACTACCGCGATCGGGACAGCAAGAGTCAGCTCGAGTACCCGCAGCAGAATGGCAACCCCTCGTACGCCAGCTTTGATAGGAAGAACGAATATGCTTCCGGTGCGAAGTATTAGGACTAATGGTTGAATGTCGGATCACGGAGTTCTATGGCGGCGGCGCTCGGATCTAGATATTGATACCACGAATCTCATCTGCAATTCATGATCACCGATGATATTGTGCCTTCCTGTGCCTTTTTTCCGCTATCACAGCACATCCATGTCCCCTCCCTCGTCCACAAACCCAAATCTGCCTTGTTCTAGCGCGGCTCTTCGATCAAGCTCTTCTTGATATTCTCTCCTCACATCCTCAAGCGTGACCAGTCTCCTCTTGCCTTCCTTGATCTCGCCCTTCGTGCCATTGATAGCACCATTCTTTTCCGCGAGCGGCTTCTGCAGCACCCAAGCGTCCTTCTCGCCGATACAAGCCATCGCATTAATCAACAGTAGGTACGCCTCCATCAATCTCTCGTCTCTTGGGTCTGGTCCGCTGCCTTTGATCTCGTATCGCAGCTTATCGAGACGATCGAAGGCAGCTTGTGCAGCGCCACGGTAGTTGCCTCGCTTGATCCGCCAGGCGTACAGAATCTTGTGGTATTCTGGTTTGCTGCTCGTGTTCAGTGTCTTCTTTGCTTTGACTTCGAGCTCCTTATCCACCGAGTCTGCCAGCTCTGCCCATGGATACGAGAAGAGCTGCTTCACTCTGCCTTGGACAACGAGCGTATGTATGAAAGACTGCACATCGAAGTGGCGCAATGGGTGTTCTTCCATCTGCGTGAGTGCTGAATAGGCGTCATCGAAATTGCCCACGGCAAGCGAGGAAGTGAAGAGACGCTCTAGCAGATCTAGCTTGCGCTTCTTAAATGCGTCTGCGTCTTTTTGGCCGATCTCTCTGCCTTTCGATTCTGCGGTCTGTTATGGAATTTAGCCGACAGGTCTGGCGATCCAGTTTGAATTCTCCTTACCTTGTGAGCCTGGTCGACCACCTTCTGATGCGCTTCCAGGGCCAGCTGCGAAAACTCAGCAGTGTATAGGCTCGCCTTGTGCTTGTCGAGCAGAGTCATGATATGCTCATAGTAGGCAGGCAGTCCGTCGCCAAATCTCTCGAGCTGGTCTGGCGGTAGGATCTCGGCAGTGTCCTGGTTGTTGACGTCGAAGCCTCGTTTTGCTGTCTCCAGTCAACGTCACGATCGAGATGTCCGGCTTCTTGTACTCACACATGGCTTCAGCAGCCTTCCTGAGCCACTCTGTCGCGCTATCATACTCGTTCTTCTCCAGGTACAGTCGACCACGCAGGTATGAGCTCCAGCCGGTAATCGGCACCCAGGGTAGGAACTGTTCTGCCAGTCCAGCATCACCATGCTTGACCAGATCTGCAAAGACGTGGGCAGCAAAACTTTCGTACTGGTGGATGTCCAACTTGGTAAGCCATGCCCTCGTATGATACGTCAGCATTTGTGTGGGTGACATATCTTCTTCTGGCGCAAGCACATCTTTCCAATCGCCGATGAAAATGCTCTGAAGAAGTGTGCTCGCATATACCGGTGACGCCTCAGACGATCGTGCAACTGGACTATCGCCGACCGACTTCCTTCGGACCTTGGTGCGCTCCTTGCGAATATTCGAAGTTAAGAAGTCGAGAAGGATGTTCTCGCGTAGCTGCCCCATGATCTTCACGAACAGTAAGTTGACATTGAAGACAGGTGAGATGTCCTCAATCTGCATTTCGTCTCCGTTCTCAACCACGCCCTTGATAGCAGCTGTCAGATCGGGTGTCTCGAAGCTGCCTTCAAGGTAAAGAAGCAGCACCAGCAGGTCAAGTAACACCTCCAGATTGAGGGCTACTGTCTCTTGAGCTATCCTGATCGCCAGCTTCGCGCCGTATCGTGTGATTTGCTCCTCTTGATGTCGTCCTTTCTCCTCTTCTAGCAGCTTATACATCAGCTCGAAGAAGGTATCCTGGTGAAAAGCTTGGTAGCCGCCGTATTCGGTGATGATGTCGTCGAATCTCGCATTGTCCTCCTCAGAGAGTTCCTCCAGCAGTAGGGTCCTTTCTTGTAAGGCATGTATGCGGTCGGATGGAGGCTTGGACGAGTCCGAGGTCAAATCCTCCTTGACGAATTGTCTCAGTCTCGCCTGGAAAGATGAAGGAAGAAGTGATCGCAGAGTATGAGCCATGTAATAGAGATTCCCAACAATGGTCTCGTCTTCTGCATCCACAGCTTCACTCCTGTCGTCGTCATCTGCTGGCTCGAACTTGAACAATGCGAGTTTGGGTGTTGGCAGCAGATGCGCAATATCCGCATTGTTGCTGATCTTCTCCAGGTCGCTGCACTCTCTGATTGGAGCCACGGTATCTGCGGTCACCAGCCACGGTATTTGATCGTATGGATCCATGGCAAATGATACGACGTCACCACTTCTCCTGTGTAGATCACGCACGATGCTGTAGAAGCTCTGCCAATTCATCTTCGCATCCTCATTCACCGTGTGCTGCCGTCCTGACCCTGGCTTTGCAGTTTCCTGCCAGACAGCCTTGACCATTCTGTCTCTCAGAGGCTCTCTTGTGGTTGCTGAAGCCTTGCGGCCAGACTTCAGTAAAAATGTCTCCAGTGCCGTCTCGAGGAGTGATGTCGCGAATCTGCCAGGGTAGAACAGAAATTGCAGCCAGCGCTCTGTGATCTCTGCTGCTTGGACATCGGGAGCCGAATCTGCGCTATCTAACGGGCTTGCTGCGTCAAGTGCATCAAGGGTCTGTCGACCAGGAGACACGGCAACCCAATCTTGCTCCCAGCACGACTTCACATACTGGCTGCTGACTTCATGCAGCTTGTGCCCGAAGTCGAAAGGGTCGAAGGTAAGCATGAAGACTTGCGAAGTCTGTCCCGATCGCACACGAATCCACAGCTCTGTCTGCTTCGATCCTCGGCTCGGCCTAAGATGAAACTCCTCCAAATTCCAGACTGCAGTGTCCATGAGCTGCTCGATGGGCGGCTTGTAGTCCATGCCTGGTCTCATCTCGCGAATGCCTTGCCTTCCTGCCTCGGCATCGAAGATAGCCCAGAACTTGAATTGATGATGTTTCGGCGAGTACGTGACCACATATTGCTCTTGCCTGCCCGGCATGTCCACCAGCTGCAGCAACTGCTTCTGATTCGCAGCAACCAAGTATTTCTGATCTTCTTCTCCCAAGATATCCAGCTGCATCGAGATAGCTCCCGTCTTCAGGTTCCACACTCGCAAAGTGTGATTCAGGCAAACGGTGATAAGATGCGCATCGTCGTCCTCGAAGCTTGTGGGTGCAACTGCGACAGCTGCCTGCGCATCGACATCCATTTCGCCAAACTTGACCATGGGGCCAGAGCGCCATTTGATGAATGACGAAAGACCATACTTGTCCGTGCTGTATACCGCCTCGTGCCACTTTGACGCATCTTCTCCGGCCATCCTCGTCAATCGAACCACTTGCCCATCCTTCATCGATGAGTAGAGCTCTCGCGCGGTTGAGCAGAAGAGTCGATATGGCTTTGTGACGGCGAACATCGAAGGCTTCGAGACCTTGCAGAAGTCCGTAGACAGAGCCTCGCTGTTCTTCGCATGCACGAACAGATCACGGTGGAGTGTCAATGTCCACAGGTCGTCTGCTTCCGTGATAGCGAAGACATTGAGGGCATCTCTGTCCACCGCATCTGCAAACGCAATGCAGAACGGCCGCATCGCAGCCGGAAAGCGGAATAGGAGCGTCAATATCGCCTCATTCTTCTGCTTCTGGTCTTGACTCAGATCAACAGCCTGAACCTCCAATGTTCTTCTATCGTCCAGCACTCGCCATAGAAAGCTCCGCGGACATCGCTCGTCGCCTCGGAAGAACAGTGATGACTCGCTTGCTAAGTGTTCACGTGTGAATTCGACGTCATCTGCACCAACTCGGACATCATTGTAGAGGCGTCGCTCGTGGTTGCCGATTCTCGAGAGCGCAATGTCGATGGTCGAGTTTGCGTGGGCTTGTTCGAGGTGGAGACGCGTCTCTGTGTACAGATAGGGTGCTCGAAGCGTTGCCATGATGAGTTGCGCAGCTCAGCCGCGCTCCATGTCAGTTGCGAAAATGCATGCGACGCTGCAATGTCGAGCACAAGCGCGTTTTTGATGCGCGGATGGAGGCTTGAAGGATGAGGATCGCGATTCGATGGAAGGAGCGCGCACGGTCTTTTTCTCAGATCTGTGAAACAGTCGGAAGTTTCGAATTAAGAAGGAAGTATTCAATCCTTCAGAGCACCGTCATGTAATGGAAGAATTCGCAGAATATTGTGGTTCATCATTATTTGGAGCTCGCGTCGCTTCGAGCAGTACTATTCGCCCACCCACAGAACACTATCTGCATGGCCACCTCTCAGCCTTGCGCCTAGCTACGCCGTCTGCGTGCCAGTGCAAGATTGATTGGGAGAGGATAGCCAACTCCATGCTCTCCAATGTCATACGAGCCTATGCTCGATTGTGCCATCTCCAAAGACCTCAAATACTTTGCGGTACAAAGTACAACCCCTTCGAGCCCCGTTTCCAGGTTCGAGGTTGGCGGAGGAGAGCGGTGAGCTTTGTGTAAAGCTGAGGTGAGTACGAACCGAACACCAGGTATCTCATGTTTCAACATTTATCAAACCTTCCATGACCTCTTCAGCTACTCCTCCTGGCTCCAGCACCGCCTTAATGATTTGACTGACTACGGTTCGCTTCATACCGCCCCGAGGTGGGTTCCACACACCTCTGTCTTGCGTACCTTCTCTTGCAGCAAAGGCCTCAAGAGATGGGAGTGGAGCGCTACCTGTTGCGACATGGTTGAGTGCATTCGGTAGTCCAGGTGGGGAAAGTCGTGATGGTGGATCAATCGTTCGTAACGACAAGAGTCTCAAGTTCTTGCCATCTGCACTCTCCCCTGTACTTGCAGCTCCAGCAGATACAGCTACAACAGCCTCTGCTACTGCCAACTCCTCTTTGCTGGGGTCGAATATGAAGTTTGACCCCACAGACATCACCAACAGAGTGATCGGTGGTCGGTCTATCCGCACACCTTTCTTGTTATATGGGTACAAGTACGTCGCAGCTTCCCAATCGTCGTCAAACAGGGGATCTTCATCGCCCTCCGATTTGAGTTTTGGTAGTCGTGCGGAAAGCAGAGCCAGATGTGTGGTAATGGAGAGCAGCGGTAGAGGATATGTCAGCGGAGCTGAGAGCAGCAATATCTAGACTCATGTCAGCCATCAGCCACGCGGCCAAAAGAAATGAAAGGAGGTTGCACGTTGTGTACGTACATCGATGAACAGCTTCCAGTGGAATCGGCGATTGATGTACAACCGATCTTTTAGCTTGCCGTCCGCCACCAACGCCTCCGTGAGCATTGCAGACAGGAACACGGGCAGCGCATCGTCGTCCCGGTATCCAGGTACTTCGATGCTCACTTCCACCCACGAGCTCTCGCCTGTGCCTCTCTTCTTGTTGTCGCGTCCGCCCTCAACCTCGTTATCGTCATCGTCGTCTTCGTCCGCTTGCGTCAAATCTTGATTGCCAGTTCCAGGTCGCCATTGCGACTTTTCAACCTCTGCTTTCACACCGACAATTGCTTCGGTGCCGTCTGCGAAGCATACTCTAGCGCTGCCATTGGCCGCAGGCAATATGCTCGATTCAGCGATAAGTGGACGAAATTGGGTAGCTGTTCGACCGTCTGGGCGGACAGACTTAGCAAGCGATAGCGACTCGTGCAAGTAGCTTAATTCTGCGGGCGACAGCAGGAATTGCTGTGCTGTGCTTGGAGCCATGAACGTTCTCCAGCCTTCGCGAGACTTTTTGGTGGATCGCGATTGCCTCTGCTTGTGATTCGGTGGGGCACCCTAGTCGCGCCTGCCAAGACTTGACTGCAATGACCTCAACCACAGCATTCGCACTCCTGAAGTCCATCCATCCCACATGCAAATGAGATGGAAGTTATGAGGAACTTCAGACTGTCACTCGGCGATGTCACCTTTATCAGCCTCCTCTACCAAACTTCCTTCGCACCCTGACAGCGTTCGCCTTGGCGCTACCGCTGAAGACACGACGACATCTGCACGAGACACGGATCATGAGGATGCGGCTGTTTATGGCATATGGCTCACTAAAGACGGAAAGCGGAAATTCATTGGACAAACGAGCTCAGGAGCTCATTTCTGCCTCGTGTCACCCCATTGAGAACCACAGTTCCTCGAGCGTATGTCCATTCTCCGAATAGTACCTTCAGCGACGAATCGTCACTAGCGGCTATCCCTCGTCCTATTCCATGCCTCACTCTTGTCCATGGTTATAGTGTATAGAACACGACATCTTGTGATCATCACGGTGCAGGATCTGCTGCTACCGCTTCCAAATCAAAGCTGAATCAAATGCTTGCGAGCAGCAAAAGGAAATATGAAGCATCTGCACCCAAAATATCAGGTCTGTGGGTACGGATGGCTGCGTCTGGCAGGCGTCTGCAACCGGATCATGCTTCACGCGCCGATTGGCTATGTGCTAAATTCAGTGGTCCAGCAGCGTTGCTCGCCATCCTTCCCACCGGCCAGCCTATACCAGGAACGGCGGCCACGTTACACACGATCAAGCACCTTCGGGTTAGCCTGCATTCTTGCGACAGGCATCGGCACCATCCGAGCATAGCGAGAACGGCAGGGCTAGGGAGTCTTGCGCATTACTCCACCAAGGCTATCGTCATCGTGGGCACTATCTGCTAGTTGCGTGATCTACTTCTCCCTCATTGGCAACACAATATCAAGTGTGAGTGTACAGAGACTTGTCAGCTCGGAATGTGAACCTGTCCATCTCCGACCAACTTGGCAGACGATAGCCTCACGTCGGTGCAGATTAGATGTACCAGTTGCTAACAGCCAACGGCATGGACCGAAAGCGAGTGGGCATCAACGTTCCAGTAAGACCTCCAAGAAAAGCATCGGTACCAGTTCCAGAGCACATACCCACTTGTGCCTGAGTCTCTGCTGCAGGTAACCGCTGTAAGAATGCACGCGCAAGCCCTTTCGAACACGGCCGCCGCTGCAAGCACGATCTCCTGCCATCAAAATCTCAGATTGCACCCTCGTACCTAAACGCCGTTTTGCGAAAGGTATATCAGGCGTAACGATGGGCAGCGCGCCGTTCGCACGTCCTTGGCCCAGAAATGTGTGGGTCCGCGATTCCGGTACTGGACGTTGAGGAATGCGCCTCGAATTCTCTTTGTGCCACCACATCGCCCCGTTGCCAGGGCCACTCACAGCAGTCGTCTACTGCTGCTCTTACTGCTCGCGGACGCCGAAAACAAGATGTGCAGGCTGCGATCATCTGGTCTTGGACTTTTGGTACTCTAGTGCCGCTGCGGCCCGCTGCCTCGGAAACTTGAACAGTGCGTCAACTAACTTAGTTCGCTAGCAGACATGTCGTAGTGTGGATCTGGCATGCCTCTGATTCTGACTACTGCTGTCTCTTACTTCAAGCCCAAATGCTTACGCCACAAGCGTTTGCAGGCTTGTATGATTGAGCTTCGTAAGAGGTACCTGTCTTTTTCCTTTTTCGTGGACACCTCAATTAGGCGCATCTACTGTTTCACTATCTTGCAGGAGCGCGATCCCAACCAGCGTGCTGGATGAGGGGAATGTCCGTATGGCGCACTGAGACGAATTGAGGTGCAAGTCCTAGTGCCCGCAGCCTGCTTCAGGTTCACGATCATGATACATGTAACTCGAACTTGGCTGCGACTCCCTTCCTTCTCTCCTTCATCACAGCATTTGCGGGGGATAGACGAGAGCAGTTCGCCTGCTCCATCCCATCCTTCTGTCTCCTGACCCGAAAACGGCCTGTCGCCGCTCGTTGGTCCAAGCTACCCTAATCTGGCATGCAGTTTCCGCTCTCAGTTACTTGAGCGTGTATACTCGTTGCAGGTGCTGCAAACAGAAGCCATCATCCATCTTCTACTGTCCATAATTGCTACAAATAATTTCTCCTCTTCCTCGACAAAGGGAAGAACCTTCTTTGCTCTTTTGCTTCAACACCATCCTTCTTCTTCCCACAGCACGCAGCGTCAAGCACGCGGCAACAAGCGCCAGCCTCGCACAAAGGAAAGCAATTCAGGTACCCGCACGCTTCTTGCATCATTGCCATACTGTCTAAACAGTCTGAGACATTGAGGCCCAGCAAAAGGCGGTCTCTCTTCGTATTCAACGAGCGGAGACGTACCGTGGTTTTCTGTTTGTAGCCGCTGTCAAAGGCGGAAAGCTGCAACAGTTCGCCGCTTCTTTCTTGCAAGGCCGAGCAGAAGAAAGAGTATCGCAAACTCCAACCTCACGAGCGCAACCCGGGACGAAGAGGGAAACAAAATCGACCTTACTTAATTGATCGATCGTAAATTATTCCTTGGAAAGGGACTTTGAGTTGTTGGGCGTTTCTGAAACTCAAATCCGTCGTTCGGAGGTCATCAGCTGTCAAAATCCTGTGAAGGATCCGCATCGACCACCCACCGAAACCTGCGCGACGGAGTTAGAGACAGGGACACTCACAGGCCAGATCCAATCCTTCCCGCGACCCCACGATCTATTCTTCTAGAATAGAAACGCAAGCTTCCTTCAGGTACGGCGACAGTACCACTTGGACCTGCAGCAAGTGAGGCTCTGGCATGGGAGAAAAGGAGTCACTGACCTTGACTGCTCATCATCCACATTTGCTCACTCCTCCACTTGGTGATCTACCATTCGACCTCCATCATTTGCTCGAACAGCAGAACACACGTCGCCACTCGACAGAACAAAAGCCAACGATGGCCCACGAAGCGTACATGACCAGCCAGTACGGCTCACATTATCAAGACCCTCATGGCGTTGGACTGGGAATCCAACATGTAAGTGATTCACTCGTGGCCTTAGTGCGAACAAGACTGACAGACCGCAGTATGACTTTGAGCACCCAGGACAATCATACTATCCGGGACATCGATCACATACTGGATCACCTGTAAGTACCTTCACTTCAACCATTAAAGGCTATCACTTACCTTGCTCAGTCCATGCAACCAAATATGGGCCTTTCATCGCCACCCACACCAATGTCACACCACAGCGACACAAGAAGGACGCGAAGTGGCCGCTCCATAGTCAGGAACGACTCACCGCATTCCACAAGCAGATCATCTCCTCCACGGACAAATCGCAAGAAGAAGGCGTCTGCTAACGACAAGCACAAGACGCCGAAACTCACAGCGCCGCTCAGTGTGTTAACCAAAGACATGGTTGATGTTGCTGTCAAGGATATGGAGGCTTGGGTCAAAAGACCAGTAGAAGATCGTCTGGCCGAAGCCGAAAAGCGCAACGGCTACATCACCCGACCGATGAACTCGTTCATGTTGTACCGATCTGCGTACGCCGAAAGAACCAAGATGTGGTGTCTGCACAACAACCATCAAGTTGTCTCGTCTGTGTCCGGTGAAAGCTGGCCTCTGGAACCAATGGAAGTCCGTGAGTTCTACAACGAGTTAGCGAAGATCGAACGTATCAACCATCAGAACGCGCATCCAAACTACAAGTTCTCACCAAGCAAGCCCGGTGCTGCATCGGCAGCCAGCAAGAAGAGAGGCAGGTCTGAGCCGGATGACGACAGCGAGCCGAGCGACCTTGACGATCCAGACTGGGGTCGAGAGAACGGCATGCGCAATCGTCCATCGAAGCGACCTGGCAGAGATGCTGGATATCCTGCTCGTGCCAATCTTGGTGATGCTCAGGGATACTTTCATGAGGTGTACAACCGCACACCATCATGGGAGACACCTCTCCGTCCACCACCTCAGGTTGCACTTCCGTATCAGCAGATGCCACATCCTCAGCAGTTCTACCCTTCACCGACGATGCAGCATCACCATGTCATGATGACGCCTCAGCATCAGCAGCAAGATCCGTTCAACTCGGTCGATAATACTTCGTTCCCCACGAACCAGTCTCTGATCGGCATGCCAGGAGGTAATCACGCAGAGCTGCTTGGTCTGCACTCCAACAACGCGACACCAGTCTTTGACCATCAGGTGGATCCCATGCTGATGGCCTTCGATGATCGTGCTGGTATGTCACTGGAAGATAGCCTCGCCCTGGCACAGCACAACGCTGCTGCATCTGCATTCGACAACCATGGTTTCGGCAATGAGCAGCATCAGTTGGCATACAATCCGAACGAAGGTGCAGGCGGTCCTCTGATCACGGACTACAGGCCAAAGGAGTGGGCGCCAGAGAGCACAAGCCCAGCTTTCGAAGACCCAGCAGGCAGCGAATTCGACAAGCTATGGGATGAGCACGAGCGCAGCGCCACGGAGGAGCGCAAGGCGAGCTTGAGAAGCCACCTTGAAGAGCACCATCTCGGCGGTGCAGTGCAGGCAATCGGTGGTGACGAAGGGCAGAAGAGTCCAAGGTCGAGTTGAGAAGGTGTCGTTGATGGCTTGTTGGAGGTTGCTTTGTCAAATTTCTCTTCTTTTTCTTTGGCCGTTCTCGTTCTTGTCTGTTTGGGAGGTAATCGTGTTTCTTGTCTTGTCTTGACTTGTTCTTCAACACCACATCCGGCGCGAGCCCATAACATTTCCTGGCGCAAGCCGCTTTCCTCTTCTGGTGGGAGCATCTTTATGGGTACACGCCATCTGGGAGCGATCCCCTTTTTTTCCTTGTAAGCTGCAACAGCAATATGCAAATACCACCTGCACATATGGGCGGTTGGCGGCAAAGGAGATGAAAGAAACAAAAGGCATACCTTCTTATCGCATGCATATCAAGAACAAGATAATCAATGTAGCTGCATCAAGTCATCATCATCTGTAGGTGGACAGATGGACAAAGGCGGCGCTTTAATCACAACACAATGGTAATCGAAAGCATATCAGCAAAAGAAGACATGAAGTCAAGTTTGAGTTTGGAATGGATTGCTACTGTGTACTGACTTGCACCCGAAATGTGTTTCCATCAATCCTTCCTTCCCGTGTGTGTGCTACGTGCTGTACTTTGCGTGCTCCGATCAAACTGGGGTGGATGTGTGTTGTGTGCTACGCTGGCAGCGGGAAGGACGGGTGTTCGGAAACATGCAATTGTGCTGTCCGCACTGCTGGTATATCCATTGGATTGTCACTACGACAATCATTGGATTGATGAGTTTTTCCATGAGTTGGAGGTGATCTGGGAGATTTGGGGAGTAACATGTGACTTCGTGTGTTGGACGCGTCCGGGATCAAGTTCTGCCCCGCGATACCATAAGATCTGCAACCTTGACTCCATAACACGAAATTCTTGAGAGATCTTCGGCAATGTATGGCGACGCAGCGAACAAGTTGGTAAGTCATGATAGAGAAGAGCGGAGCTCTCAGAGTGATTAATGCATCCAGGTGGTGAACGCCAAACGCGCCGAATCTCTCCCCACCATCCCAGCCTACTCTACAGATCTCGTCCGCACCGTCCTGCGCGAGATCCAACATCTCGATACTTCGGTCACAACCGCCCTCGCCAATTACCCTGGCAGCTTCGACCCGCAAGCGGATCCGGCGACAGCGACGCGACTACTCGTCGAGCATATGTGCATGCGCCGAGACAAGCGATGTCTGCTAGCATACCACAGAGCGCGATGCAACAAGATTGAGGAGGAGATATGGGCAGGCAAAGATGTGCTCAGCTCAGGCTCGGGTAACACGACTGGCACCGGTGAAGGCGAGGGTGGGCTAAGTCCTGAAGAGGAGGAGTATGCGAGGCAGTATGCTGAGCTGTTGGCTGCGTACAAGGGACGGTGGACGGACATTGATCTCACGGGCAGCTTGGAGCCACCTAGGGATCTCTTTGTTGATGTGAGAGTAATGAGAGATGCTGGAGAGATCCAGACTGAATACGGGTACGTGATGCTGCTCGCGATGTGCTTCCACTTGTCAAGCGGTCGTTGGCTTTGCGACTTTACTACAGTGCTAATTGGACACAGCGCAATCACTTTGACAAAGAACTCACAGTTCTACGTCCGGCAAGGGGATGTGGAGAGACTCATCCAGCAGGGCTATCTGCAGAAGCTCTCTTGATGATACATGATCCACACGAAGATCAAGACAGAAGCAACGCGAGCTTGCTCAGATGTCCTGTACTGTCTAATCGCATCACGCAGCACCGGACTTGCTCCCTCGAAGACTCCTGTTCGGTCCCGAGTACTGCCTTCAAGGCTTGACAGGGCCCATCTCAAGGCTACAGGCCAATCATAGCCTCCCGAAAGCGACGAGCAGCCACTTCTATCCGCCGGACTGTGAAGAGTCGCTTGAACTTCTCATGCGCCGTTTAGGCCAGGAGAAAGTTCGGCTGTATCTCATTCGAAGGTAGAGGAGGATCAATTCCTGATTGGCTGCTGCAGATCGGGACCACTTGTAAGGTCCACAACGTCATCTCACCTCCGCAGACCTACAACTTGGAGCACCGTAATAGCGAGCTGGATTGATATGAGAACAGCCCGAGCAATGTACAGAAGTCACACGTTTGACCTAAAAACATTTGCAAATACAGCGCTGTGATTTGCCGGCCCGATCGTCCGACTATTCCGTCAGCCTTGTCCGCCTTCTTATACCCCGCAACCCCGAGCATCCTAATGATTCTAGTGCAGATCATCTTCGTCGGCATGCGGACGTTTGACTTCAATATAAGACGAAGAATCCTCCATTGACCGGTTGTAACGGCAGAACCACTTGCATCGGCATGCTGTGGTCCATGAGCCTCACGAGCTTCCTAGCCTTCACGAGCAATACATAAATTCGACGCCCCAAAAGAGTGAGAGCAAGGGCAATCAATCAACATCACGAACCTGCTCTCAGTCATCATGCATCTGGCTTTCGTTCTATACGGGCTCATCGGCTTGCTAGCTGCCCGCATCGCTCTCCTCCTGTACAGATCGTTCTCCTCCCCACTTCGGAACATCCCAGGTCCATGGTCATCACGATTCTCAAGACTATGGTATGCTCACCGAGTATCCAAAGGTCATTTCGAGAAGGACAACATCAAGTTGCACGAGAAGCATGGCCGGATTGTTCGCGTCGCGCCAGATCACTATAGCATCAACGACCCAGCTGCAGTGAAGCAGATCTACGGCATAGGAACACAGTTCAGGAAGAGCGATTGGTACTACGGCTGGCAGTAAGTGGATTGTACAGTGGAAACGTGACACTCATTGACACCAGCACAGGCATCCAGATCCTGCAAAGTACACTGTCTTTGCCGCTCGAGACATCAAGCTTCACAACCAACAGCGGCGCAAATTCAATGCCATGTACAGCACGAGCAACTTACTCAACTTCGAGCCTTTCGTCGATCGCTGCGCCGACATCTTCGATCAGCGCTTGAACGAGTTTGCTGCATCTGGGAAGACCTTCGATATGGGTCACTGGTTCCAATGCTACGCCTTTGACGTGATCGCTTGCATCACGTATGGCGAGCGATTTGGCTTCCTCGATGAGGGCAAAGATATCGATGGAGCCATCAATCACCTTTGGAACACAATGTACTATTCCACTACCATCGGCATCTTCCACGAGTGGCACGCCCCTCTCTGGCCCCTCGCAAGTCGTATCCCAGGCACCGGCGGTGCAGGTCGCCAGTACGTGATGAACTTCGTGCAAGGCCAGCTCGACAAGCGTCGCTCTGAACGCAAGAAGCGGGATGCGGAATCCGGACATGCCGGATCGAAGAGGCAGCTTGAGGAAGGGCTACCGCAGGATTTCCTGGAGAAGATGCTAGATGCGCAGGAGGCGGATCCGGAGAAGATTGAGCTGAAGGATGTCTTTGCGATGGGTCAGTCTAATATCATTGCGGGTAGTGACACGACGGCGATTAGCCTGTGTGCTATACTGTATTATCTGATCAAGTATCCGAGGGTGATGCAGAAGCTGAGAGATGAGATCAAAGAGAAGGAGGAGTCGGGCGAATGCAGTAAAGGAAGGGTGACGTACAAGGAGTCTTTGGGCATGCCATACTTCCAAGCTGTCATGCGAGAGGCATTAAGGTGAGCATCGCCTTCTCGATTTTTGAACATGCTTTGCTAATCGGGAAAAGAATGCACCCAGCAACCGGCCTCCCACTCTGGCGTGTGGTCCCAGCACCTGGCGCCACAATCAGTGACACATTCTTCCCGGCAGGTACCGTTGTCGGCATCAACACCTGGTGTGCTCATTACAGCACCGAGGTCTTTGGTGCAGATGCTGCGACCTTCAGACCCGAGAGGTGGCTCGACAGTTCACCCGAGGAGCTGAAGAACATGGATGCGTACTATATGCCATTTGGGCTGGGCAGCCGCACATGCATGGGCAGACACATCTCAGAACTCGAGATGGGCAAATTGATCCCAAGAGTAGTCAGAGATTTCGACTTTGAGGTTGTCGGGAAAGACAGACATTGGGAGACGGAGAACTACTGGTTTGTGAAGCCGACTGACTTTGTGGTCAATGTAAGGAAGAGATAAATTGGTTTAGGCAATGCAGCGTCAAGCGTTGGAGCAGCATATTCATAGCCCCTTCTTGCCTTTTGCTGCATCGGCGTCCACGTTCTTAAATGGGAAGCCGCTCACACGCTTGTCCTTGCCTGTGCGTCTGCTAATGTGTCCCTTGTCATCTGCAAAGAGGATACACCATAGCCCCATAGCTGCCATAGCAGCGCTACCAATTATACCAAGCACGAACCCACTGATTCCTGACTGTGTGTATCGCATGTAGCAGTAGAACATGAGTGAGGCGTGGTAGGTGGACGAAATGAGGACGGTGGGTTTCGCGTATGGATCTGGTTGCTCGGGGCTGTACTGTGGACTTGTCGTCCAAGGCATTGCGCCTGTGAGGAGAAGGTGGAGAAGGGCGATGGTGAGGAGTGCTAGACCTAGTGATCTCGAGAAGTATACTTCAAGTGCTGTTACAATGGTCAGCTGGCGCCCCCTGACAATCAGTCCGCTGTCACTTACTTGAGGTTTCATGCATGTCTGGTGACAGCATTGTGACTATGAGCTTGGGAGACAAGAGCAAAGGAATTGCTTGTAGAGTGAGCCATCCCGCTGTGCCGAAACTGTACGTGCTGAAGACCTGAAGTGTGTCAGTCGATGGATCGGGCCTCTCATGAGTATATGCTCACATCCATGATGATACTCTCGATCGTGATGCAACTCAGATAGTCGGTCAACTGATTCCAATATTTAAAGGGAGAAAAGAAGACAAGCTGTTCTCAGTGTTGAAGCACATACTGGAAGCTATGGCATGTACAGCCACAACTGAGGTCGATCTACGTCATGGGTCGTGAATAGGGCTGAAAACGGATTTACTCCGTCTTCAATCTTCGACAGGACTATCGAGGCGCATGAGAAAAGTTTGGCTGGTTCGATGCTGACTAGGAGAAGAAATGTTACAAGGAAATGGTTCGAATGAAATTGGTGTTGTCGGCTGCGAAAGTATGGAGTCGTTCATTCCGAGCCCATAACAATTCATGGAAATCTCGACTGCAAAGATATTCAGATTCAAGATAATGAATCGAAATTCGTGACTGTAACATGACTACTAGAAACGCTGATGAGCATCTGCCACAGAAGTACTCGACCATCCACCTGGCATTCGTTCACCACGCGAGATTCTCCTAGGCTGGTTCGGCGACTGATCAAAGCCGAACTCAAACTCATGCTGAAGCGGCGAACCGGGCAAAGACTCGCGTCTCTTGCTCTTTGGTGGTATCCATGGTCCATTGCCAGTGCTGTGAGGACTTGGATCCTTGCTATTCATTGCGGTATTGACCGCAGTCGGCGCTTGTGAAGCTGAGCCAACACTCTTTCTCTTGATCGTGTGATGCGTAGTCTCTCCAGGTGTCTTTCCGCTGCCGAACAGAGGGGTGGGCGATCTCTCGACGAGTGAGGTTGACGAGCGATAAGGCACGTAGCCAGGGTATCTATTTGCATCTCTGCTCGCATCATCCATCGAGTGTCGATGAGGACGATCAAAATAGGCACCTCGCGGCTCGTCATATGGCCCATCATTCTGAATCAGCCCGTATGAAGATGCTCGATGCGGTGGAGGCATCGGAATGGGCACTGGCGCTGCTGGACCATTGTTGAAGCGCTCGGCTGGTGGTAAATCTCGCTGCACTAATGACACTCGTGACTGCGAACCTTTCGGAGGTCCTCTCGAGGAGTTTCGTGAATTTCGTGGTTCGTGCCATGATTCAATTCGAGTGACATATGCCATCCCAGGTCCATTGCCTGGCGCATTGAGGCCGTCTAGTTCATCGTCGTCATCGAGTACCTTTTCAGGAGTGCGGCCGCGAGGAGTAATCCCGGCACGCCTTCGTCGCCGGCGAGCACAGCAGAACCAGAGTAGCGCAATCGCAAGGAGTACTACAACAGCTCCCAGGACACTGCCAACGATGATTGCGATGTTTCGGTGCCGGCTGCTTTCCGAGTTCGAAGCCGATAGAGCTGTTGGTGATGGTGATGCAGTCTCAGCGGCGGCTGATAGTGCAGATCGAGCCGACGAGGATGATGCTGCCGTAGAGGAGACTGCAACAGAAGAAGAAGACGATGTTGCCGAGCCGCTTGTCGAAGAGGATGTGGCCGATGCGGAGCTTGCAGTACTCGATGCTGCCTCCGGAGATAGTATCGAGCTGAGAAGCTGGATTCCCATAGACTCTAGAGCCCCAAGACTGTCCTCCTGCCGTGGGCTGAGGATGTTGTCCTCTTGCCACTGGGCCATGATCAGCCCGATCATAAGTGAAGCGAGCCAGAAAAGCCGCATCGTGCTCCTATGTATCGAGCTGGATTATGTAGTAGAGTCCTGGAATCAAGCTGCAATCATTGCAAACAATTGTCTTGCAGAATGATGTTAATCAGTAGAATGATCAAAGCGCAAAACGATCCGAGCAGGCGGAGAAAGATGGGCAATATGAACTTCTGGTTCACACCGATTGTGCAGTGATCAGCACCGATCAACAGCCTCAAGTGCATACTCCGCTTCACATATCCGGCACGGCCACAGGTAGGATTCTTCCGGCGGCCACGTTCTCGAACTCCATCCCCAGCACTTGTCGTCGTGGTCCCTGGAACTAAGTGAGTCTACTGGAGCAAACATCAACGCAATTGAGCAATAAGCTTCTGCCAGAAACGCAGTCAAGCGACGGCAGTCCACGATAACGGCGGCAGAACGGATGAGTGTCGGGCATCTGAGGCTCGCAATTGGTAGGTGTTGATGCTGGGTTAAGGCTCGCTACAGGCGTCCCTGCAGAAGACTGTGATCGAGCCACAGATGAACCGCACTAAAAGCCTTGTTTCGAGGATTATTCTTGCATGCGCCACAAGCAGCGAGTGTCGATCTCGAGTTGACGATAGCAAGTCAGACCGCTGTCGGTACTTGCAGTTGCGACATACAATCGCGGCTGTCAGGCACTCCATGTGAGGTGTTGTCGGAGTTCTGTCCATGCATGCCCACTGCGTGAACGACGACAGCTGTCCTAAAAATTAAAGCCAACTGGGCGATGTTCATACAGGCACTGGAGCGAACGATTTACACTGCTGTTGCGCTGAAAGTTTCGAATGTGGGAAGATTTGCCACACTGCTCAAAGACGGAGCTTCAGCCGATCATGGCTGACTCTTCGAAGCGAAGCTTGCTCATCGACAATCTGCAATTGGCGTGGTAGTGCGGAAGGGACAGAAACCTGGCAGAGAAAGTGACGTTTGAAGCGGTGATGTCGATCTTACCGTTTTTTGGGGTGGCTGTGCAAGAGAGCCACGTGCAGCTGTGGCGAATGCTCCAACCATCGTCGGCAACCATCACCTGTTTGGCGACACTCGAGATGCAGACTGTCTAGCCTCAAGGAAGGCACGGCTTTGAGAGACAGAACATGATCTTATGCCCCTATGTACAAGGCGGCGAGCTCTTCGCATATGCTATGAGCAGATGAGCCGATTCCTGAGTATCGTTTTGGACTTCCGGAACACTTGATCGTTTTTCCAATCACTTCAGACAAACACATCGTCTTTCCTGAATCCCATTCTTTGACCACTTATGCCTTTGTGTCCATAAGCCTTCGACTTAAGCTACATGCCACAATTGAGGACTAGCAGAAGCACGTGACCAAAGGCAGGAATAGACTGAAAGCGCATTTGCTTCACAGATCAGATGCTGAAGACTCGAAGATGGATCCCTAGATAAAACCTATCAGAGATTATAGGACCTATTAACAATCTCTCGTGACCATCGGATCACTCTGATATGTTCGAAATCTGGCGTCTGGTTGACCTCCATGCTCTGGTTTGCCCAATGATAGAGAAGTGCTATTGCCTAGTGTCATGCTGGGACAGAAGCGTGCAAATCCAACCTGGAGCATACGACGTGCTACTCAGGCTGCGCAACAAGGCTCGCTATCTGGATATACTAAATGCTCCCAGTTTGCCGACGTTCTCGGGCAAGACTGCTGCATCACCTCTTGCAGCCCCTTCATTCATCCGCGAAGGATGATGATTATCAGACAGATAACATTCACTTGGGATCTTGCAATACATCATAGCATTCACAGTAGCTCCATATTGCTTGAGCATGCTTTAAGATCTTCTTCGGGCTCCAAAGATTCGTGTTCCGATTCGCATGATTCTCTGAATATGACGAATTGTCTCAAATCCCATGGGTGTTAAATAATCAAAACGCTTGTTGGGACCCGCCGTGCAACGTCTTGCTTTGGGGATGGTGATGAGGTTGGCGTCCATTGATTATTATTGTTGTGAAGGAGTGAATACTTCGAAATTGGCTTTTCACTTTCACCAGGATCCCCAGCTCTTGATCATCAAACAAACGGGTGGCCATCTCCGCAGGCTGCATGACATGTTTCGAAAACAATCAAACGGGCGAGCATAAATAGACGTCCTGCGAGATGTCATCTACACCGCCGATGATAAGGGAATTCATGCTCGGTCGGGATCGAACACGTGTAGTGAGCGTTAGTGTTCATTGTTGCGAAAGGAATCCATGTGTTAAAGACAAGACCAACAGTTTGATTAATTATTAGCTAGTGTGTGAAGTGTGCCCAATGGCCGCTTGTACCGAAGAACCCAATAAGGCATCGTACAGTGGGTATCAAGGGGGGTATATTGATGATTGACGGATGGGTATTTTGACTGAACGCGAGACACAACGACCAACGCACCAAAGTCCAGAAACATGCCCATGTGTGTAAAAGAAAAGTGGTATCAATCTAGTGTGGGAAAAGCAAAAAGCAGAGAAGCAGAAACCTCCCAAACAAGAACACAGCACTCCAAAGGAGAGAGCGAACAAGACAAACTATCCAGACACCACCCCGGGGTATATCCTAGCGCAAGTCCGTTTCCATTAATCCTGCCGTTTTCCCTGGAGTTGTGCCTGTCGAAGAGGCTCCCGCAGATGTACGGGTTTGTGTACCCAGAAGGAACGTGGTATCGTGGTTGGCTGGGTAATGCGCGGTGAAATGACAAATGCGTGCTGATAAAAAGACAAGAATTTTCTGGGGTATCGACGGCAAGGCATGACGATCATTGCTTTTCGAGCGAACTCATTTCAACCATACTGCATCCGTTAGCATAGCTGCTCCAAGTGAATGGGTAGCTTATGCGGTAGCAGAGACAGTTGGAGTGCTCTTTGGAGTCTCGCCAACGGTGACGGCAGCTGGGACAACGTCACCGATGGCAGCTGGAGCAGCGGACTCTTCCTGCTTGATTGGCTCTGGGAGGGTGGCAGCTGGAGTTTCGGTGACGGTCTCGTCAACCTTTGACTCGTCCTTGGACTCCTCAACAGCTGGGGTAGTCTTCGTCTCCTTCTTTGGCTTGTCACCACGGATGGCCTTGCTGACACGGCGGCCGATGGAGGCGAATGGAGACTCCTTGTGCTCCTTTGGAGAGGCTGGGGAGTCGGCTTTCTCTTCGGTCGACTTCTTTGGCACCTCTGGTGCGACGTCGTCGGCCTCAACCGGCTTGACTGGCTCTTCAGCATCAGTCTTGACAGGCTCCTCCGAAGCTGGGGCGTCGCTCTTCTTCTTGTTGACGGTGCCGAAGTTGAAGAACGAGCTGCGACGCTTCTCAGTCAAGCTCCAGAGCGGCAGCTGACCCCGTCAGAGCGACCGCCCAAGAGTGGCAGCTGGAGCGTCAGCAACTGGCTCAGTGGTAGCTGGAGCAGCGCTGGTCTCCTCAAGCTTGCTTGGCTCTGCTGCTGGTGGGTGCTCAGAAGATGGGGAGCGGACCTTCTGGGTGAAACCCTTCAGGCCGCCGAGGAAGGAAGACTTGCGGTTGTCCTTTGGTGGGACAACCTCGTCCTTCTTGTCGTCTTCCTTCACCTCATCCTTAGCAACTGTGTCAACTGGTGGCTGGACGACTGGAGCAGTCTCGCTTTCTGGCTCAACGACAGCTGGGGTCTCGTCAACCTTTGGTGCCTCGCTGGCCACTGGCTCCTCAGTGGTAGCTGGAGCCTCCTCCTTCTTCTCAGTCTTTGGCTTGCCCTTGAAGAAAGTCTCGAATCGCGACATGCGGCGGTTCTCCTTCTTTGGCTCATCCTTTGGCGATTCGACCGTCTCGTCCTTCTTATCCTCAACAGCGGGAACACTGTCAGTGATGACCGGAGCAGCGGTTGCGTCGGTGACTGGAGCAGTCTCTGTTTAGATGATCAGTATACGTTCTTGATGCCCAGACAACATATTAAACATACCGGCTGGGGTGGACTCAGCGACAGCGGGCTCGGTAGCTGGAGTCTCCTCCTTCTTGTCCTCGCTCTCCGCCTTCTCCTTGACCTCTTCCTTCTTGGTCTTGAAGAAGCCGAGAGGTCCGCGAGAGCGGGAGCGGCTCTTGGACTTCTTGCTCTCCTTGACCTCTTCAGCAGCAGCTGGAGTCTCATCCGCTGGCTTCTCAATGCTCTTCTTTGGGGCCTCTTCGCTGACCTTTGGTGCGGTCACAGCGGCAACTGGGGCTGGCTCTGGACACAGGGCTGTTAGCGTCATGTAGGTCCCGCGCATTTAGCGCATCCACATTTAAATTCCCCGACCGCGTCGCGTCGCGACCAGCGATTGATGAAGTTGATGCGCTTTGATGTAGAATACTTACTGAGCTTAGCAAGAGCCTCCTTGTAGCCCTCGCTGCTGACAATCTCGTCCTTCTTGGCCTTGGCCTCCTCTGCGATCTTCTTGACTGCCGCAACCCAGCCGTCACGCTCGGCAGTGTTCTGAGCATCGAACTTGTGCTTGTGACCGTGGAGCTTGAAGGTGAACTCGCTGGTGCCGGCCTCCTTGATCTCCTCTGCGTCGGCAAGGTTGAGCGCACCGCTTGGAGCAGCCTTGTCCTCGCCGTGCTTGTTGAAGAAGAGCAGGCCCTTGCCGGTCTGGCTGGCCCAGGCAGCGGTGGAGCTGGCGGCGTCCTTGCCCTTGGCGAGGTAGGCCTTGAGGTGCGAGGACTCGACTGGCTCCTCGCCGAACCAGAAGAAGACCTTCTTGGGTGGGATTGGCAGGAACTCCCTATTGATGACGCCGTTAGCTTACTGTTGATGCATCAGGCTGATCAATGAATGGAATGGGACTCACTTCAGGAAGTTGCCTGGAGCATGGTACAGAATGTGGCCCTCCTCCTTTGGCTCAACCGCCTTCGTCTCCTCAGTTGCGGCCTCTGGAGTAGCTTCAGTGGTTGGCTCTGATGCGGCGACAGCAGGCTCCGCTGGCTTTGGTTCCTCCACCTTTGGCGCGTCAACTGCTGGAGTGTCAACGACCGCTGGGGTGGTCTCTGCCGCTGGAGCAGCTGGCGTCTCGGTGACGGGAAGTGGCTTGATATCTGTCGACATTTTGCGTGATGTGTGAAGTTGTAGTGAAAACGGTGTTTGGGTATCTCAGAAAGGGTGCTATTAAAAAAGTATTAAACGAGAAGCTGGCTGGCTAGCAGAGCAGTCTCGTGACACAAAAGCGCGAGGGATGTCGTCTCGACGAGTTTGATGAACTGTCTGACAAGGAGAGTTGTGGAAGATGTGAAGAAGCTCTTGTTGTTTGGAGAGAAAAAAGAGGTTTTGAATCCCAAGGAAGGGGATGGATGTCTGGCTGCGCTTGGATCAATATGGTGAGCTTGCTTCACAACGAAATTGCACTCTGGCGGGAGGCTTCACCCTAAATACCGGCAAATCACGGGATTCTTGTAATTACAGTACATCCTTTTACATTATCAAAAGACCGTACCACCTCATCCACCCCGGCGACCTCTGCGATACGGACTTGGTTGTTCTGCCAGTCGCATCGTGTTCGACACGCGCCAACCATGCAAATCCCTTCGACACCATAAATTTATCGAGTTAGCGCGTCCTGCATGGTTGTCATGCGACCACAACGTCAGCGCACGTCAATTTTTAAGAGTCTTAGCAACGCTGCGATAACCATCGCATCGCGTGAGAGTGTGTCTCCCGACGTTTCCGTACGAGGACCGTCAAGGTGGTCAGCGTTTAGAGAGCTTTGCGCCGTCATTTCCTTACGCCTGCTGTGGCTGCTCAAGCGCCGACGACGCCCCATCTCAGCAACGAACCCAACCTCTGATTAATTTCCAGCGAGCGCCTCTCGCACAGAACCCGTCAACTCGTCGCAGGAGCGCGTCCAGGGCCCAAGGGCCTCGCTCAGTTAGTGCGCGACGATCACAGACCCTTGCGAGTGTGGTCCTCCAAGAAACCAGAACGTGTCCGGTCTAGCCTCATGCATGAAACGGCCTCCGCTCCACTCATCAAAAGTTCTTGTGCATGCACGCAGCAGCATGTGAGACGATCAAATCAGTCGCAACGCCTGCTGCGCTCACCGGTGATTCGTCCCATTCGTCTTTGATGAGCAAGATGCCAGTCGACCACACACCAGGCTGCGCGTACACTTGCTGACGATAAGATGGAACGACTGATTCCGGGGAGCCATGCGAGCTTCAGTGCTTCACACAAACTGACCGCTTCTTTTCTCCGATAAGTGGGTTTGAAGATCAATACATGGCTTGCCCAGCATTGAGTCCGTGACCGACGCCTTCGCGGCCGACGCTCCTTATCCGACTCCACAGCCTGATCGACGCTATACACGTAACAAGAAATATGTGTACAAAAGACCCTTGAAACCCGTCTTTTCCTGATTCCTGTCGTTGCCAAAAATGTTCGCTACGCGCGCCTCTAGAACTTCGTTGACCAAGACTTTTTATACACGATTCGAAGCGAATTAACTTTGTTCTAGTAATGGCAATGAATCAAGTAGCTCACGAATCAATGCTCGCTAGCTCGCTGTTACTAGCACATATCTGCCGAAAGCATGATCAGCTGTTGCACAAAATTGGCTGGATGGGGCGGACAGCCCGGTCTGCTGGAACCGAAGGTCAAGGCTCACACACAGGAGGCAAGAAAATGGTCGTACTTACGAGGTGATAGTATTCATGCGCTCGTTCGTCAACTTCATGCCAACCTTGAGCATTTCGTTCGCGATGTCTGGGTGTTTGTTCTCAATCTCTCGCCATTTCTCTTTCGTGAGTAGCCATGCGATGCAATCCTTCTCTGCAACGACAGTGCCGGTGCGCTCAGAGTCAGCGAAGAACGGCAGCTCACCGCACGTTGTACCTGCAACGATGCTTTCATGGAATCGGCCCTGCTCAAGATCGTAGTCTGCACGAAGAATGCCTTCTTCCAGGATGTAGAAGCCGTCCGGCTCATCGCCACGGGAATAAAGTATGGACCCTGTCGGATACTCTTTGCGCTCGAAGAATGGCGACACACGATGCCAGAAGTCAATGTCCTTGTCCGTCAGATCCTTGAACGTCTGCATGATCAATGGAAGTGGCTGGGCCAATGTCAGCCACTTTGGTGTAGCAGAGGCGTTGGTCTCCTCTAATGCGGTGACAGCAGCCTGTTGTACATGGTGTCGTCGTGGCGAGCCGTACAACATGTCTCCCGCGGCGGTGGAACCCAGCTGTGGTATGCTCATGGATATCGCGCTGTGTACCTTGTCGTCCGTGATGCCTTCGCTCTGCTTCTTGAAGGCAAGTAATAGCTCGTTCTCACATGCTTCCAGTGCTTGATTAAGGGTTTCGAAAAGCTTCGGCGGCGGCCTCTTCTCATCCTCGCCTTCTTCGAGGAGACCGACCATGGCGAGACTGCCGCCAATCTCGCCTGCAAGTGATATGCTAGACAGGACCATCTCAACGCCCTTTGCTCGAAGAATACGGTTCATGCGGACAAATGCCTCAGCTGCTGAGAAGTCCAAGCCATCGACATTGCCAAAGTCGAGGATCAGATAGCGGATCGGCTGGCGGGAGAATGCCTCTTCATCGATCATTGCCTTGACGCTTTTCTCAACAGCTACAATCGTGCCGAAGAACAAGTAGCCGGCAAGCTTCGTGACCTTGATCTGTGACCCTACAGCATGAAGGAATCTTCGCTGAACCGGATGCCTACGCACAGTCGACTCTGCGATGACACCAGAGTATGTGGCGCGTATGGCCGAGACACGAGATGTCTGGACGACAAAGATGAGGCACGCAAGGACTATCCCCAGCACTATTCCCACGACAAAGTCGTAGAACCCCATCACAAGCGTGATGGCAAGCACCATGAGATACTCAAGCCGATGAAGCTTGCCAAAGGTGTCCCACAGAGCTTCTTGAACCATTTCGATGCCCAGCATGAAGATCAAGGTGCCAACCACAAGGATGGGAATGTATCCGATCATGGCAGGCCCGGCAACCCAAACGCCAAACGTTGCGAATGCCAGCAAGACACCTGCCGCACGACTATTGCCGCCATTCTGGATGAATAGCCGACTGTTTGCGAACACCAGGTAATTTTGGATGCTGCCTACGAATCCTGAAATGGCATTCGACAGGCCATGACCCAGGAGTTCTCGATTGATATTCACATCGTCCTGCTGGACCGCGAGACCGAGAGCCGGGACGTTAATCGGGACGTGAATAATGCCGAAGAATGATAGCGCGAACATGGTTGGAAGAGTCGCTCCGATGGCTTCCCAATCCACCAGCTTGAAGTCTGTTCGCCTGTTAGTGCCTCCGATTCCGTTGAGACATCATGGGAAGGCCGCTTACTGTAATACGTGTAAAAATTGTAAAAGGGCACACCGGCCTCAGGCGCTGCAAAAACCCACCCATTACGCTGCAAATCCGCAAGACTGACCTTTGGTAACGCTGCAAAAATGATGTAGAAGATGCCTACGACGCAGACGAAAAACGCTGGCATAACAACAGGATGCGACAAGTAATGTCGGATGACCATCAGAAGAATAGACAAAGCAAGAGGTATGATCCACAACACCAGAGTGTTGGGAGCAATGAGGCGTTCGAAGACGTCCAGATTCCACTCCATGTTCGAATCGAGACCTGCGGAGACTTCGATGCCAGTCAGGAAAAGGAAGACGCCGACGCCACCAATGCAACCGAGCAAGATGCTGCGTGGGAAGAAACTGACAAGGTCGCCGAGTCGTAGGACGCTTAAAAGCAGAAAGATGACACCGGTGAGGATGGAGCTCAAAGCATAGGATGTGATGACTGTAGCCATGACAGCTTCAGGCTTGTCTGCACCGACCTTTCCCAGGATCATGTAAGACCTGCAAGTCACCTCATGTTAGTATTGAGATCGCAGAGCCACAGGCGTTCGGCGGCACTCACATCTTGTGCATAAATGGCACAACTTCAATCATCTCAGATCCCACGCCTCCAGCGAAACGCGACCCACCCAGTGAGTAGACCAGCTGCGAGACGATGCAACTGACGTAGAACATGGAAATGCCATCCGGACCAGTCTTCTCAAATATCTCCTCTCCAAGCGGGAAGAGAATCATGCCATATGATAGGGCATCCAGAATATTCAGCAGCAGGCCAAGGAAGACGGCTGCCAGAGCCCCCACTGCTGCTGATGATGCCTGTTTTACATCCCACTCCCTTGGATTCGTAGCCTTCGCGAAAGCTTCCTTGGTTGAGAACTTGAACCAATCCCATCTCTTGCTGAAGACTGCTCTCTGCTGTTCTGCAAAACCAGGATCTGCGTGCTTGTACTTCGGTGCGCGTTTCTGTCTCGGTGCAGACAATCGGGCTCGAGGTAACAACGCCGATGTCTCGGTGACCTCGCCGGTATCGTAATCGTCTACCACAATGCTGACATCACTGTGACTGTCCTCGTCGTCTTCTCGCTCAGGCGAATCCACAGACAGATATCTTGTTCCCTTTTGTGACTGCGTATTCCGAATCATGGACGACAGAGCAGATGCATGTTGCCTCGAGTCTGTGCCACCTCCCTCGCGCTCTTCAGGTGATACTGGCTCAGACACCTCCACAATTGCTTCTGGCCGAGTCGAATCCGTGGATGTCCTAGGATCATCTGACTCTGCCTCGCTAAACGTTGATATCGTCCTTCTTCTCCCTCTTCTCTCAGATCCAGTTGCCGATGCCTCGTCATGCCCGATCGACAGTCGTCTGTGACTCGGCGAATCTCCCAATGCCCAATTGGCCAGCTCTTGTGTCTGTTCTCTTACTCCGGGTGAAGCATATTGTAGTGGATCGGCGTGGCCATGCGAGGCATAGTGAAAGAATGATCGAGTTGGCTGCCTCTGGCCCACCGATGACGAAAGATAGCCTCCGCTCACAGACTGTGCTCTTGCTGCTGCCCCGGGCACGAGTCTCGACCGCAGTGAGCCCGAGGACTGCGTGTTCACCTCCTCCGCATCCACAGCATCCGCGTTCGTGAAGGGCAACCGCTGCTGCAGATTCGCGCTTCCATTGCCGCGACGCGTCCACCGACCGGACATTGGAACGTCCCCAGAAATGAACCCAGAAAGTATTAGGAGATAGAAACGTAAGAAGAATCAGGAAGCAGGAAGCACTGGTACCAGCCGCAACCAAGCTAGTCAGCGGAATCTGGGGAGCTCAAGATGAGACGTCATAAGATGATAAGAAGACACCAGTTCGAATCTAGGTATTAGCCTGCGACTGGAGTATCGTACATTCCGGGAGAAGGATTTGATTCATTCACAAAGAATATCGAAAGAGTGAGTACAGACTAGGAAACATGGATAGACGAGACTTGACGCTAGCTACTCGCCATAGCACGTTGAGTTTTGGGGCTCGACCGACGATGGATGGTCCATGGATGGGTACCGCTGCGGCCCGCATGTGCTTCAGAGATTTTTTTCAGATCGCAACCTTGCAACTCTGCTCCACCACAGGCTCGATCGAGTGCATATAAATTGTTCAGATAAGGCAAGTGCTCCAGCAGATGCAGTTGATCATCTTTGCAAGCAAACATTTGGCAATTGGCGGCTGCAATGGACTGGAGTGCTCTGGAGGAAGCTTTTCGTTCTCCGCCCAGATTTGCTAGGTTGCGTAGGACAAGGCTGATCGTCAACCCCTCGTGGTGGCTGCATGCAGGCCCAGTAATTCCAGAAAGTCAAAAACGTGCAGGCGAAAAAGCAATGATGATTCGTTTCTCCAGGCTGACAGAAAAAGGGAGCAAGTAATCCAGCTGAATTGGAGGAGTTCACAGACGAGGAATAGGATCTTAGAACGCATCAATTCATTCTGAGATGACTAGAAACAGTTTAGCATTTCCTAAGATCCTGTTGAGCATTGTTTTGCGTGACTCTCTGAGCACACGGCAGGTACACATCGTTCTCAAATTTTAGGCACGTATGTTTCATAATCGTTATATACGAGCGCCCTCGCTCTGATCAATTGGACCTGGAGGCGCAGTCGTGCTCGAGTCGGCACATGCCGTATGTCGCCATTGTGGTCGCCATCTTTGATCACGATGGTCACAGCTGACGACAGCATATCCTTCTAAGATTGGCGCGATGCACCGAGAAAGGTGAAGCAGTATCCGATATGGCGGATAGCCCTTGCATGATGCATGAACAGCAGTCGTCAGCTGAAGGAACGATCTTTCACTGCGAGCTTCGGAGCTAGATATTGACCATGCGCTTGCTGCTATGCTCAATCACACTCCCACAGCAATACTGACTGGCCATCATGGCACAAGACCGTGAATGAAGTGCCTGCAAACGTCTTCCCTCCCAGCGAGAACCACAACTTGTCCTGATCTTTGGTTCCAGCTCGCAGAATCAGCCACAGATGTCGAATGAAGGTGCTAGAAGCGAAGCCATGCCAGCGAAGATGCTTGACAGCGAATACAGCATCGTTATCGTCGTCCTCTACAGCTTCCGGTGGAGCGTACTTGCAGATGTAGCTGTCCGCGTTATCTGAAATATTGATTCGTGACGAGTTGAGCGTAACGAGACCGAGCCATTCAAGGAGCTGTTCTTCATAGAGCGGATCCTGTATGGCATCTTCATCGCTCATGAATGGTGGACTGCTGCAAGTAAGACTCGAGATTGTGGGCTTGAGCTCCTTCACTTGAGGATGTAGCGTTGCGATAGGTCCTTGAGTAGTTTAATTAGCATCCGGGCCTTGTGCCTCATGAAGATAGTACGCACCAGAAGCCACATCCTCATTCTCTAGATCGACGAACAGCCATGCCAGTGATTCATTCAAGACGGTCTTGAAAGCGTGCTTGATCCGCTCGAACCCTTTCTTCCCGTGCTGCATAGACTGCAGGCGAAGATCGAGCTCAATCTTGAAGCGTGACTTGATGTATTTTCGTCCTGCGCTCTGGGTAACAGAACCCACCAGACCGCATCGCTCATAAGTTGCCTTGTCGACGTCCAGAGTAAGAATGCCATCCTTCAGGGAGTATGTGTTCTGTACCCCAGCCACGCCTTCGGACATCATCACAACATTTCCTAGTATCCATCAATACAATTGACCGACAAGAACAAAATGAGCACTCACCAGCCTTGACATATTGGCTGAAGAAGTCGCCAGAGACGATGTCCAGGAGAGACATGAAAACACGGGCATAGCTGAAAGTTTTCTCCGCGAGCGTCTGCTCGACCAACGTATATAACTCATCGGGTAGGATCAAGTCGACCTGGAGAGTGTCATTAACTTCATCATCTCCAAATCTCGGGGATTTAAATGCTGCTCACAGTATGTGCTGGCGAATGCTGCAGAAATGCTTTGAACGGCTGCTGCTTTGTTGGGGGACGCGCCTGATCGGTGTACTTTGGGATCGTGCAATGCGTGAAGTAGCATTTTGGGAGAGGAGAGTCGTCTTTGGTTATCTTCATGGCTTAAGAATTTTCTCGTTCGCAGTTGTCATATTTTTTGACGTGAGTGTTGATGAAAAGATTGATAGTTCGACAGAAACGAGACAGCACACCCCGAGTTTAGGGAACCCATAGTGAGCACAACATGAGGCTGACAGAAAGGCGGAAATTTTATGAGTTGAACATGATGGATCGATGGACTGCTTATCCTGTTCTGCAGTACTAGAACCTCGCTTTTCGTCTCATAGTATAAAACAGGATCCCAAATTTATATCCCTCGTTCGATGGGAATGCGTGCGGCACCGATGACAGTCATTTCCCAGGAATAGGTTTGATTTTGGATCTTTATGGACACTATTGAGCGTTTTTTGGACGCCTCCAACGCCGCCGCTAAATGTTGAATGCGGGACAAATTTTGAGCAGATGCTTGGGTATCTTGCGCTTCGTTGAGAACCACTACTTCGCCACGATACGTACTCTCTTCCTCACAACCTCTCACTATCATATCATGCCGTAAGCATGTCTATTTGCCCTTCTTATTCTGAGCGCGCTCCCGTTCCCTCTTCGCATAAATCTCCGCCGTGAACGGATCCTCGAACTTGAGTGCAATCCAGTATGCCACAAACACCTCCACTGTGAGCAGGATACCAGCAGGCTTGCCGAACCACAATGCCGTGCCTAAGAAGCTCATTGTGCTGCCCCAGTACATTGGTGAGCCTGTGACATTGAAGGGAAAGCCCGTCACCATGTCATCCATCAATATGCCAAAGTAATCGCCCAGGTACGTGCCAGTCACACCGAGCGCCCACATGCTAGTGAGGACGAGGACATTACCGCTTGCGAAAAGAGCGCCGGCGAGAGGGATCGTGAGTGGCGAGGAGGTAAGGAGAGGGTGCGTAGGTTGGTCGCGAAGAGCTCGCTCGTATCTGTTGAAATTTTAGCGATGAACTTCAGCTTGTCTTAGGAGTGGCGTACAGTGAGTCTCGCAGGATGCCCAAGGAGAAGATGGTCACGGCCAGTGCATAGCATCCATATCGTGGATTACCACCGAAAAGCTTCGTTATGATCTTGTTTCGGTATTCTGCTCAGCAGAGTCAGTTCTTCTGCGCTGGGGCTGATGACACTCAATCACATGCCTTGACGAGCTGCAATACTGTGATACGGAGTCAGCAGTCGTGCAATTTGTGGTCTACGATGCAATACATACTTCCAGAACGTTGGGTTGAAAGCAATGGATCCAGCAGCAACTATGCTCGCTGTTAGGCCTGGTCTCAGGTATAATATTCATGTCTTCCTCACCCCATAGGCTCTGCTTATTGAAGTTGATGTATCTCAGAATATCAGACGCCATTTTTCTCGATTTTCCATGGGAGAATTGATCTTGAAAAGCTGGAGAGGGCAACAAAAGGAATCAAATTGTTGATCCGAGCTCCCCTCGCTTGTGATGTCACGCATCTTGCACGTGGTGGAGACCTGCTTCCGAACATCCAGAACAGAGAACGACGATCTTCCATTGCATATGCTCAATCACTCGTTCTGATATCACTTGGGAATCTAGCATGGTTCAATCTCAAGATTGGCTGGCACACTGCGCATCGCGTGAAAATCAATGTGCATTTCTCGCGGTGTTGCTACCAATGAAACTAGAGAAATATTCTGCCCTCATCCAATCGACCTTTTCTGTCCAATTTTCCCTTCATTCCTCGCCAGATGGCTAGTGTGATTTTACAGACCGTTACCCTGGCAGGTGAAAGCGCCGCCAAAGTTACCAGCGTTGTATCCGTCAACGATATCCTGCACAGCCGCGTACGTGCCTGGACCTAGGAAGAAGATACCAATGCCAATCAATCCCAGATTGAAGATGAAACCAGTCCATCCTCGGATACCTCTGACCTTGTAGAAGTTTGGGCCAAAGTCTGCCTGTCGCATTCGGATGTACGCGACACCCCAGAATATGAAGCCGAAGAACGAGTCGAACAGCGCGCTCATCAGCGAGAGCAGATCTGAGAAGAACGGGATGACCTCCGCGATGATGAAGGCGAAGACCCAAGTCACGGCGAGAATGCCAGCCCAGCCGGCCCAGCCAACGACTGTATGGTTGCCCAAATGACGCGTGCCCTTGAAGGCGTTGAAGAACACGAACCGGGCCGTGACCGATGCGTATAGAACACCCAAGAAGATCAAAGTCGGGATCATGAAGCTGAAAGACACTTTCTTGTAGACTTCATTGCCGAGGGAGCCGAATGCTGGACTCGTCATGTAGTTCGTGCCGGTGTAGACGTAGACGATGGACCCGACGAGACCAAAGACGATGATCTCGCAGATGGTTACAGCCCAGAGCGCTTTGGGAAAATCGCGAGGATTCTTCATTTCGGCAATGAAGGATGGCAGCGTAATCTGTCCGATGAACGTATAGCTGATGTTCATGAACGCGCCCATGCCGAGCACGAAGGTCGTACCCTTCTTCGGAACAGCCAAGATCTGGATCGGATTATCGGGCGTATATCCTGTGGGATGGTCCTCGATGCCCGCGAAAATCATGGCCAGTAAGACAGATATGAACGTGAAGAGGGCGGAGAACAGAGCCAGTCGGGCGAGGGCGGAGAATGTTCGCGGAAGCGAGCAAACCCATGAGATGACTGCCATGATCGCGGAGAAGCCAACGGTACACATGCTGTGGTTGGTCATCGTGTTGAGGTATTTCGCACCAACCAAGCAGTGGAAGCCTGGCATACGTCAATAACATAGTACAACCACAAGGCGGTAGTAGGAGCCCACCTTGAATGAAAGTATTGTTCAAGCAGAACATCACAGCCGTGAACCACCAGGCCCACTTATGGTTCCAGAACAGCATCTGGCCAAGATCACACACGTCTTTGACCTCGGGATGTCGCAGACAGAACTCCCACAGGATGAGGGACGTGTACAACACAAGCCCAGCGATTACACAGGTCAAAATCAGTCCTGGCACTAAGCCGAGGATCGAATATGACCATGGGAACGACATGATAGCCAAGCAAATATACTCGGAGAAGAGCAAGAATGCAGTCTAGTGATGGTCATTAGATTATTCTGGGTTATACTACGAGCGCAGTGGCTCATGCCGCCTTGTCTAGGACAAGAGTGAGCATGAACAGGGCTCGGGTACAGAATTCTTACTTTCTGCCAGCTACATGTTCGGTACTTGATCGCGTTGTCTTTCTCCAACTCGATCTGTGCCCCGATGCTGACCGTGGAGTCGCTGTCGGAGGGGTGGTCATCCTCCTTCTTGTCGATGCGACTCATGCGGCGCTGAGGGTTACCGCCTTCCACATCGGCATCGAGCGATTTCTTCTCGCCCTCGCTAGGTCGTGGAAGTGGTTCGGTAGTTGATGGGTTCCGCTCGACGGACGTCTGCGTCATCCGTCGCGCAAAGTCGCTCAACGCCATTTTATCGAACGAATGGTGCGAACAAAGGGGCAAAAATAGAAGTGAGGAAGACGACGAATAACCGTCTGCATTAAGCTGTTGTTCCTTGGCGGCCTCTCGGAGAATGAACCTGGAGTTGGATCTTCAGGTCGGAAGGCTTTGATGGTAAAGACTCGAGCGCGAGAAATGGATCTCCGAGCAGTATATAACTGGGCATGAGCGATGGGCACAGGGTGCAAAATGCGACCTTAGGATGCGGCGCGCCCGTCCGTGATGGCGAATGATGCTAAGGGCGTTGGAGTAGCGGCGTGATGATCGACACTCGTGCAGGTTTGTTTCTTAGATCAGTGAGGCAAGCTTGATGATGATGTAGCACGATCCACAAACTTTCCCATGGTTGAGAGACATGCTTTCCAGATTCCGGCCTCGGGCCGTCAAAACTCGTGGCTTTGCGTGAAAGCGTACCACGTTCTGACAGTTCGCATTAGAAATTCATTCGTGCGATGCTCATTCTTCAAAAACCGCCGCAACCGTTCTCCAATTACTTGTGGATCAGCACGCCATTTGGCGGGGTCATCTCCTTGAGGTGTGTGGTTTGCGGACTAGATCTGCACGATGACAGCAGCGCGCGGGAAATAATAAGCAGGCGGCTGCAGAGTCTTGACATGGCTTAACTGTCTTCCAGATGCTTGGATTCATGATCGCAATATACTCAGCAAAGCCGCTACAAAGTGCGAACACATAAGTCGGATAGGTGATAGTATGGTAGGAAGGCATGGAATTGTTTGACTGCACGAAATAAATTGCCTTCATGACACCACAATTTGACTTTTGCCGCCTGGTGAAAGGCATTCTCTCCGGATAGAGCGGCTTGCGCTAAGGCCGGTCAAGCCTTCTTGGTGAGCTTGCCACATTTGTCGAGCAGGGGTCTCTCGCGTGATATCAACCTCGGTGCGCCCAATTACAATAATGTCAATGCAGACAGGTTGTCTGACCGTAATGCCAAGTGATATTGGTTGCTGCCATGTATTCTGACTCTCAGATGTACGGTCCCTTCCCAAGCTTGGAGAGATTTCAGACTTCATGGCTATCATGTTCTCAATCGTGTCAATTTCACGCTACAACTTCAGAACATCTGACTCCTCGACAGAGAGCATCTGCACTATGCGTGATACTCAACCCATTCACTACAGAATGATTCATACACCATCAACACCATGTCCACCTATCCTCAGCAGCCTACTGAATGCAATCTCCTCATTCAGCTTGCCGAAGTGCCTCTGCTGCTCCGCTTGATCCACCTCCGCTTGTTGTGTGATCTTCGAGTCCGGGTCTTCTATCTGCAATCGCTTCTCCAGTCGCTCTACTTCATCCTTCAGAAGGAATACGCTCTTCTTCGACCAATCGTACGCTTTTGTAAGCTTGGTTGCGTCTTTGAAGACGAGATGGACGTGATACAGGTGTATGGGACGTAGGACCGAAGCGCCTTTGAGGGCGTCCTTCAAAGTCTGCTCATCGCTGTCAGTCTCCAGTCTTGAAATCAAGCATGATTGCCAAACGCACCACCTTCGGCCATTGCACTTGATCACACTTATGACAACACCACGTCATGTACTGGAAGATGGCTCTCCTCAGCGTCCCCTTCCCACAGAACAGGCATCTCCTCCATGACAGGTTGATCCAGTTGACTCGCCACACCTTATTCTCGCTGACCAGGTTCTTTGCCTGCAGTAATTGCTTCTGCATACCCTTGACCTTCTTCACGAGTACTTCTTCTGAATATGTCTTTCCCTTCATCTTCTTCTCGGCGCCGGGAACGATGGTATTGAGAATGCGTTGCACGCCGTGATTGCAGTAGGATTCGACCCTGTTGCGGAGATTCTTGGAGACGAGCGCGAGGAGCAGGAAGGGGTGTTGTGCGGCGATATTATCCAGTATATTCTTCGTGCAATTGTAGTGAGACAGTTGGTCGAATTGCTTGAGGTTCTCAGGTCGTGAAGCGCATTTGTTACTGAAGAGTGGGTTGTTCTGGCTGTGCGTCAGAAATAGTGCTGAAAACACGACCATGAGGTTCATTGCCCACCATGAAGTCAAAGATCGCAAATAGAACATCGTCTGGCATGATCTCGAGGAAAGGTGGACCAGTAGGAACCCAGGCTTCCTCCGTCTTGGTGTCAGGCTTCACGATACAGTCTTCGCCCTCGACTTCTGAAATGGGGCCGCTTTCGGTGTCTTCCGTTGCGACAACTGCATCGATCGACTGCGATTTGGTCAGACTTGATGTGATGTTATGACCAAGCCGATAACCTACCTCTTCGTCATGCGTGACGACCGTTGTAGTCCCGTCGTCATTGAATTTGAGGTGGCTGCCCGTCAGCGCCTGAGCTCGACCGCCAAAATCATGGCCGGCGCCTCTGTCGCCACGGCGTCTATTCGCTCGAAGTCTCTTGTTGTACCTTTTCCCACTCAGTTGCGGTGCGGGAACCTCGTCTCTGCGGCCTTGGGTGTCCACATTCTGGGTTCGGCGTCAGGTGTTGCGGCGCAGAGGCTGTTCTTGAGATGTCGGTCGCGTGCTTGAATCGGTTCTCTGTGGTAGTCCCTCCCTTTCTTGGGCTGTTCGTCTATCCTCCGGATTGCCAGTCCTGATATTTGCAGTACGTGTTTGATGAAAATTTCGCGGCACGAGAGCAGAGCCTGTATGGCCCTGTCCGGTGTGCGAAAGGTCGTTATGTGACGTGCTCGGCTGTTGCACGGTTGCATCCTGCGCTGGTTCTGCATGTGGTTGCGGCGATGTTTGGCTTATGCCACGCACCTCTTCGTCGACTTCACCGGCTTGCTGTGCTCCGTCATCGTCATCTGTTTGAGCTTCTGTATCTGTCGTAGTGCTACCAGGTCTAGACTTATTCCTTTCGGACTTGTGTGTCTCTTTTCCGCGCGTGCGTCGCTTGTTGCGTGAAATTTGCGCCATGTTTTGCGGATGGCAGGAATAGACAATAGCTCAATGCGCTCATACTCATGAAATAATCAAAGTTGCTCGAGGTGGTGCTGGAGTTCTTGTGCCTCCACAGGAATTGGTTGTAAAGTCCAAGTAGGTCCTTTCCTCAAACTTTATGGTGGGTCTATCCAAATCGAGTCATCACCTTGGAAGCACAACCTCACGCACGTTCTCTGGCCCCGGAACGAGAACATCCTTTCGGCCTACTATTCCACGTCATTCCCCTCAAGTGTAAGTTTTGTGAAGGCAAACCTAGTTGACAGGGATCGTTGATCGATTCGAACGTCCTTGGAAGTAGTCCTCTAACAAGTGGCTGGTTTGGCAAAACTCAGGTTGTGTATCCGGAACTTTGTTCTTTGCTCGACGCGTAAGGACCCTATCCGTGTATGATACCTTATAATATGCCGTCAAGTAGTAGAGAAAGACTATAACTTCATCTCCGAGTTGCAAGAACGATCTCAACGGCTTGAGAAAGCGACTTCTCATGTCCCTCCATGATTGGCCTCGAATGGAAATCCAGGAGCGTCTGCCATGCTTGTGAAGATGTCCTAGCAATGTCAGAAGTAGTTGTCGGCTCATTGGGAGCACGAGGAATACTGTATCATCTCAGAGACGAACAAGACGAATCTGATGATGGATGTTGATGGCATAACAGGATCTGACGTAGGCGTCTCTCGACGCGGAAGTCGCGGTCGGCGCGCCAAGACTTTGGCTCCGAGCGGGTATCGCGACTTCCCCAAGTCTTCCCCGGATTCACCTCACATGCCACCACCCTATCACTTCACAGTCACTTCCGTCTCACCTTGCAATTAGATTGTTACACAGAACTCGCGACCCCGCTTTCGGCCTATATAGATCCTCACCATGGCAGACTCAAGCCTTTCAACCACACAACCCAACACGGCGGACTCGCGCGAAGAAGACCTGGACGCATCGATAGAGGGCGACATTTCACAAGATCCTATCAATCAGGATTCGATGCAAGTCGATTCAACTGAGAACAACACGATGCAATCCTCCAATAATGCCAACGAAAATCCGGCGTCAGCGGAGCCGCGGATACCTGCGAAGAAGGATGCAAGCCTGAGGGAGTTCCTTAATAACATGGATGACTATGCGCCAATTGTACTTATGTTCGCTACTTACCCTGACTCTACGTCCGCTGACAGTGATCTCAGATTCCTGACGCCGTCACAAACTACTACCTTACACTCGCTGGCCTCCCACCACCACCGCACACACCGATCCAACTCACCCGCCTTCTCTCATTAGCGACCCAGAAGTTCATTGCCGATATTGCCGCCGATTCGTATCAGTATGCACGGATCCGATCATCGAACACATCATCTGCCAATCCAATGGGTGCCACAGGCGCAGCTTCCTTTCCGACAGGACCTGGCGCAGGACCGAGTGGCGGTGGAGCAGCTGGCAAGGAGGCGGACAAGAACAAGAACTTGGGTGTGCAGCGTCCTGGCTACGGTGGAGGAGGTCAAGGTGGCAGTGGGCAGGGAAGGACCGTGCTGACGATGGAGGATCTGGGTATGGCTGTGGGAGAGTATGGCGTTAACGTGAAGAGAAGCGAGTTCTATAGATGAGGTGGATTCGACAACCATCACGATTCCAATGAGTACCGACCATTCTTGGGGCTCAGCCGATTCTGCCACACACGCCGAAATGCTGCTACGAGGGAGGAAGACAGTCCTTGGATTAGTGCGGCAGAGAAAGCAGCAGACATTTCTCCAGGCAACCAACTGGATCAGTCATGCAGTCATCGTATTGCAGCTATGGCACGCCTAGCTAATCAGATTGCGCAGTGGTTTCCGCAATGTCTAGATCCATAGCAGTGGAGTCGATGCCCTTCGCGTGAAATCATACAGACAACATTCGCCTACCGTCTACTAGAATGTCGCACCGCGCAGTCTGTCCCGATGCCGTTGACATTCGCGCAGTGACTTCAAGAGAACACTGGAGCCCAGGAGCCGACAGTTTCCATGCGAGCGATTGCTTGCTCTCAATATGCTCCGCCGAACACGAGCACTCCTCGGATATGGTCGGTGGTTTGGCCTCTTTTTTGATTGGAGGACTTCTTGGGCTGATTGCCGGTATTTCCAGCATGAGGTTCTTCCACCAGGTGTTTCTGCTTTCATGGTCTTCGTGATCTTCTACGAGCGGTGTCTTCGAGCTGTACGCCTTGATCCTGTTTTGCCAGGCTTTGCTCATTTTCCTGTTCTTCTGGTAAAGACTCTCTTCAAGAATGCACTTAGTCCATCTCTCGATCACCTCCTGGGCGATTCTGGGGTCCACTTCGAAATATTCTTGGTGGCGCCTCCCACATCCACCACAGCTGAAGAGGATCTGGAAATGTTTCAGCTCCCTGTGGACCAACTGCTCGATTTTATATGCGAGATTGGGGCTCATCGAGCATTCAGACATGTAGAGCTGCTCTACAGTTGTGATGCCGCACTCTCGCTGTAACTTGCTCTTCCGCTCCGCTGAAGTGCTACAGATGCCGATTTTGATCACAGAGGACCGATCCATGTCCCGGAAAATGTAGACCCTTGCTGACTGGTCGCACCGGGAGCTCAATCCGTACTTAGGCAAGTCTCGCCTGAGATATTTGACAAGCTTGTCATGAATATCAGATGCACTCATTACGCATCGCTCCTCAGAAACGTATCGTTTCGTCCATGGAACTGGATCAAGCTCGGACAACGACTTGGATCGAACCTTGACTTTGTGCCTTGCTGGCGGACATGGGGTGGATGGGTTGGATCTGCTCGGCGAGACACATGATCAGTATCCTTTGACTGCGGCAGACTAGTTCGACAACTTACAACTCAAGTGAAGGCCTACGAGACATGGGGTGAACTGGTGCCGAATAATGCGACGGACCGAGCTCTGGTCGCCCTTTCGTGACGGCAACACGGGTTTTTGAGCTGCGGATGAAACCTTTCGTCTTGTGGTCGACTGTTTTCTTCGCGGAAACCTCAAGATCTGTAGCAGGTCTGCTCAAGAGTTCTGAGAATTGACCACAAGCCCTTAAGGTTTCGGCCGAAGTTGTTACTATCTGCTCAGGCATAGCCGCCATCTCAGCATTGCGCGTCGCGGATCGTGTCCTTCGTGATATCGGTTCAGAATCAGCGTCACATTTACCGGAAGCTCCCTCCTTAAGATTTCTGCCGAGTGCTGCGTGGGATCTGGTAACCATTTTGATAAGGTCGACGAGATGGGGCTGAAAAGAGGATTGAATTGTGTCAGAGCACTTCAACTGAGCACGATGTGAGCTGGAATGTGGTCGATGTTGTCTTGGTTTGACTGTTGCTGAGCTACAGTCGAGTTGCTCTCGGAGTCTCGAATGTGTTGTCTTATATCTTCCCCTCGACCATCCCAGCGCAAGAACTATCTTGCCGCATGTTACGCCTGCTTAAGAGCTCCCACGTTTTCTCAGTCTCGCTTGGAAATCCGACACACGATTCTGTCGCTTAGGGCCGTGCAACCCGTGTGTGGCAGACCGCAACCCATGCGCCATGAAACATTTGCACAACTCCTGCCAACAGTGAAGAAACGCACGAGCCATAAACGAATCCTTTGGAAACCTGAACAGCTGTCAACAGATGCTTCGAATTTATCAAAGCGTTCGCTTTGCGCAAAATATTGTCTTTACTCCACCTCAACTTCTGCTGCGGCCTCACAAAGCAGGCAACGTCCACCTTTCAACCCA
Organism: Scolecobasidium constrictum UM 578; assembly: GCA_000611715.1. NCBI lineage: Eukaryota > Fungi > Ascomycota > Dothideomycetes > Venturiales > Sympoventuriaceae > Scolecobasidium > Scolecobasidium constrictum. The sequence goes on from AZYM01000206.1 coordinate 142,852, forward strand.
AAACGCACTCAAAACGGTACTGAGGTACATGCGCAGTAGCGTTCGAGTTTCTTACGAATCACTTGTTGGCCTGTTGATTTGATTGCGAGCGCAGGATGGAAGTGGGCCGTAGGCCGCGAGATAAGCCGCATATCTGGATTATTGTTGCGTTTGAGCGATGTCGTTTGTCAAGCTGATTACAATGGCATCGAAGCAGAACTGACAGCTTGGCCTATTGCGCTATCCTGACCCTTGAATAGCCACAGGTCGACAACTCTCTGTCGCACCCTCGCAAAGGCGTCCAGATGTACCAATATCCAGACGGCTATGGTGCCGACAAGGTTTGGTGCATAAATGAAGTATCTTAGCGGCCAATTCGCAGATGACAAGAACAGGAGTAGAGCCTGAAATATGCACCATAGAGGCCATTCGTGGCCCGTCGGTTCTCGATCGCTGATCGCACGTCCAGGACGTGCGTGGTCGGTTGGCTGCAAATCTTCGTTTGGGGCCCCTTCAGCTTCCACGCCAACTGGCTCGTCAAGCTCTGCCCGAAGATTCGTCCACCACAGATGCCTCCCGTCATGGTCGTTATGGTCCTGTACAACCCTGTTCTTCACGGTGCTTTGATTGACTTTGTCTCTCCAGCGCTTCCGAAGCACCCGATCCTCATCGTAAATCTCATCCGCTGGTATGGAGATCCAGCGCTCGATGATACGCTCCGCAATATGGCTGCCGATCTCAAAGAACTCTCGATGTCGCTTCCTGCACGCTCCGCAGAGGAATCGGCGACGGAAGTACCCAAGCTCGAAATGCACGAGCTCCTCAATCTTCATTGCCCATGCCTCAGGCAATGGCTTCGATACATAACATGATGTCAACTCACGGAACTTGCATTCCTTCTTGATGTTACTGATCCGCTCCGGAGGGCACTGCGCCGAGCCGACCTTGATATACTCAGGACGTTCTGGGTCTTGCAAGATGTAAACATGACCGAGCTCGTCTTCTTTGGCAAGTGGTTTGTTGAGGTATTTGACCACTTTATGATGGGCGTGATCGGCATTGAAATATGCTGGAGGCTCTTCCAGCTCTAGGTACCGCTCATTGGGTGGGACGAACACTTCATCCGAGACAGAGCGACTTTTGCCTTTGCGACGATCGCCGGGTGTAGGCGAATCAGGTGTGGTCGAGCTGTACCTGATCAGTTTGATTCCGTTTGCCGATGCGCAGATTGCACCTTACCAGCTCGATGATCCTTTGCGATTTTTTCGAGTCTTTGGCACAGGTTCCGATTGGGACGCGCGTTCAATAATTGGTCTTGACGAAGCAGATGATGACGGCTTGCGTCCACCTTGAATGCTTCTGAAGTTCGAAGGCGTGACTGGAGTCTCCCAGGACTTGACTACTTCCTCGTTGATGACACTAGGATAGGTCGTATCGGCTTCCTCCGAATCCATTGCGAGATTGCGATGCTGTAGAAATCGATCCGTGATTTGTTCAATTGCTTCAAAGAGTTCAGTCTCGATCCAAGCATAATACAGTGGAACGGAAAGAGTATTGATGTTCGGAGACTGGTGGCCAGGAACTTTAGCATCGAAAGTAATATGGTGTCCATGCTGTCCGAGTCCATGGTAGTGAGTTACTGGGCCCAAAGGAACGGTCCGTCCGGCATGCTTCAGCCTCGCGCGGATATGCGCTGCGCCGCCACGAGTCGCATGTTCCATGAAACACGATATGCTTCATTGGCTCTCGGACTTCGCTAAGGACGACATGAACCATCAGAAAGGCGTAGTAGATTATCTCGGCTGCAAGTCGCTTCTTTTGGGTCGTGGAGCTGGCGAATTGTGCAAAATGTCAGCGCTGCGGCAGGCCCGTTCTGCGGCCTCACACAAGCGAGCCTCAGATTGATAAGGCTTTCCTGAATATGTCGCAGTCAGAGTCGTGGATTCTGAGCGGCGGTCGATATTTCTTACCAGCTATCGATGGGAATTGCTTCCGCCGCTCATGGTCCGCCTGACTTATTTCCGGCCTCAAATCTAGTTCCTGAGAATCTTCTGAGAAGCGACCCTCAAAAATCAAAGAGGTAGAAATCTATTGTTGTCATTCGTCAAAGTCGTAATAATCGTGATCAGGTATTTCTATTTGTCCATGAAGCAAGGAGAAGAGCTGCCGTTCATTCATGCCATGATGGTCCACCTGCAATACACCATACAAGTCCCATCATCCATCCCTATGAGAATGCCATGCCATGATCGTAAAGTCGTGTCCCATAATTATGTCCATCAACCCTTGGCCCGCCAGGCCACTCTTGCAACTCAAGGAAATAGTTCTATCGGTATGTCGAGCCCATTGGCGGCGGAGGCAGATTGCTAGCACCAGCATATGGGTTACCGTCACTGTACATGCTCGGCCCAGGGCCGTAATCAACTGGAGCTGAATAATCGTAAGCACCATTCATCGGAGGATATGTTCCAGCGCGTCTGGCTTCGCGTTCCCGCCTCTCACGGAGTTTTCTGCGCTTGCGCCTCTTCTGCTCCAGCTCTTGCACCTCGTGCCTCTTCTCATTCATTTCCTTCCATTCCGCGAAAGCAGATTTGATACCGAGTGCAGCAATGCCGACAGCTGCTGCATCCTGCAACATGTTCTTGCTCTTGCGTTTCCGTGCTTCTTCGGCCGTCATCTCGCCTTCCATGACGAGTTTGTGGCGCTTCTCAGACGCAACCATAGAAGAGTACACCCCGTGAGCGGCATGGATAGTTGCCACAGTTGCGAGCCCAGCAGTAAGAAGCTCCTTACCTCTCATTTTCTTGCGCTTCTGCTCCATGTCCGTCGTGGATTGCGAGTCTGAGCTGCTATCGCGGCGTCGCTGCAGCTCACCGCCGCGAGCTGTAGGACCCTGGTCGTCCATACCGCGACCGCGAGTCTCCATATCTGTTCCGCCGGGAGGGCCTCGGTCAGCACCGTATCGTTGACGTCTGGCTGGAACGTACGAATCTTGACTTGAGACTGAAGCCGAGCGGGCACGCCCACGAGACTTGGATCGCACGCGATCATAGATTGCCTTGCCGGCCGCCGCAATACCACCAGCCGCGACGAGCTCTTTTAGACCACGGCTACGGGAGCGTGGCTTGCGGTCTGGGGAGAAGGAGTCCGCTGAGCCATCGCGAGAACGGCCTCTGGAAGCACCACGGCCGCGGCTTAGACTTCTGAACAGAGACCGCGAACGCTCGCGAAGACCACCACCAACACTACGAGAGCGAGATCGAGAGCGACCACGGGAGCCAGAACGAGAGCGAGGGCCGTTGGCGAGACGATTTGCAGCAAGACCACCGACAACAGATTCGATGATGTGACGCTTGGAGTGCTTGTCTGGGTCTCTGTCGAGCAGACCATCGACACCAGCGGCACCAAGTGCTGCTGTTGCGACGCGCTGGCCTTTCTCCCCGGTCCAACCACCTGGCTGATTGCGACTGCGCACGGCTTCGATGACTCCGGTGACTACTGCTGCCTTGGCTGCTTGCTGCCACTTCTTACGAGTTTCGTTGCTTCTTGAGCGTGGCGGGCCACGGCGGTCGTAGTCATCGTACTCCGAGCTGCCACGTCGAGATCGGGACTTGCTGCGAGACTTGCCTAGAATCGCGCCGACTGCGCCGCCGAGTCCGAGATCTTCGAGTGTCTCTTCAATCTTGGACTTGCGACGCTGCTGCTGGCGTGGTCGGCCATAGTCGTCAGAGTAGTAGTCATCATCGTAGTAGTCGCTGCGGCGTCTTGGTGGAGCACCCCGAGTTCTGGCATACCCTGCAGCAGGTGCGCCGTAGTCAGAGTAGTAGTCGTCATCGTCATCGTATCGTGAGCCGCGAGCTGAGCGACGTGGTGGATAGTCGTCGCGAACACCCCGCGATCGGCGATACTCTGCAGTCGGTGGGAAGTCTCGTGGAATGTCCTCGATGCTGTCATCACGTGTGCGATAGACTAGGTCTTGTGACGGGCGGCCACTGCCTCGCTGGATGTACGTGGTCTCGGAGACATATTCAGGCTCTTTGTAGCGGGTGCGGTCTGAGCCGCGGCGGCTGTCGTAATCGTACTCAGACATCTTGCGCGTTCGGTCTCGCGAAGCGCGATGGCGATTTCTTGTTGTGGAGGTGACGTCTGATGAAGCGCGTGAGTGAAGAATTCGACATAGGCGATAAACGAGGATGAGAGATGATTTATAAGTGACTTACCAGCGACGTCGGGTCGTTTTGCTGTGTCGCGCGAGTGCGCAAAGGTCTTCGAAGGAAGCAACGACTTGGGGCAGAACGGGCAAATTGAGCAAAGAGCAGAATCAAGTCAAAGTTTTGTGAGTGAAGAAACCTTGCAAGACCTGCTGGCGGGGTGGTGTGTTATATGTGGTAAGAACGTGGTTGCGCGGTAGGAATCGGCTCCGGCGAACGCCTATTGTTCGTTCCTGCCTAAGATGCTAGTGTGACGGAGATGCACACCTTCTAAAGGCTTGGAAATTTTCTGGGCGTACTCGAGGGTGAGTAAGGATGAAATCAGGCTATTGACTTGTGACTGTGAAAGCTGCGCCCCGAGAAAAGCGTGCGGGCTCGCGGTCAAAAGAGCACCGGGAAATGCAGGTTGAAGTGACGATGACCTCATCGGTGGACATGGCGCTGGCAAGGTCGATAGTGGGCTATGTGTTGGGCTGCAGCACACTGCAAGGTTGTATTCGATCCAACTTTTGCGTGCGACAAATTGGCCAACTGCAGCCGGTGAATGGCCTGCGATGCTGCACCTTGTGACTTATGGCAGCCGGTGTGTGTACCTCTGCGCACTTCGCCTTCGTGCGGTGAGAATAGTTCTTCGAGAAGCCTGCCATTTCGAGTCCTCCCCACAATCACTCCACATCACCGTTTTTACCAGTCGTTTCAGCAACACGAGTCCCGACTTGAAAAGTATTCTCGAGAGACTCGATGCTCCCTGACGACTTTGCAGGGAAATGCTTGATTATCCAGCAGAATCTTTCTCAACCGTCTGGTGAGCGTGGACAGCCCCTGTAGTTTGGGCTGCACTGTACGCGCCAGTCATCATTTCGTACTCTCAAGCCTCACAGAAGGCAATATCAAACCTTCGCAGATGTTTCTCATGAGTCTACAGATCTTCCCAAGACCTTTGAACCCCTTCTAGCACTCTATGGTTCGGCAGCATCCGAGGCAGGGTCGCCAGGCACACGACCTAGGCCAAAGCTTCTTGATCAGTTCGTCCGAAGCTGATCCGATTCGAACCTGAGTTCATCGAAGTAATTCCGCTCATATCTTAATTCGTGGTGCTGGCGGCATCACCGATCAAGGGCGTATTAGCGACAGCAGCCTTGAACATAGACTTGGACCGACGACCAGCCTCCTCTTCGGCAGACAGCAAGTCGTGTCCGCCGATATCGCAAGGTCACGGCCGCGAGCTTTATCAGACCATCTGATAAAAATACAGCCGAAGATCTCTTACATCACAACTCGAGTCTCGAGCCTCGCCATTTTTTGAGGTACCTCCATCTTGTACATATCTGAGGACCACTGCCTATCCGCAGATGTCCGACAATACCAATGCCGACATTTGGATAGTAAGTCACGCGACTCGTGCTCCAATGCCCACGATGCGATCAAAAATATGAGGAGCCGTGCTGACGTCGATACTCCAGGCCGGCGCTTTTGCAGCTTTTACCGTAGACCTACTCGTCTACCCACTTGATACGCTGAAGACGAGGCTACAATCGCCAGATTACAAGAAGCGATTCACCAATGGCTCAGCGAACACCATCAATCGTGCAGCGTTGTTTCGCGGACTTTATCAAGGCGTTGGCAGTGTCATAATAGCCACTTTGCCATCGTGTGAGCTCGGTCCTTTCATCGATGATGCATACTTTGATCACTGACACAATTTTCAGCTGGCGCGTTCTTCACCACATACGAAGGTGTCAAACATGTCTTGACCGAGTACAATCCTACTCTCACTGGAAACACGCATCTACTTGCGCAGCCTGTAATCCATTCGGCTGCCTCCTCCGTGGCAGAACTGGTATCATGTGCGATCCTCACTCCTGCTGAAGTGATTAAGCAGAATGCTCAGATGGTCGATGCATCATCAAAGACGAATGCAACCATACAGACGCTGCAGCGATTTCGAGCGAATCCTTTGGCATTGTGGAGAGGGTATACCGCTCTTGCAGGTCGGAACTTGCCATTCACTGCTCTACAATTCCCGATGTTCGAGAGGCTGAAAAAGGCCATTAAGGACCATCGCGAAAACCAAGGCACACGGACGGACACGATACTGGAGAATGGTATCATTACTGCCTTCAGTGCTGGCACGGCGGGTAGTGTTGCGGCCGTCATTACCACGCCAGTCGATGTTGTCAAGACGCGCATCATGCTCGCAGCAGCAGACAATGCAGCGAGGGAAGCTCAACAGGGAGGCAACAAGGGCGTCACGAAAGCCATCAAAGATGGGAATGGTATCGTTGATGCGATGGGTCAGACACTGAAACAGAAACCTTCGCGGAAAGGCAGCATTCAAATCGCACGAGAGATCATGGCCGAACATGGCGTCAAAGGCCTTTGGAGAGGAGGAGCATTGCGTGCTGTATGGACCATGGTTGGTAGTGGACTTTATCTAGGCGTGTACGAGAGCGGGAGAGTCTACCTGGCTAACAGACGAGGCGAACGTGTCAAGGAGGAGGACTTGTTATAGATGGCCAATAATACACATCCAGCTCACGCTTCCAACATCGATCTAGCATGACTGGGAACCATCAAATTTAAGTCGCAGGGCATGAAATCGTGGGTTGTGGCACAGTGCGCGAGGCCCCACAATGCTTGTTTCCTCATCTCACTCTCAACCCTTGCCACGAACGCTTGGAGCATAAGCTGACAAACAAACAAGATATGGAATCTGATAATGTCCGTCAATATTTCATCGATATACTAGTCTGCTTCATCAAACACACATCGAAGCCATCCGAATTCTAGCACGATGTCGAAGCTGGTCCTTCAGACTGCCCTGGGCGCAGGTCTGGTCGCCGGTCTGCTCAGACCAGAATCGACCCAAGATATTCTCGCGCGCGTTACGAAAAGCAGGATCTCATTATCGACATTCAAAGCCATCGCAGGCACTCTCTTCGGTCTTGGACTTTTGGGATCCACAAACAGCTATCTGAGTCACAAGGCCTACAATAACTGGACTACCGACAACACATGGGACTGGAGTCGCGAGATCGTGGTCATCACCGGCGGATCAAGCGGATTCGGAGCCATTCTCGTTCGCAGACTGGCGGAGAAGGGCATCAAAGTTGTTTCGTTGGACATCAATGAGCCGATGGGGACATTGCCGGACCATGTTACCTTCTTCAAAGTAGACATCACTTCGCGCGAAGAGGTCCACGAAGTTGCCAATAAGATCGGTCAACAGATTGGCGAGCCCACAGTCCTCGTCAACAACGCCGGCGTCCCTGGTATGAGAACGATTCTCGGCGAGCCGGATGGCTACGCAGCGAAGGTCTTTGCCGTCAATATTGTTTCACACTATGATCTCGTACGCGAGTTCTTGCCCCACATGATCGAAAAGAATCATGGTCATGTTGTTACGGTCGCGAGTGCGGCTAGCTTTGCTGCATTTGCGAATAATACGGCGTATGCTGGGAGCAAAGCTGCTGCACTGGCGTTTCACGAGGGACTGGGGCAGGAGCTGAAATTTCGGTACGGTGCGCCGAAGGTGCGGACGACGTGAGTTCAATATTTTAGAGGTGTCTTAAGAAGCAGTACTAATCTATTCACTGGCAGGATCGTGCACCCAACCTGGATGAGAACGAACATGATCAAGGATCTCACGGCAAATCCGAAGTTCAAGGCTACCGTACTCGACCCGGAACACGTAGCAGCAGCTCTGGTCAAGCAGATTTTGAAGGGCGAAGGAGGCCAGCTGATTTTTGCGCCTGGTCTAGCCAGTATCATTGGGATCGTACGCGGTCTGCCATGGTGGATCCAAGAGTACCTACGAGATGTGCAAAGTGGAGGGAGCAAGAAAACGAAATAGATGTGTCTCATGGAACGATGTTCTGGTCCAAATTTCTGCTATAGTCGAGCTATCATCGCTGGTGCGCCACTTGCACAGGCTCACATATAATCCGGGTCCAGCCATTTTCGCACCTGATCTCGCCACTCCATGAACGACGCCCCGTCAATTGGCACTTCTTGACCTCCCGTATCGCGGACCATTACGTCACTCCTCTTAATCGACCGATAGATAAAATCGTCAAACACAGCTCTCATGGCCAGTCTCATCGCATCCAGCTTACTGAACTGTTCCCGTATCCTTCGTCTATACACCTCCTTGAAGAATGTAGCGGCTTCAGAACCCAGAGATCCGGCCACGGGAGAGAACCCAATCGCGTTGCCTGCGACGTCTGCAACAAAATTGCACACCTCTTTCTTTTCCGCCAGAGTTGCCTCGCCATCTTTGATGAATTGCTGGATACCTTCAGCGAGAAGTCCAACTTGGCAGCCTTTGTCGCGTGCGTCGCCTTTGTCGAGGACCGCATAAAATACTTGCAGAAGCTCATTGTATTGCGGGTTTGCGCGTTGCACGTTACCATCGCATGCTCGAAGCACATGCGCTATGGCTTGGACGACATACGTAGCTAGCATGAGCTTGTCCGGGTGTAAAAGCTCGTAGTCGGAGTCGTGGTGGGTGTGGGCCAGGACTTTGGTCGCGCTGCGTATCAGTTTTGGCAGCTGCGAGAGGTCGATCAAGGGCGGTTGAAGGTACTTGGTGAGTTCTTTCAATGTCGCCGGTGGCGAGCACGCCAGCAATTCTGCGAAGAGTTCTTTGCAGCCATGAAGTGCGGTAGTTAATGCGAAGACGGTAGCATAGCTGGCCAGGTCGCCCCCTCGCCAGCTGGTCAAGGTCTTCATGGAACCCAGATCCGCTTGTAGTTCCAGCTTGAAAGTAGCTCTGCAAGCAGGTCTCGATAGCGCAGTCATGAGGTAGCGCTTGTGTCGCCGATCGAGTGCTCGCTGTATCGCCCCAAGAGGTAAGTCCAGCAGCGCAATGTAGTCAAGTGGAGTCTCGCCGCTGCGCTTCCACATTGGCGCAAGAGCGGCCAGGAGAGCCACATCGACGTGAATGAGACCATCGAAGTGTTCATATTCCGGAGGGCTTGGTGCAGTCTGGACCGCTGCAAAGTCTTGCGCGTCTACCTTGTCGAGGAAGCCAGACAGAACATTCCCAGTGATGGCATTCCTTCGAGAACTCCATGATGTCGGTCTGGCCTTCGATCCCCCATCCAACCATCGCGAGGTGAGACTCAACTTGCCATTCCGAGTTTTGAGTACCTTGTGCTTGTGTTCAGCTGGTGGCTTGGGTTCCCTGCCGTTCTGCGCAGCGACACGCTGACGCAGAGTCGTCTGTGGTAGCGTTACTGGGTTCGCATGCGACAACGCGCTGGAAAAGGAAGCGTCTGATGACGATGTCGTCACGCAAGACGACTTTCTCAATTTGCGAATGGGCTGGAGTGGTGGTCTGACTGCCGCAGGGAGGGTTTGAGTGCCCATGTTACCCCGCTGTTCAGGGCTTGCAGTTGATGCTTGTTGTGATCAGCGTGCTCGTGGAAGTGATTATCGCTGTGATGGTGATTAAATGCATCGAGACCAACAGATGCGATGGTCTTATAATATTTGGAGGCGAGATTAGCAGAATTGCGGAGCAGCGGCTGAGTTCCTTAATAGACGAAGGTGCTGCATTGCGTCGAGGCGAAGCTGCATGAAGCGTGCAGCAGCTATCTCCGCCCCCAAAGCCAAGTCCGCAAAGACATACCTCTAACTTAATTACGAGCCATACTGGCAGGAAAGGTTGAAGTCTTCCAAGGTGCGGGTACTGCACCGCAATGCCGCATAGTCAGTTGTGAAGAGGATTGAACGATTCAGAACAATGCTGCACCAATGCTCGAAGGCGGTCCATTAATGTCGTGCTTCCCAGGCGGCTTATTCGTCCTCATCATCGCTCCCAAAGATAGCCTTGAACACTGCATCACCCGGCCTCTCCTTCTCAAGAGCCTCGTTGATCTCAACATTGACCTTGCCAGTCTCTTCTCGGGATTCCTCCGTCACCTCAATCTCCTTCATAGGCGTCACAGTACCACGAACAGCAGCACTATTCGTCTCTGTGCCCTTCGAACCACCACCCTCGAAGCCACCACTCTGAAATCGTCTCAACGCCACATCCTGCATCATCCTCTCAATCGCCTTCTTATTCACCATCTCAGGAACATCCTTCTTCTGCGCCGCGCCCTGGACATCCTCACCCGGATCAACCGTCACATTCGCAGGCGGCCTTACATTAAACCGCTTACACAGCAATCGTGTCGGGTAGAAAGGCAACACGCTCCGCGTCATATGCCCATACATCCCCATCTTCGCCGCCTGCTCCGCCGGATCCTCCTGCTTCGGCTCCGGTTTGCTTAGCGGTCCGCTCTCCTCATCCTTGCCGGAAGAAGAGGCGCCTTCGTACGTCCCCGCGCGGGACGAAGTGAAGCGACTCGCCATTGCCCCAGCCATGGGCCGGAACACCTCCGCCGCCTGCGCGAACTCACTCAGCTCATTGCGCCAATCCTCGCGACTCATGCCCTGTGCGCGTTCAGGCGTCCCAGTCGTAACACCAGCTTTGATCTCAAGAAAGGCTCTGTAGCGTGCCCGCTTGGCGACGTCGTCGGCGTAGGGCATCCACCCCTGCGCGCCGCGCTGGAGGGCTTCCCGAGCGATCTGCTGACTGAGGTCGGGGAGGAAGAGGAGTTCCTGCCGCCGCTTCTCCTGATCGCTGGGTCTGTAGCCTTCGGGCGCGTCTTCGCCCCTGCCTTGGGGGAGTGTCGTGTTGCCTGATGCGGCGGCGAGTTTGTCCCGTGCGGCCGGGCTGATGAAGTCGAATATGCTTTTGCCTGGGAGGGCTTCTTCGCCTAGAGCTGCGGCGCGAGATTTTGGGTCGAGCTTGGAGGCCTTGGCTGCGTCGGAGGTGGATTGAAATTCGTCTGCTGGCTTGACGTCCCAGCGAGAACGTTTGGCGCGCCATCCGGGTGGAAGGTTTGGAGGTGGGTATTTCGCCAATGGTGAGATATCAAGGGCCTGCATGGCGAGCACAAAGCCATCGAGCGGCAGACGTCCATCGTGACATTTGCGAAACCCGCCTCTCGTTGAAGAAGGCAAGTTCTTTTTGGACGTGAAGATGGGGCGCGAAGTCAGTAGTGGATTGGCACCGCCCGCTGCTGCTGCGGTCTTCTTCTTTGCTGCGTTATCACCCCCGATAGTGCGGTTGTAGCTTATCTTTGGGCCGAGCTCGTAAGGATCTTCATCGTCAGAGCCTGTATCGTTGAGCACGCCAACCCCGAAACTGGGCTTGATCTTCTTCGGCTTGGGTCGCGGTTTCCTGAACTTGGAGCGGCTCCAGGCTGCGTTGTCTTCGTCGTCTTCGGCTTCTTGGCGAGCAGAAGTGGCATCCTCGATCGCACGCTGCGAAAGGGACAATTCGCCTGCATAGCCTAGACCTTTGAAGTCGCCTTTCTTGTTGAATTTGATCATGGCGCTGTTGTCCGGCGCGAAGAGATGCGTTTGCCCATCGTCGCCCTCGTTGTCTTCACCACGTGCTTTGCGCCGTATCTTTGGCCCTACGCCTTGTCCCTGTCGCCAGCCCATCTTCTGCAGCAGTTTGACGCCCATGCTGTCCGCTGCTGCAGGTCGCATGACGTCCATGAGTGCGTTGCCCGAATGCATGGCATGGCCATCCTCGCCCACACCACCATATCCACTCGCAGTCTGCAGCCGTTTCGCTTCCTCCGCTTCCACAATATCCTCCTCATCCATGTAATCCTCGACCTTCTGCTGATTTTTGGCGCGATTCGTCCTCGAGCTCACGAAAGCCTGCGGCGTCCATCCCTCCTTGCTGCCCACGGTGTTGAAGTATCTACTCAGACCCTAGCTTGTACTCAGTGCTCTTTCACTCCCCGTAGCATGGAGAATACTTACCCAGCGCTGAAGCCGCCGGTGAAGGCACCGTGGAGGCGTTTGCGACCACGTTCATCGCGCACCTCTTGCTGCCAGATGGGCACGTAGCTGCCATCGTCGCGGGTGGCATTGTCGAGAGGCGGGAGGGGAGTGCCGTAGAGTGCGTATGGGGATTCACGTTTGGTGAGTTCTGTCTCGAAGGTGCTGCGGGAGCGTTTGTTAGCCATTGCTGGTTGGTAGAGTTGCCATCGATGTCGAGAGCGGAGCAAGCGAGAGACACAATTGATTTTAGAAGATCAACAATCACAAAGTCATAGCATTTGCATCTTCACTTTGGCTTGTGCATAATGGGTGTTGCGATGCGATGTGATGGATATGCAATGCACGTGTGTGGGTCCCGCGCTGTAGGCTTTCATCAGCCAAGACTTCGTACAGGCACTCTCCATCGTCAGCTGTTCACGCCGCTACGTACGGCTCAGACTCCACGTATTCTCGCCTGTACAAACCAGAATTGAGAGGTGGCGTCGACCTTATCTCTTGTACCGCGCAGCCATACTCTTGCTGTCTCCGGTTACAGCAGCGGCTCATCACCACTACCATCATAAAATCATAATCCTGCTCCGACCCCCTACCAGCGCAGCGAGCAGGTTTCACCCGCTGTGCTACCTCACTCAGTCCCCATAGCACCGCATATCGCTTGACGCGTACTCCTGTCCGATGCTGCTGCCGTCGCGTCGTGTTCGATAACGCCGGCAGCTTGCATCTTTTCTGCTCGTTATTCACACAACAGTAGTCAACACCATCAATCCATCACGGTTTGCCAGGACGAGACGAGGTGAAGATAAAGGAGATCAATCAGATTGCATCCCAGACCCCGGTCGAGCGACCAAGGGAACTAACACCAGACTTCGGGGGTTTAGAGGGCAGCCTATTTCACTTAGGGCCCAGACCAAGAGAAGCATCGCATTTGCTTGCAAGTCGCAAGAGCATTGAAGGTACGTTGACTTCGTATTCTCATTTATGCCCATTGCCCATTGTCGTATTCCATGCGGTGGAGTGAAGACAGTACCTGACGTCGGCGGGGGCTTGGCAGCAGCCAGCAGGCAAATCAGTCAGTCAGTCAGTCCTGCTGACGATGGGCCTTGTCAACATCTCTGCTTGCTTCCGCTTGCTGCTCTCTTCTGATGGTGCTAGTTCTGCCCTTGCCCAGCCCAGCCGCCCGGGCAATATTCTAATTCGATGCTAAGAGACGCGACGCCGCAACCGACGTCGACAAGGGGCAGGGAAACTCTAAAAAGTTGACCACCACAACTTCCGTTGTCTCTCTGTTTATCCACATCTTCATTTGTATAGAGCAGAGCAGAGTCATTGTTTCTTTCTGACGTTTATTTTCGAGAAAGCGTCAGCGCATGGTCGGTGCTTGAGAAACTGACTGGAGCAGCGGCGGAGCACAGCAGCCAACCCTCCTCCCTGACGACAGACACCTCATCTCACCGTCTCCACGGCCATCGATACCGCAGCCCGACTGCACGACGCCTCACTGTCATATACGCGCACCGAACGCAGCCGCTACTACTCCCAACTGTTTATGCGGTAACACAAGTTAAATCACCACCACCATGTCAAGCGCGGCGCCCTCTGCGCCCGTCGCGCGGAGCAGCTCCCACCGCAGCCCAAACAACTTGGCAACGCCCGATAGCCCCTCACGCATGCACCGCTCGCAATCGACGCGCGTGCCGGGCTCGTCGTCAGGCTCAGGCACACCTCGCAGTGCGCACTCCTCACAGCGACCCGGCACATCATCCGCGCAGCCAGGCAACCTGTCCAACGTCGCTGCGCGCGACTACGAACAGACCAATGTGGCACAGCCGCCTTCTTCGTCCTCCTCGGGCCGTCCTCGCGAGCTCGACAGATCGCAGTATCCAGCACGAACAGATTCGATGCGGGCGTCTGAGCACGTGTCGCGCACACAGTCACGAGGTGGACACGACAGATACGCCTCGATGGATGCGAATGCGCGCAATCAGCCGCCCACGAATGGCATGGTTCGAGACGACTCTATGAGACACCAACCCAGCCAGGGAAGAAGACGCACAACACTCGACACCCAGACTGGGAAGTGGGGTCTGGGCAAGACGATAGGGGCTGGTAGCATGGGCAAGGTCAAGCTGGCACGCAATCTGGAGACGGGCGAGCAGGTTGCCATCAAGATTGTGCCGCGCATGTCGACAGACGAGCACAGGAGTCAGGCAGACCGCGAGCGCGCCGAGCACTCCAAGGAGATCAGAACCGCACGCGAGGCAGCCATCGTCAGTTTGGTCAAGCACCCGTATATCTGTGGCATGCGCGATGTAGTTCGCACTGCGCACCACTGGTACATGCTATTCGAGTACGTCAACGGCGGTCAGATGCTCGACTACATCATCTCGCACGGCCGGCTGAAGGAGAAGCAAGCCCGCAAGTTTGCACGGCAGATCTGCTCCGCGCTGGACTACTGCCATCGCAACAGCATTGTACATCGCGACCTCAAGATCGAGAATATTCTCATCTCGAAGACGGGCGACATAAAGATCATTGATTTTGGGCTGAGCAATCTGTTTGCGCCGCACAGCACGCTGAAGACATTCTGCGGCAGCCTTTACTTCGCTGCGCCGGAACTGCTGCAGGCGAAGCAGTATACGGGGCCTGAGGTTGATGTGTGGAGTTTCGGTATTGTGCTTTATGTGCTTGTTTGTGGGAAGGTGCCCTTTGATGATCAGAGTATGCCTCAATTGCATGCGAAGATCAAGAAGGGCTATGTGGAGTACCCGCCTTGGTTGTCTAATGGTGAGTTCATTCCATCCTTGCGGCTTTGAAGTCAAACACTGATAGAGGGCAACAGAATGCAAGAACCTCATCTCGCGCATGCTGGTCACGGATCCCAAGGCTCGTGCCAGTCTTGGTGAGATAGCGAATCATCCATGGATGACCAAGGGATTCCCAGGTCCAGCAGACAACTTCCTGCCACACCGCGAACCGCTGCAACTACCTCTAGATCAGGATGTCGTCAAAAAGATGACGGGCTTCGACTTTGGATCCACCGAGTACATCAATACGCACCTCACCAAGATCCTGACTTCGGAAGACTACCAGCGCACCGTTCGCAACGCTGAGAAGCGAGGGCCGCCTGCTGCAGTGGAGAAGACACCAGAAGTTGAACGCAAGCGTGGTGTGTTTGATTTCTACAAGAGACGAGGATCTGCCAGCCGCGACACGCTGACAAACCCGTCCAATGAAGCAGTGCAGTACGGCGAAGATCCCGTGAATGCCTATGCGCCTATGATATCGATCTACTACCTCGTGCGTGAGAAGATGGAACGGGAGAGGAGCGAAATCAACCCGGGCGCGACGGAGGTGCAGACCGAGAAACCGCTCAAGTTGCCTGACCTACCTGAACCACCTGCTGCGTACACGAATTATCACAAGCATGAATCTGCGGGCGAGGCGCCGAGCGGTGGACGTACGAGACCACGCGCACGCACACATGGCGAGGAGGAAGTGGCGGACAACCTACAGAAGATGCACCTACAGCAGGCTGACGGTCCACCAGCCATTGTTGCGCCAGCTGAGACTCCAGTCCAGCGCAAGGAGAGCACCGCAGCTGGTATCCTTCGGCGCTTCAGCACGCGCAGAAAGCAGAATCACACGCCAGAGGACCGTGAACGGGAGAAGCAGACTCAAGGCCCGAGACTGGAGGTCATTCAGAGCCCGACGGACGCTACACCACGCAAGAGCTTTAGTGTCAGACGGACGAGGACGAATGAGGGCAAGGAGGGAAGCCCGAGCTCTGCCTCGCTACATGTGCAGGGCAGTCAGAAGGTACAGCCTGAGTTGTTGACACCGCCACCACAGAACGAGAGTAGTGGCTTCCCAAGGCGCTTCATGAGTCTGAGGCGATCCACGAGCGTGGATCGTAGGCGACTGGGTAAGCGAGGCGCGAGCGAAGGTCAGAACAGCATCGAGCCTCCACCCGGTACGAGCGGTAGTGACAACTCCAGCTATGGCGGCAAGAAAGCCGTGGCTGGCGATGGTGCCACAAGTCCCTCAACAGAAGACACGCAGCGCCCTTCCACCTCACGCGCCAAGTCGCTAGGCCACGCCCGAAAAGAGTCGATCCAGCAGCGGAGGATGAAGCGCGCCCAAGCTGCGAACCAACAGGAACACCTCAATGTGCCCGAAGAAACAGAGGCAGATCTTGCCAAAGAGTCCGCAGCCGACACCGACGCCGACACGCCGAACGTGCAGCCTGTCGTTCTGAAGGGCCTCTTCAGCGTGTCCACCACATCCTCTAAACCGCTTTCCTACATCCAGCGGGACATTGTGCGTGTGATGAACCAGCGTGGCCTGGAGTATGAAGAGATCAAAGGCGGATTCTTGTGCACGCACTGGCCGAGCTGGGAAAGGACCGTTGGTACTGGCAGACATAACGTGCATGATGAGAATGTGTCTCCAACACTGAGTCCGCCGCCAGGCGCGGAGAAGACGCATAGACGCAAGATCAGCTTCAATGCGCTGAAGGGGAATAGCACGGACAAGGACCGCGAGGAATTCGCCAGGAGCCAGAAGAGCCCGCGCACGCCGTCCTCGGCCGTGGAGCGCGACAATGCGGCCGTGGAATTCGAAACAAATCCCGGTGGCGGTGGTGCGCACGCCGAGGAGGGCACGGATACCTCGGACCTGGACACACAGACGCAGCAGAGGTTGCAGAAGAAATCGGCGTATGGGCGCGCGAGGAACCCGGGCGAGACGAGCACGCATGTCCGTGACGACGTGGGCGAGAACTCCCCGCTCAAGTTTGAGATTTTCATTGTCAAGATCCCGATTATTGGGTTGCATGGGGTGCAGTTTAAGAAGGTGGAGGGGAATATGATGCACTACAAGAATATGGCGCAGGAGATCTTGAAGAGTCTGAGGTTGTGAGGTTGACATTGATTGGACGGGATGTGAAGATGGTGGATAGGTACATACATACACGTACGGATGTGCGAGTGCGATTGAGATTGAGGAATGAATGCCTCCCCAAAACCGTTCGTAGAGAGGTGCACAGAGCGATGGCGTTTGATGGGAGTGTGGCGTGTAATAGGCGAGATTTCGTGTGTGGAGAGTAAGATACATTCTTGTTGGTATTGTTCATCATGATCAGATAGGTATATGTGTATATCATTCTTGTCCGTTGATTGACTGCACTTGTTGTGTGTGCTCTCCATTCCTTCGTTAGTCATTGTACATACTGCACGGTTCAAGGTAACTGTATGGCCATCAGCTTAAGAGAACCCAGCACAGAGTCACGCTGTCTACATGCTTGTTGTAAAGTAAGAGCGATGACAGGACATAGCGGTTCTGTTTGAAGAGCTTGAGAATTCCATGTGGTGGACACTTCCTGCGATGCCGTGGCCGATGGAAAACTTAATTTCAGCAGGTGCACTGGTTGGTAGCAAGGGTGTGGATAGACAAGTCGGCTATCGCAGAATGGCACGGGTATCATTTCATGCACATGGAAGCGCAACAATGGACTATTCGATTTTCGGCTTTTACGGATGGCGATGACACGTGCTTCGATGATACCATCCTGCCATTATACCAATCAAGCAACCACGACTTAGACAGTGCGTTGCAAGGGGAGGCTCACTCGACAGACGCGAATGTTTCTTCGGCTTCAAAAGTGACGAGTGTGTCTATTAGCCATGTGCCATTACAACTCGGGTGTCACAGTTTCCGCTGGCACCTCAACAACGACTTCTACCGTCTGACTCGCCTGTTGGCTCGCCCAAGCAGCACTGGCCGCCGCACCTGTCGATACCCCCGGAGTGACAGTCTGCTCGATTGCTGGTCGGTCACCCTCGTACTGTATCGTGTTCGTGATATTGTCCGCCTCTCCGAATGGATAGCACAGGATTGGCAATTGCTGCAGCCATAGTCCAGTCTCGATACCGAAGACTGGCTTTGTGACACCGGCAACCGAGGTTGACAGCCCAATGTTTTGTAGAATGCCGTACGATGGGTTCAGATCGACGGCGAAATGTCTACCTTGTGGATCGTCGGGGCAAGCGGTGCCTGTGGAAGCAACGGCTTCGGCACGAGCTTGGATCATGGGTCCGATCGTCGCCTCGAGCTTCCCACCAGTGCCTATGGATAGTCAGCTAAAGTGTGTTTGATGCAGGTGCGGACACTTACCAAGCGCGTTGACGGACAGTGCCGGACCAGCCTTCATATACGCACGAAGTGTGCCTGTGAGACGAGCATCCAGGACAAGATCTTGCGTTGTGACAACAGGATCCCAGCCCGAAGCTTGGACATCTGGATCAAGAATGTTCATCGTCATGGTCGCGTTGTCGGGAATAGCAAGGTTGATGCCACCGGAAATGCCACCCCACAGTGAAAGCGGACCCATGGATACGCCAACTGTGAATGGAATGGAAAGACCGATGTTCATGACACCACCTGGAATGACAATGGCGGAAAGAGGAATCGCGAAAAGCTCGAACTCTTTGGCGAGTTGCGGACCAATGTCTACCGACAGGATTATGGACGGATCAATCTCCATCGAGACACCTCTGGGTTCAAGGCCAACGGTCAGCTCGCGCGGAATACCCAATGTAGTCTCCATGTGCACAGAGACAACGAACTCGCCGAAAGTGCCGCAACTGGCGCATGCAAGAGCAATACCAAGTGGCGGCACAGAAAGTGCAGTGTAGTTGATCGGGAACTTGTGGTTGAAGTCGATCGTGATGTCCTTGTTTGTCTCGCCGCGAGTGGTAAGGCCATCAGCTGCAGGCTTGATATGACCAACGTCAAGCGTGAAGCTGTGTACGGCATCTTGCCAATTCGAAGCATTCGCGACAAGATGGGCGTGATTTGCATCTTCGTCGTAGTCGATGTCGAATACAGTGAAGGGCACGCGATAGTCGTTCCATCCACAATCTCCAGTTCCAGCGACCATGACGAAGCTATGGTTATCGGCTCCGTTGACCCAGTCCCAGACTGCCTTCGCGTGCTCGAACGTGTCGTCATCCGTGAAGGTGATGTCCATGGAGTTGTTGGTGCAGCTGATGGAGGTGGTCATATACTTGAAGCGCTCCATGGAGAGGATGTTTTCGGCTTCTCCAGGCATAAGGACTTTGAGCTCGCCGAGTACTGCATTACTGCCATCGGACGCTGTGATAATGGTCAGCTCAATCCACACGAACACATGCCCCAACTGACCTCCCCACGTGAAGACTTCTTCACTCTGCAGATCCAAGCAAGAATAGTCAGGGCCGTAGTCTTGTCTTCGACCCAATACTCCAGGTCTCGGGGGTGGAGGTAGATCTCTCAGATCTACAGCTTGAACGACGGCGACAAATCCAGAAAAGGCAATAGACAAGAAGTGCAAGTTGAACATGATGAAACGAGTGACTGGATAAGAATAACGAGAGACTGGGGTGAGAGGATGACCAAGCAGAGGGAATAGGTCGTTGAACAGGGAAGGACTGCACTGCTTGAGGAGGTCAGAAGCAAGATGCTTCTCGAAGTCTTATCTTATACGACATGCTTGCTTGCTTGCTGAAGATGACTTGAAGATCTTCCTTCGGCTGAGTTCCATGCGTTCGCGTGGTTGCTCTTTCCTGCGCTTCTGCGCAGGAGCGCCATCCGCAATGACCTTAATGTTACCTGCATGTTCCGTTGCGGCTCAGCGTATTGCTTTTTCTTCTCAGTTCGAGCCTTTGAGATTCGTGTTTCGTGCGTCGAGCGAACGGTGCTTTGGTGGCTTGACCTTGGCATGGCGGGATGCAATGCTTTGCAATACCGCTCCGCTTCATGACCTCTGCTCGCGTGATGTCGCGAAAAGCCGGCGATTCAAGTCCTTGTGCCGAGCCATATGATTGTAGCAATCAGAATGATTTCAGCAGCACTGTCTTCCTCGTATTCCAAGTCCCCACACGTTGACAGCGCTTATATCATGGCTATGATGGTGATAACAAGCCTTATAGTGGTTGCATGATCATCCGCAGGCATAAATCCGACGAGACATACTCCTGCGCGCCATCAGGTCAATGCATTGGCCATCACACGAACATGGCTGCTGATGGACAGCGCCAAATACTACATGAAGAAGCTCGAGGCAGCGTGAAACGCAGAGCATGCCATGTGGAAAAGAAATCTAGCAGACGGTTGGGCTTGGGGAATTGTGATGGACGAGATGCAGAGTTGGGCCTGGTCGCCTGAGGCTTCGTTTGCCCTTCCGAGCCTCCTCAGCCTTGCAGCTGGGGACGACACAAGTCAAGATTTAACACGGCAATGTCGTGAAATAAATGCGACACTATGGCGCAGCGTAGCTGTTGTACAGCTTTCGTCCTTCTGTTCCCTTTTGCTCCCCTTTAACGCAATACCGTATCGTTCAGGAGACAAACACATACACGTCTTGCTCCACTACATGAGTCGGCGAGGCGATTCGAAATGATAGCAACAGACTCGTCACATGGCCTACAAGCGTGAAGCGTAAAGGTTGGATATTGTGAATCACACTGGAAAGAGCTTGGAAGGAGGGGATCTCAGTTCAACAGACGATAGGCCACAGTTGTGCCATGGTTGCACACGCTACGGACTTCGGACTCGCACGACAATAATTACGCCGGAGACCGATTACGACGGCGACAATGATGACGACGTTATGTACCACTTCTCGAAAGGGTATGGGTATATATTTGGACGCTGTAGCGCTGTACTATCCAAGCTGCATATTATTACAACAAGTAGGAGTTGATCTCAGACAGTCGAGCTCTTCGAATCGTGCCAAAGACAACCATGCTTGGGTCAAAGCGCTTAGAGAGCAAGGACGGCCATGAGACCAGCGACACCAGCGAAGCCACCAGCGATGACTGGGGTTGGCATGGCACCGTTGCCAGATTCGGCAGCGGAAGAAGCCCCAGCAGCGGCAGAGGAAGCAGCAGCAGATGCTGAGCCGGCGAGGGAGGAGAGAGCGGCGGAGGCGGATGCGCCAGCCGAGGAGAGAGCGCCGGCAGCGCTGGAGGCAGCACCGGATGCCTCAGATGCAGCTGAGCCAGTGGCCGAGCTGAGAGCACCGGTGGCGGATGCGCCGGCAGATGGGACATCAGTGACACCGAGGTCATCAGCCTGGGACAGAAAGTAGCTCTGGACATCGGTCGGAATGGCCTGGAACCAGGTTGGGGTGCCGGTGGCGAAGTCCGAAGCAATGGCCGAGACAACGGCGGCTGGGTTGGTCAGGGCCAAGTCCCTCAGCGAGGTTGGAAGAGCATTGAAGACAGCGAGGGAGGCAGAGAGACTGGTGAATATGTTAGATATTTTATAATCACATTTGCTTCATCAGGCTGATACTCACGGGTCAATGGTGTTTTGACGCTCCTCAATGACTGGGGAGGCGACGGCAGCGCCAACGAGAGCGAAGATGGTGGAGAACTTCATTTTGACGATGAGAAGTGGAAGATTATGTGATGAAGCTGTGAATGAACGTGGGATCTACTGATGGAAATGGATGACCTTGACGAATGTGGAATCGAAAACGAAGCGAAGACGTGAGATCCATATATACGCGTTGCAAAGGGGCTGTGACCTGAGCAAGTCGATCAGAGCTTGGACTCAGTTGAACGCGGCCTAGTCGCCAGCCTGCTAACGCCACACTAACACATGGTTGGAACTAGGTCCAGGGGCAACTAAAAGATGACCAATCGGGGGCTGAAACTTTCCCTCATCTTGCTTTCACGGACCAACCCGAGAAGACCAGCAGGCAGTGATCCAGTGGATGGGTGTCGGCGACAGCGCGGCGAGGTCATATTGGCATGTCATATTATTGATGGGCTAGAAGTTTCTGAAACATTGAAACATACAAATGATGCTCAATGCGCTCAGAATTAACGCTTACTTGATGAAATTCTGATGCGATTATGCGTCGGTGCTTGGCAATCCGCCTCGACGTGTCGTGCGTCCACCAAATTAAAGATCCGTCGTCGAACTCTGGGGTAAGGCGTCCAGGATCCATCAGCCGACGGCGAATCGTCGATCTGGGATTCGAAGCGTGCTGGCTCGAGCCGAGGATGGGCTTGGAGTTCCAGAAACATCACAGCAGAACCAATGTTGTGCGCCCAGGCGATGATTCACATCACGGATTCGGAGAAGCGAGCGAGGGTAAGCAATGCATAAAGGCTTAGGGTTTCCTGCATCGCAACAGCTTTGGGACACCAGCAATGCGATATTGCGCGTCCTTTGCATTTCCTGGGATCACGTCATTCGAGGTGATTTTGCCTTGGAAACTCGTGCGTTGTCAAGCCGAAGAGCCGTTTCGTTGCTGAAACGTTGGCATGTGCTGTGGTTCTGATGATCTGGGATCTGGATTTCCGATTTCCAAATTTGGAACAACACCAGAAGCATCGCGGCATCGCCTCAAACTCATCTGCTTTTCTGAATAGAAACGTTTGTTCAGTGGCGAGACAGTGAGGTTTTGTCTTTTTACGACTGTAGCGGCATCCAAGTCCGATCACTTGGCTCTCAAATTTCCGATCTCGTTGGTCGTGCAAAAGCCACGCGGCCATGAATCGTGGGAGGCAAAAAGCATTCCATTCGCGATAATGAGTCCGCTTCCGTTGCGCAGCATGTACTCCCGCAACGTCGTCCATCTACGCGTTCGCAAGAGATCGCGACGTAGATCTCCCGCCTTGAGAAGTCTTCGCCCTCGCTAGAGCCGGCTGGCGACACGGGTCTCGCGGATCTGCCCAAGGGCTCGAGATGTGAAGAGCCAAGGGCAGACGATATCCCGAGAAGCGAAATGTTAGAGCTTGATGCCCTATTTTCCGGTGAATGGCATGGCTCCATCCAGACATATGTACACGACATATATGGGAGCCAGACTTGCAGTGCAGGCATCTGCTTGTCGGCATGACGACCAGCCAAGAAGTAGCGCAAGGAACACAATGTACGGATAGAAAGAGGAAACTCATGATGAAGCGTACTCTGTGTTGATCAGAATTTGCAGTCGAATCGCGCTCAAAAACTGGAATCCAAGCAAAGGCCAGAAGACAAACCGCTCCTAACGACTTTGTGCACAACAGGCATACATAAAACTTAACATCAATGCTAGTGCTGTCCTCGCTTCGTGAGTCGTAAACCGTCTATGCCCAAATGCTGTCCAAACAATGCCACTGAGGGTATCGTATGCTGACACTAATCAGACTCCATCCTGATGCTAACTGAATATTCCAAGCCATGCTTGCCAATCTCTCCAGATCAACGAGTGACTGACTCCACATTCGAACGCTCATCAGCAGGCCCAATAGCTTTCACTGTCAACGTAGCCTCGAGACTGTCATGTGGTGCGACTGCCACTTCAAGGTTGGAGGGCAGCATGCCATGCTTCAAGTCCCAGTCAGCACGTTTGCATAACGCCGCAACAACGGTATCGCAATCGCCCAGTAGATTGATGTCGAAGTTGATATGGTTGACTGGGTCGCGTGAAACATAAATTTGAGGAACAGTTGACGGCAGGTAGTTCGGAACCTCAGACACGGGGGCAACTTTCATGCTCGTCCCCATAACGATGACGAGGTCTACCTTGTTGCGATCGTGATGTTGCAGTGTGTCGAAGAAGAGGTCGGGCAGCTTCTCGCCAAAGAACGTTATGTCGGGCTGTTCTTGTTAGCAACTGCATCATGAGTCCAATGTACAATTTCGTGTTACCTTCATCACGCCCGGCTCTGGGATGTCATATTCTCCGTCGTCGTCATCATCATCACTCGAGCTCCTCCGCTTCTTAGGCTTATCGAACATGTTTGGAGTTCTCTTCCGTTTGATACCTGCGGGCGCTCGTAATGAGACTTCACACTTCTTGCACTTCGCCACCTGCTTCGCTCGAATGCTCTCGAAGATCTGCTCTCCTGGCACCTTGTTGCCACATTTCCGGCATGTTGCAAATGCCCATGACCCATGGCATTGTATGAGCTTCTCGGCGCAAATACCAGCATGTGACTCGATGTTGTCGATATTTTGTGTGTAATTTCGTAGGAGCTTGCCCTTGTCCTGGATCATGCGGATGAACTGATGCGTGGGCGTCCACTTGTTGAGATCAGGGAGGATGTCCCCAGCAAGAGAGTAGAACAGGGATGGGTCTTCGTCAAACGTGTGCAGGTCAAAGACTTCTTCTGGCTCTTGAAATCCCATATCTTGGAGCTTAGAGTAGAAGCCCGTAGACTTGGACCTGAAATCGGGAATCCCGAGACTCGTGGACACACCCGCTCCAGTGACCACGAGTATGTTCTTGGACTCGTTCAGTAATCTCGCAGCATCGTCGATGGTCTGATATTGGGGCAGTCTTTGGCGCTTGTTCAGCTCCCGCATCATCGCATAGCCTAGGATCCTGTAGCAGCCCTCGTCCGGTGCATCGAGTAGCCATTGTGGGAGTTTGACGCCGAACGCAGTCATGAGCTTCTGCACGCTGACAGACTGTTTTCCGAGCGTTTCTGATACGAACTGCTCAAGACCGACTTCTCGCAATCGTGCTCGGTACCGCTTTGCCTCTTCTGGCGTACACACATCGTGCTCTAATGCACATGTTAGTGAAAGAGATCTTCAGCAAGTGGGTAGGCACTTTACCTTGAATATGATCGTAAGTTTCGTCTTCACCGTCCAGTAGCTCCTCATACAGAGAGATGTTCTCGTCGTCCTCATCATCATCATCGAATTCGCTCCTGCGAGCGTGGCGGACAGATGCTCCATCTCCATGAGCTGCAGCTGCCTCAGCTTCTTCGGCCTCCTCTGCAGCGATCGGATCGACCTTTTCGACCTTTGTCAACACCTCTGGCTCCATGTCTTCTAGCGAAAAGAAAAAGTGTTCCGAGTTGTGAAGATCGTCGCGACATAAAGCGACTGATAGCCGGAAGGGAGATTGCGGCCTGAGGCAGCAGGGACAGAGTTGGTTGCACGACCAGCAAACCACTCGTGCTCATGCTGTTCATGCTGTCACTTCCCCATCAATTCCATCGGATTTGTTAAGATGGAGTCGGATCTTGATCATGACGTATCTCAGTTGTAAGGCACAACCTTGACGATCGTCGTAATCTCGAAGGGCAGCACTACTCATCACACAGCACACCTTCGTGAACATCGACCGCAATTGCTTCATCTCAGTGCTTTTTGTACAGGAAACCCATGCTGCCGCGATGACTATCTCAGGACCTAGCTCGGCGATCTTGATGACGCAAATCTGCATTCGATGGTCCTAGGTAGGACAGAGCAGCATTCTGATACAAGCCCAAAAATACCACTCTTTGCGCGACCTGTACCCACGATCACAACAAGATCGCTAAAAGTATCACTGCATAAGAGCTGGCGCTGGTCACTGGTTCTCATGGCTTTTAGAGATCTCGAATGTCTCCTGTGAACGAAGCTCGGGCTGCGACTACCCTACTTGAATGCCTTCAATCCAGGAGCATTCCTGCCGTGTTCCGCAAGAGCCTGATACTGCAGGCGCAGTTCGACCAGCGACATCCATAGAGCTTACTGCTTTGCTAACACCATGCACACAGTGCTCCTTCCATTCGAAATCAAGATGGCGATGTTGACAATAGTCTCCTGCTCGTCTCTTCCCTCTCCTTGTCATCAGCTTCACATAGTGTGCATCAATTAGCACAGCCAACATTGTTTATTGTCGATAGAGCTCGAGGAACATCATCAATATCGGCAGCATCATCTCTCGCACTTTTCAAGATGCGCACCGGCGCTCTGCTCGTCGCTGCGTCTGCGACGCTTAGTGTCGATGCTCAATTCTCGCCAGCAGAACGAATCACTTACACCATCAACGTTAACGGGCATACCAAGATCGTCAACGGCTCGGGGACAGATCTTCAGGCAGCCGCAGCCACAGCCACGTCATCGACAGACAGAGTGCCGGCGATCAATCAGCCGCTCACTGCTCATGTCGAGGAGTCAGACACTGGTGGGCTGATCATGCCGCGTGGTCCACAAGTCACATCAAGCACTTCAAGCGTCTGGAGTACTGTTGGCGAGCGAGCAATTGGGATTTCTGCAGCAACCATTACCGCAGACAGCGTCCACAGCAGTGAAGCTGGCCCGATGTCGACGACAACAACAGGACCAAATTCATGGACCAATTGCTTTGCTTACAGCGACTGGTTTGACTTGGATTACCAGACTTACTCGCCAGGCTGCGAGCCCGGAAAATCATGCTATTCTGCTTTCTCCACAGAAAAGATGAGATATGCAACAGGAATCATGTGCGCGGTGCCAGAACCCGCCAGCTTCGCTGCCAACACGAAGGCTGGCTGCTCTCGCACTGTCTTGGCCGGTCTGGTGGCATTGTTGTGGATCACTGTCTTCATGTCCTCTTCGGTGTCTGCGAGCGCTCATGCACAAACGACATTCACAGAAGATGGCATCCACAAGGTGCTCGCCACAATGCCCTACTGCACGAAAATTCCGCCCCATACATGGACAGCACATATAACGAGATCGCATCCGCCAAGCGACAGACCGACCTTGCCAACAGGTGTGCCGAATCCTGGGGCGGCTGGGTGGACGACCAAGTGGACGACCCACACATCGTATCAGACGGAATGGTCCCACGCGCATCCCATTGTGACAACAGTAGAAACGTGGAAATCGGCTATGTCGGTCTGGATCGAGGGCTCGAGCGCGTGGACATACATTGTGACGGCTTCCGAGGGCTGTGTTTACACCACCGGCAGCGACACAACGACTTCCTCATGGAGGTCAGTGACTGGGAAGAAAGACATCATTTCGGTGAACCCATGGTCAGGCACAGCAAAAGTCAGGTGTTCTCGCACGCTTCTGGCAGGTCTGGCGGCTCTGCTATGGACGGTCATCTTCATGCCTACTGTAGTGTCTGCGAGCCATCCCGCAACAACGACCTTCACTGAAGACAGTGTCCACAGCATCACCTCTCGGAAGCTGCTCTCGGGCACGAGGGTCCCAGATCATACAGACCTCTATACAGCAACGCCTGCAACCGACCCGAAGGCTTATGGTATCGCAACGTCAGAAGACCACAACGGGCACGGAACGTACGTGTGGACGACAAAGTGGTCGACATTCATAAGCACAACGACCAGTTACAAAAGTACTTGGACAGATGGTAAATACTGCACCACATTCGTAATCATGTCACCGCCGGTGCCCGTGTCAACTTGGTTGGCCGGCTCGAGCCCTTGGACTTCCGTGTTTACGACCAACTGGGGCAAATTGATTACCCGCACTGGCAATAATGTCGACATCTCTGCCGAATGGATATCGATGCCTACACGGACGATAACTGTCACGAGGAACACGTCAGGTGCAGCAAGAATCGGATGTTCTCGTGGACTTCTTGCTGGAATGGTCGCTCTATTTTGGCTCTGCACCATGTTTCCCTTTTGTTCAGCGGACGTCGTGTCTGCCGCATCAAATCCTGTGGCTTCGCAGATAACCGAAGAGCAACGTGCCAGCTTCCAAGAAGCGATTATGGCTGGTAAGGAGGTTGTGGATGCAGTTGTCAGGATATTGGAGGCTCTCGAGTTCAAGCACGGAGTCAATGACGAGAGCCTGGCCATCCAACATTGGGCTGAGGCGACGTCGGCTGCAGAGAGCCCTGCTGTCAACCAGAACAAGCGTATCGCCGAAACAGATCTGAATGCTGTGAGCACCACGACGGTCATGGAGCACATGAGCACGGCCACGACATCAGGCATCTTCACCGAGGATGGCGTGCACACGATTTCTCCGGTCGTCACGCTGTTCTCAACGGTCACGCAAAGCCCGTCTTCACCTCCTGTGGCACAGAAAACGGCGACCTCAGCAGTGAGTGTGAAGGACTACTGTCCGACACAGCCTCGTCGTGATGATCGTGGTCGTGTGGATCCTGTTATGGATGCCCGGTGCAGATGCTGCGGACTCGGCTTCTACGCACTCGATGGCAATGACTGTGGAGACGGATCTCAGCACGGAATCGAATGTCAGCATGCTGCGATTCTGGATGCCTCCGATCTATGTCCCGCCTCCTCATGTCATGGTTGAGTCTATCTCTGGCGCCAGTACTCTCCACAGTGGTCTGACATGGCGATATATGGCGCCGGTGCTGGGTTTGTCCATATTGCTCTTGATACCTGGCTCTACTGCTGCAGAGATCTCGTCCATGCAGTCGGAGGCATCGCACGTCGACACGATCCCCAGCACTGATCCGAATGTCCGCGTCAATTTCTGGACGCCTCCGGTCATGATGCCTCCCTCAACTGACGTAGGGTATCGCGAGTCCGGCGCAGCAACTCTTCGCAGTGGTCTGACGTGGCGTCTTGCATCTCTTCTCACGAGTCTATTCAGCTTGAGCTCGGTACCCCATGCTGCGGCAGAGTCGGTGGTTTCTCGCTTCGATCCTGCTCAGGCAGCAAGTATGCCAACGTACACTCTGAGCAATTGCACGAAGCCAGAAGTCACATTTGGACCACAGGGTTTCACGACGACCATCTCAGCCTCGGTGCCTGCATCGATTTACTACGGTCATTGTGATCTTGGGCCATGGGGCTGGGTCTGCAAAGACCCGTACTCTACTTACTCTGATCGGCATAGCCAGTGTTCATTGGGAACCTGCATGTTCCCGACTGTGATCTCCGGTGTCACTGTGGTGAGGTCCAGACCGGATCCGCATGCCTGTACATGCGCTCCACTTGACGGGTGTCAGCCGTGCAGACGGTTTGGCGCTCATGTGGCGGCTTCCATCACACAGGAGGAGTCGGTCGGTAGTACTGCTCCAGCTTCTTCGATGGGCTTCGCTCAGTGTCATCCTGGACCATCTGGCTGGGTGTGCGAGGATCCAATCCGTGCCCAATCCGCCAGCGTTTCTGTCTCACAATCTGGTAAGGTCAGCATGGCGAAATGCCGCTTCTCGCCCTTCGGATGGTACTGCGACGATACTGCGCATGCCAAGTCTGTCACCAGCGCTCCCAATGCATCCGTTCCCACCTCATGGGCCAGGATATCTGGCATCAAGGTTCGACTGTACAAGCCGGATCCTGAAGAGGTTACGTGCTGGACGCATAGCGACCACACGGCGTGCAGGCCGCTTTGGATGGCAATGGCTGCTGTCCCGACGCGACTTGAGACCGATACGAGCAAGCTCACTTTCACATCGACACCAGTCACGCTGTTGGCGACACGTCAAGAGACTCCATCGCTCGCCTCCAGCACATCTGTTTCTGGCGCCAGCAGCCTCCAGAACAAGAGTGCATGGCGCCTTGTCTCCGTTCTTGCAATTTTCTGGTTCTTCTTCTCGATGCCTGCAACAACAGCAGCAAAGAGCCAGCCAACATGCTGCAGGATTCAAGATGGAGACGAAGTACCCTCCTCGGAATTCACGACAACGCTCCAGCTCAAGCCTATCGCTCACGGCCCCTGCGTACATGGCTCTTCGAACAAGTACGCTCAGTCCTCCAAACAACCATGGCAAAGTCCAGACCACAGAGAGGGACCTCTCGATCGCCGGCCTGCTATCTCAACGGCTCCAGACCACAGAGAAGCACCCGTCCACGCTGCAGCACTCACCACGGTCACACGCACAATCCACCCAGACCTGCCAGGTAACCGCTGCCGGCCACCCAAGGACTGCGGGTGGAGCACCACGCATGCTTGGGACTGGCCCACGAGGCCCGGTGTGGGCTGATGTTGACAAAGGGAGGTCGACTACGACGACTGTGACGACGGTGACGAAGCCGCATCTTCAGGAGAAATGGGACCTTGTACCTGTGGCGACGAGTGCGTATGTCGGAGAGGCGAGCAGGGGGAGGGACCAGACGAGGGGGTTGATAATTGCGATTGTGGTGATGGGCGTGCTTATTGGGGTTGCAATTGGGCTTCTTATGTTCTGATTGAGAGCGTTCAGTTGTCGTTGAGGGAAGTGGACATGCTGCATGGTTGAAGGTGAATTTTAACGTTCTTTGGACCACCGTGTTATGATGAGTAGACGCCTTCCATGCATGATATAGATAATACAGAGTCTCCAACAACCAAGTCGTATCAACACAGATCTCTTCCTGGCAATAGCATTTCTCCTCTAACGGCCAAACTCACGCCCTCGACTCGCCAGGCTTCTGCACAGCATCCCTTTGCCAAAACGTCTCCTGCCCCATCTCCTCCCTCGTCCCTCGCCATTTCGCTTTGCCTTCAAGTAATCTCCTCGCCTGCTCAGCCAACGTCCCCCTCTCCTCCTTACTCGGCACGCTCTTCCTCCCCACCCCCCTCATCCTCTTATCAAACTTCAGCGCCACATCATTACTCCGCTCCGCGCGCTCCGTCAACCGTTGCGTCTCCCTTTCAAACCCCTCCCACTCCTCTTCGCTCACGCCCTCGCTCACCCACGGCTCTTGCGGCCACACGAAGGGCTCGGCCAGCTCGGCCGTCATGTATTTTTTTGAGGGCGCGCGGGTGAGTTGGCCCTTTTGGTTCTTGGAGACTTTGCCTTGCGTTATGGAGGAGGTGATGCGGAGGGTGCGCACGGAGTAGGCATGGAAGAGGTAATCCCGTAGGTCCAGCTTGTTGAAGGAGAGGGGGACGAGGAAGCGTGCGTGTGTGGGTGGGAGATGCGATTTGAGGAGCGCGATGGTGAATTTGGGGCTGTCACATTGGCGTTAGCATTGATCTTTCTGAAAAAGGGGATTGGCGGGGCATTACAAGTGTATGGCCTTTTTGCCGACTTGGAAGTGCGGTATTAGCGACATGGTGGATGTGTGGCGAGGCGCAACTGATGATGGCGATGCGGCGGTGGACTTTTGGTGATGTGATCTTCTGGGTATTTGGCGATGTGGTCCGTGCGTCTCGTCCGGAGGTGTTGCGGAGGACAGGTAGGGATGGGTGAACGACGTCGCATCAGCTTTGAGACATCTATCCTGCATCTTTATCTATTCTCACTTTATGAGCACGGTCGCACTGGCATTGTGAATGCACCATTGACAGCTGGGCCGCAATCATCCGCGTTGCAGCCATACTACACCAAGACACACAGGTCGAGTACATCGCTCGATCGCTCCTTCCCTCACCCAGGAGTCGCACCTACCTCACCTTCGTAAGCGCGGCTAAGCGAGGGCCTCCTTCCTCAGAATCAATTGACGACTGCGACCCCACAAAGTCGCGAACCTTCATAAATTCATCCACCCGAAATCAGCTACTCAACACACTTCACACAATGGACTCGCCTGGGTCACCGCTCTCAGAGCACAGCGACGACGAGTTCCCAGAGCAAGAAGAAGCGTACCACCATCACCGCCCGTACGGCTACCCATCAGCAGCGGGCTCGCCCTCACCACCCGACGGTACGTCCACGCGACCGACCAAGCGCCAAAAGACAGGCCCCAACTCCCACCGCGACAGCAGCGTCCACGCCCCCCAACCCAGCGCCTTCGACTCGCTGCCCCCACCACACCCAGACGAGGACCTCTCCTCCGACACCGACGGCTCCATCCCCGGGTCGCCGCACCTGGCCGCCTCTGTCCTCCCCGGCGACGAAGACGACGGCGGGTTCCACAAGGGGGAGCAGGTTTCGTTTTGCAGGTGGGAGGGCTGCAATGCGGGCGAGATGGGGAATATGGATGCGTTGGTGCTGCATTTGCATGATGAGCATATCCATGCTAGGCAGAAGAAGTATAGTTGCGAGTGGGCGGACTGCACGAGGAAGGGGATTGCGCATGCGAGTGGGTATGCGTTGAGGGCGCATATGCGGAGTCATACGCGGGAGAAGCCGTTTTATTGCACTTTGCCTGGTTAGTTAGACCCACTCCCTCTACAGTTGTCTAGAGAACATATGCTAATGAGATGACAATGCAGAATGCGACCGCTCCTTCACTCGCTCCGACGCCCTCGCCAAGCATATGCGCACCGTCCACGAAACAGAAGCCCTCCGCCCCTCCGACCCAGTCCCCAAACACCACTCCTCCAACCCGCAAAACAAGCACCAGAAACTGCGGCTCACCTTCAAGGCCGCCAACGGTAACGGTGGTGGGAGTACAGGCCCTGCATCGGATGGCGGGAAGAGCTCTGTACCCGCGAGTCCGCTCACACTGGCGCCCAAGGTGGATATACCCGATGAGGAGTGGGAGAGCAATAATGTCGTCTTTCTTCCTGCTTCTGCTGTGGGAGACTACGCCGCTCCTTCACTGGCTCCTGGTGTAGACAGCGGTGACATGGTCAAGCAGTTTCCACCTGATATCCACTTCAGCGAGGAAGAACTCTCCCTCCCGCCAGAGAAACTCCTCGCGCTGCTGAAGCACCAGCTGACCTGGGCGGCCGAGGATGGCGAGCAGCTCAGACGTGAAGTGGATGAACTTGACGAGAAGAGAAAGAGAGAGTGGAATAAGAAAGAGCTGGCACTGGAGAACCTCATGGAAGCTGAGGCTGAGGGCGCGCTGCGGAAAGCGCCCGTCGGAGCGGAGGATGCACGGTTACGGGAGGTGATGAAGACGGATACGCGTGAGGCGCAGGCCTTCGTGCTGAAAGGGGAGCCAACGCCTTGGTGGAGGCAACCCCGTGCAGCTCGAGACGATGGCGGTGGTGCTATGGAAGGTGTTGAGGGCACTTCTGTAGCCGTGTAACGCTCACTCCGCTACATATCATTCTCAGGCAACCACTACAATGTGCACAAGCGCCGGTTCAGGTTCTCACTCAATCAAATCGCGTCCGCCACTTCTTCTGCACGGCCATCTCATCGTAGTAGATCCCCTCCTGCCTATCCTTCCGCCTACCGGGGTACTTCCAGTCCTCGGGGTGATACACAAAATTCCCCTCGATAACGTAGTCCTGCATGAGCGCCATGCCCATGAGCAAGTGCTGCATCTGATTTCCAAGACCCTCTTCGACCAACTCATTTGCTTCGGATGCATTCGCGGAGCGAGACGTGATGGCGCGTTCGAACTTGTCTTGCAGTGTTAGAGTCGAGCTGAAGGAGGTCGCTTGTGTAGTGAACTTGTCGCGGAGTTCGCGTGCGAACGCCCGCTGGCGAGGTGTCTGCGCCGTTTCAAGCAGGAAGGTCCAGAGTGCACTAAGATGAGCCATGCTCTCGACATAGCGAAAGAGTCGTCCTAGATGTCTAATAATGAACGACCAACTTATTACTGCGACGTCGTCCTGCACCTCGGCCGTAGAGAGCGCAACAAGTCCCGGTATTCCGCCCAACAGCTTCGCCACCCTCGCCGCACGCGTCTCTACCAGCGCTTCAAAGTGCGTGGTTTCTCTGTGTAAGCTTTGAAGCGGCAAGAAATCTTCCTGCTCAACCAAGTCCATGATCAAGATGATGGCGGTTTCGCGACTAACGTCCTCCATGCTCTTAGCGTAGTCCACGACGACTTTCTGCCCAGGTCTAACGAGCGCCTGCAGCCCGAATACCTTATCTCGTGGATCAGAGCAGTCGTTTCCTGCGTACTGCGCCAGAGCGTTCACCAGTCGCATGCGCGTGCGATCTTGCTTCTTGAGCAAAGAGGCGATCGTCAGGTTCAGTCTCTGGGTCGTGAATGTGGTGTACCGCGAGGCGTGGATGGGTGTGCGCTTTTGGACTCTTTCCAGGAGGTCAACGAAGAAGCGTGGATGCAGGTTGCTTAGGCCTTGGATCTGGGTGTGCACGACTGCACTGGAGAAGGGCGTATTACCGATCCAGAAGACTAGGTTTGAAGCGAGATGCAGTTCTTGCACTATCCATAACCTGCTCCAGTACGGCCGCGTAAATATCTCTAGGCAAGCAAGGACATGCCCCTTGTCCGGCCGAAACTTGCCCCCAAAATCCTTGGGTGCAAAATTCGAAGGCGCAGCGCCCAGAAAGGCGTACACGGCTGAGGCGCGAGAGTAGACAGTGCCCATGAGACGGACTTGCTGGGAGCGTTCCCGCAAGTCTGTCTGGTCTATGCTGATCTGGTCGGCCCAGAACCATTTCCCTCGCTCCGTTGGGGAGGAGAGGAGGTGCAGGAGGAAGGTGTGGAGGTTGGGTGTTACTTTGCAGCTTGAGGAGGAGGAGTTGAGGTGGACGAGTTTCGTGGTGTCGGAGGGACCCCTGAGTTCTGGTCAGTTGCAGTTCGGGAGAACGGAGGAGAGGAGGCAGACCAGACGTAGGAGAGTGCGGTATAGGGGATGAAGTGAGGGTTTTCTTGTCCGAGCGGGCAGATGGCTAGTTCGAGGACGAGGTTGTCCTTTGTGGCGGAAGGGTGGAAGCGCCATATCCGTGTTGCCTGGTGGGAGGGATCTAGTGGGAGGTTTGAGAAGTGCGGTGTGTGCTGCTGTCCGTCCTCCTTATCACCTGCGATGGGTTCTGCGGCGTGCTCTGTTTTTGTCGACATATCATGCGTGGCATTTGCAGCCGAAAACCAAGTTGCGTGTAAGTTAATGGAGAGGATCACGGATAAATCGATCATTTATACTGTCGAAGCAGAACCTATCGAGTTCGAGGACTGGCATCCTCTTTGAGTATCAAGGCCCTTGCCAGGAGCAATCATCGGCGCCGTGACGACCAGCATGTTTGATGCGAGGCACGAGTGCATGAAGCCCTGGTTGTCTTTGTCAGTGGTTGCTGAGTAAGCGGGAAGGACGAATCATCTGCACCATGGGATGTCAAGAGAAATGAAGTGCAGTCGCTCAATTTTGCTTCAGGCACCTATTTGAATTCTTCAAGGAGAGAGAGTCGGCTGAATGTTGGACACTATGTGAGACTGAATGCAGTCGTTCGTGTTGGACTAGATCGACCGACAATTGCTCCAAATGTTTGAGCTCGCCATGCGCGGGATTGACATCACATCCAACATGAAGGAGTGTACGAAAACAAATGAACCATCGGCAACATGTGCCGCCGCCGACGATATGACCCACTAATCGATAGTCTCGCCAGAGTCGTAGCTGACCTGCAAGATGCTGATCGGGTTCCGGCCACAAGACCAGATCTTGCCAGATGAATCGTTGAATTCCTCCACCGCATGCGATACCGCTAATCCTCGAGCCACAGCTGGACCAGCAGTCTCAGCCTCAGCCTGACTGAGGAACGTTCCGTAAATCTCCATCTTGGTCACTTGAGCGGCGCCGGTGGTTCCAGCGACTCTACGCGGACGACCAGCAATGGACTCCTGTAGTATGTGAAAGCGTCGAGACCAGCCACGGACAGATACTCCTCCAACCCAGGCACAGCCAATGGTGCGCAGCTAGAAACCTTGCTGAAGAGCGATGGTACGAATGCCTCGCGTGTGTGGAACGGCCCGAAGAGGGTGCGGTCGTTGATGCCTTCGATGGCGGTCATGAGGTAGTAGATTGTGTCTGCGGGATCTGTCTCGCGTTGAGGCAGGCGTTCAGCACAAGGATTACCTGGATCGTACATGCGCATCATGTCGGCCAAGTTCATGCGGAAGGTGGTGCGTGTGCTCAGTGGGTTGTCGGGTGCTGAGCCAGGGCCAGCGGAGGATGAGGATGCCGTCGGGGATGGACGATCCAGACGGGCACATTCGTGCTTGTGACCGCCACGCCAGTGCTGGCGTTGACAGTCGCAAGAGCAGTACTTGACTGTGTGGCAGCCTCCGCAGTGTTGCATACCTTCAGCTGCAATGCCGCACTGAGCACAGATCGTGGAATCCATCATGTATTGATTGGCAAGAACATTATAATCAGTGTAAAGCAGAGAGGGATTTGATTCTCCTTTTAGGCGGAAGTAGAATACGAAAGATGAGGGAGTAAAAAAAATCATCCAACTTATCCATGGCTTCAGCTGCCTGAAGCATGTCTGCACTGAGATAACCTTGCTGGAGCAATTGACATTCGAGCTGCTTTATCGGTGACGCATGCTCAAGATGGCTGCATTTGTGGCCATATTGAGGTTGGTGGGACGGTGTTGCCCTTGACGATGAGGAGGAGGCTGAAACGCGTCTCGACGCGTCGGCGCGAAGTCAGGTAAGTGGCGTCGGTCCGACACCCCTCATGCTACCTTATCTGCGTCGCTCAGTCTCATTGCCCATCGTTTCGTTTCAGCTTCATCGTGAACCCATCTCATAATCTACATGATGCTGCACGCATTGGGGGAATCTTCTCCCCGGACTCTTCCCCGCTCAGACGCAGAAAGCAGAAGTCAGTCCAACCACATTGCCGACTCTTTTCATCCCACGATCGGAATGTTACCTTGCAACTTCGATACCCACATCTCTATCTCTGCTCTGCGTATTGGATCCATAGGCCATGCTACCAGGAGTAACGAGGTCATCGCATAGCTGCCGAGCGGAGCGAATTGAGCCGCGTCCTCTGTCAAAGCCAGAATCTCGTCAAGAAGATCTTGCGCATCCCCCATCGCGCGTTCGCTACAGTCGAAGTTGCGCATGAGTAATGTAGTAAGGACAGCTGCATATGTATACGCCATGCTGCAGGCCATGAAGAAGGTCACTCTCTCCTTAGCTGCCACGGAGGGTGTGCAGAGGAGTCGACGCGCGCGCAGATTTTGCAATTCGTTCCGAGCTTGCTGATAAGCTTCGCGAATCTCAGCCTCATGCCCAAGCGGAGCATCAATGAAGCTCCGAACACGAGCATGCTCCGTGACTTGCACGCTTTTGAGCGGAATGAGTCTATCTCTCTCCCGATTCAGCTCTATTACGTATCGCGGCAGCTTCAGTCTCGGGTTCACGAATGATTCGAGTATCTGCCGTTGCGGTCAGCAAATGCTATGCACATATTCTGCTGGCTGCGGTAGTCCTACCATCTGGCCACTTGAGGCAACGAGAAGAGTATGGTTGAAAGGGTCAAGCATTTCCGACGCCGTCAAGCTGACAGCATTGAGTATATGGCAGAGACCTCCACCATGTACTGTTGCCAATTGATCGCCAGTTAGGATCTTCACACGGTCTCTTAGCCTGGTATCCCGCACCAGCAATGTGGACAACATACCTGGACAACCAGCATCATCGAGATCGCGCAAACGAGCTCGAGTGAGACGCGACGTTGTTGCGCATCGAAATGACATCTCAACGTAGCGAGCGCTTTCGAGTAGCTCCGGAATGCCTCTAGCGTCATGTCGCCCTTCCGCACAGCTGCATACGAATGCAGCAATGCTTCAACCGCTTTGTCCAGAGCTGGTGTATGTCCAAGACGTGCAGGCAGATCGACCAGAAGTGGACTGACTAGGTTAATATTGAACCTCACGTCTTGTACTTCAACCACGCTGATCAGCATGCGCCGCAGTGTAGTCAATTCATCTGTAAAAGCAGCGGGTATGGAGATAGTCACTTGTGCAGCAGCTTTCGATTGGTCCCGATGATTGCTCCGTCTGCTCACAGTCGTATTGATGTCCACGAATCTAAATCGCGCTTGCACGCATGCAATTCCGAAGCGACTACATCTCGAACACTTCGGCAGCAGCTGATCGCACTTGTACAGCGTTAAGTCAGTCTCTCATTGATTCGTGTCGTGAACAGACCTTCTTCTTTCGTTTGCGACATGCTTCGCATCGCCGTCCGGGACCAGTGGTAGCCATCAGAGGATGCAGACGATCTTGGACGGTGTAGAGAGCTAGCCTGCATCGGGACAAAAACGACGCTCATACATGGGAACGATGGGAAACCATTCATAGCTATCGGAAATCCGTATCAGCTCAGCTTGGTTTATCATCGGAGTCGCACAATGGGTTGCCCCACTGAGCTGGATTGAAGATGTGATTGGTCCTGCGAGTGCATGCACTGCGTGCAGCAAGGCTGCAGAAGCTGTGCTGCAGGTCCTTCAGATTGAGCAGATTTCGGGTTTTCCTATCAGACTGTGCCAGAGATATACATTTGTGTCCACCTGCTGAGTATAAAGATCAGAAGGATATCGAGTCTGTTTACCTCGATGCACTTTCATAGACCCAGAGCCAACGAAGCACAGCCACACGACATCGTCAACACCGAACAGATCAATGCTCCCTGCATTGACCATCATGAACCCTCACACCACCAGTGCCCCACGCACATTCCAAGTCTTCTTCAAGAACAAGTGGGGGCGTACGGTCTTCGTCACGGATCCAACAAGGACCACCACATACTACACCATCGATGCCCGCAATCGGAAACCACACTACACATTCCACGACGCCAATGGCAAGTCCTTCGCCGTGGCCAACAATCACTACGCGAAGCACCTGTCTTTCGTCGTCCATGGCAATGAGTTCGAGATCCCTTTCTTGAACGGGTTTCTCGACACAGAATTCAAGTATGCGTCGCCCGCATTTGATGGAGAGATGATCACCTGGAAGGCCGCCGGTGTCATTGCGCTGGGCGAGGTTGTATGTGTCGACTCAAAGGACAGGAAGCTGGGCAGGTTCAATCAAGTTGGATGGTACAAAGAGGCTGGCACGATTGATCTGAGTGGCGATGTTCGGTTCTCGCAAGAGATGATCGATGAGCTTGTCGTGGTCGGTTTAGCTGTTTCGCAGCATAGAGTCTCTCAATCTGCCACAGCAGTCGGTATGGCTGTAGCCATTGTTTGAATACGACTTGATCTAGAGAGTCGTAGTATTCAGGATAGCGCACCAGAGTATAGAGTCTCTGCTGAAAAACTTCCTGCCTACCGTGAGGTGCATGATTCTAAGTCTGTGCTGGCATCTCTGGGTTCGTTTATCAGACGGCAACATCGTGCCAGGAGAATATTGCATCAGATGGGCGCATGTTGCTCAGCATCGACGGTGTACATCATGACTCTGCGTCCTCAGTCTTGCAGACCACGAGGCTAATGCACGGACGGCCATTTCTTCCCAATCCGGAAAAGATCTGCATGTCCCAGAGCGTCTGTTGCTCGAAGTGTTCCACGTCCTTCCAGTGTGCTATACGGCTCGGGAACACCGATCACTGCTCATGTCGATAGCTGACCCCAAGACTCGGGCTGATCGGACATCTCGAATACGATGTTGGAAGCTGCCACTATCTGTCCATGCTTCAAGATTGGCCCATTGACTTGCTTTCCATCCACGCTTAGGCTCTTGACGAATGGCTTTGTCGGCGCACCATACGCTGTGATGGTCAGAGTATGTTCTTGGCCCCCAATTCCGCCAGTGGCTGTCCCAGCAGGGAATCTGATGCTGACTCTCTCGAAGAACGGCGATCCCACGACGTACTCGTCTGTGGCAGGGTTCACGGGATAAAAGCCCAGCGCCGAGAAGACGTACCAAGCGCTCATCTGGCCCAGATCTTCGTTACCAGACAGTCCTGCTGCAGTGGCATTATAGTTGTCCCATGCAATATGTCGTGTCAGGTTCTGCATGGCATGCGGATAACCAATCGAGGCGTAGAGATATGGAGCGTGATGGGACGGCTCATTCGAATGATCATTGTAGCCACCGCTGAAGTACTCGTCGAGCTTTGATTTCAGCTTCTCAGGTCCGCCCATGAGCTCTGCTAGGCCTAAAGGATCATGCATGACATTGAATGTGTAGATCCAATCATCTCCTTCCGTCCAACCTTGATCGCGCCCAGCCCATGTACCATTGTGGTTCTTTGCTTCCATAAACGAAGATTTGGCATTGTAGATTGTGGCATAGTTCATACTGCGGGCCCGAAGCTCCTGCGCAGCTGCAGTGTCTCCGGCATAAGCCGCCACAACCGATGCAGCATAGTCATCGAAGGCGTAGTCCAACGTGCGCGAGCCACTCTCAGACCACAAATCGTTAGGAACATATCCTTTCTTCGCGTAGCTTGTCAATCCAGCTCGAACTTCGTCGGGGAGATTCGGACCCTGTCGATCATAGAACAAGAAGTCTGTGTCGTTCAGAGGCGGCTCATAGGCATTCTTCTTGACAGCTTCCCAAGCCTTGCCCACATCGTAGCCTGCAAAGCCGCGCGACAACGCATTGGCAAAGACTGCATCAACATGCGTGCCGATCATGATATTGGTTTCGACCACATTTGCCCACATCGGCAACCTCCCAGCCCAGTCGTAGATCTGGAGCAGAGAGCGCATCATGCCATTGACTCGCTCGGGCGCGAACATGGTCAATAAGCTATGTTCAGCTCTGAAGGTATCCCAGATTGACCACGATTGGTAGTACGAGCCGTTTGACGTATGCACGGAGTCAGTGTAGCCGCTGTAGTATATGCGCTCTCCATCAGCATCAGCTGTGGTTGGCTCCGAAAAGTCCGAAGGGTACTGAAGCGCGTGGAAAAGTCCGGTATACCAGATCGTCCTAGGATCGTGATCGCTATCTGTTGCATTGACGCCTTCGATGCTGACGCGGTCAAGCTTTTCTACCCAAGCCCGCTGGAGGGTTTCGACTGCGTCCTCGAAGCTGAGTGTCGAAGGTGCTTCAAGCTTCAGATTCCTTCGTGCCTGCTCAATACTGACAAATGACACGCCGGTCCGGACTTCGACCCTTTTTGTTCCCGCGAATGTAACAAAGGCACCAAGCTCTGAGCCTTGTCCATCCATAGCACCTTGCATAATCTCACTTCCACGAGTGATCCCAAACGTGTCGAAGTCGTGCGAGAACTGCGAAACAAAGTACCCAGAGAAGCCGGGAGCTTTTAATGGTCCGAGAAGATAGTCTTGTCTTTGATTGTTGCTCCCCGAGATCTCTCGCGCTGCTTGATCGATGTGGACATGGCCAGTCCAATTCTGACGAGTTGCTTGCACGAAGACGTACGGATTGAAGTTGCCGCTGCTTTGATCTTGGAAGTCGAATCGTATGTGCCCGACATGAGACGAAGCTGTCATCGCAACCTTGATAGTACCATTGGAATGACTTGACTGTGCTCGAGGAACCAAAGGGCTTGGAGTGGCTGAGGCTGGCACGGCTCTCTTGGTTCTACCATTCGCGCCGTCACGAACTGTGTCTGGCACGGGTTGTGCACCTCCAGGCACCGGCGAGAAAATGCTTTCTGTGAGATTTTGGCCTGCCTCGACAGTCTCAGCCTGCATGATGACTTCGTAGATGTATGGCGTGCTAATCTCGTCCGCTTTGTTGAAAGCATGCGCTCGTTGGCTAAACAGTGGTTGGACATCGCCGATGCCAGGATTGATGACAACTTGTCCGCTCTCACCCATCCATATCGCCGGTTGATGCGTTGCTTGAAAACCGTGGATGTATGAGTCCAATTCATTATATGGACATTGACTGATAAAGTTCTTGCTTCGAGCATTAGCCCTACACGATGCAGCCTTTCATTCCACTTGCCTCTCTAGTCTGTGGAGTCCATCGAGTCATCCCAAACGGCGGGCTCACTGAGGGTATCATTCCGCCGTTACCATTGGGCGAGATGCCATATGTGCCGATCTTCGGATTGACGTACCGGAGCACACCAGCATTATCGTGATAGCCACCGCGCGAGGGCGCTGTAAATAGCAATACATGGACCAGATAGGCAAGCATCATGTACAGGAGGCCATAGGTCGTGAAGGACGAGAGCCGCTGAACAGCAGCAGCGGATAGCAAAGCAAACATGATGACCAATGGCGCTCACATCATGATGTTACATAGTCGTGCGCAGGCTGATTTCAAGCGTTCGAGAGGAAAGAGTCTAAAATTGGTGTTCGGTGACCAATGAGGGCCGAGCGGAGATCGGGACAGCCCGCGGATGCCGGAAGTTCTGAACCACTCCCGCTATGGACCATAACCACCATTGCGATAGCGGTCCAATGTACATAAGAATGCGCATCACTTCCAGTCAGAGAGCATGGAAAAGATAACAGAAATATTCCGGTCGTTGAGTCCATGATTTTGCTGTCAAAGTCTTGAGGTTTTCACTTCTAAAGCTCCTCCAAATCATCCATGCGTTGGGTCGAAGAATCAGCAGTCATAGCGGTAAGGTCAACAATATCAACGACAAGAGTTCTGCACCATCTTCATCCTCCCGAAATATACAGCCGAAAGTGGATTGCGCAGACAAACTTCCATTCGCCTCGGATTTGCCCAGCTCGCCCCCCACAGCATCCGCTCGCCCAATGTCAGAATCGCCTGTGCCAAAACATTTCGCAGCCGACCTTGCACTGTCTTCGCCATGCCACAGCAACGTCAACATTGCCTTCCGCGAATTGCCTTGCGGCACAGACGGCGAGGCACGGCCCGAGTAAGGTTTTGCCGGTGCGAGGCAGTCTGCGAGCACGCATACCGGTGAGACTTTTGAGCACATGCACTTGACATGGATATAGGCTTGTGTTGCAGAGTTCTAGACCAGTCGGATTGGAGTAACGACAGATGTTGTCAGCTACGACGACGAGCTCAAGACCTAGCTGCTCTAATGGAGAGCCGGAGGATCCATTATGAAAATCAATTGGGGTCGCCATCGGTCGCGAGCTCGAAGGAGGTCCAATATTTGTGCACCTCGTGTTGGCTGATCTTGTAATGGGACAGAGGATTCCTGTTAAAGAGCGCTGATAACATTGTCCGCATCTTCAAGGTGGTACCGTGCTTTCATATGGCGCATGTCGAAGTATGAGCAAAGCGGATGCACCGATGATATTGGCTGTGCATTGATTATAAGGGTGCTGTTTGTACAAACTCGTCATCTCGAATCGGCAGTTTCGGCCCCAGCACCAGGTCGAAGGGGCAGCTGATCGGAACTGGAATGTGTAAATCATCCAGAATCCGTGCACTGTTGCTATCTGATGCAAGCTTCCAAGTCAGTATATCATCCAATGGCTGTAATTGTCGGCGACTCCAGTGGGCTTTGGATGCTAGTGGTGTCGTAGATCTATAGATTGTTGAGGTCTGACACGCAGATACCTAGAAATAGTTCAAAGAACACAATATTAATCTCAATCTGTCTTTGTGCAATAGAATTACTGGAGACTTCGACGATGCTGTCATCTGAATGGTCCATGCTTGTATGTGAAGCTTTACCACTTTGAGATAAGGATGGCGCCTTTGCTCGAAACTCGCGCGCACACGCATGCTCCATGCCTGATGAGTGAATCTAAAACTCATCGGCGCAAACGGGAAGTTGCTGCCCATGCTAAGGTAAGGCTGCCTGCATTAATGCAGGGAAGAGCTTGGCTCTAAGAGATCAACGCCAACTGATTGTGCCTCTTGGTTGAGCGCATCCAGCTCAGCCTGAACCATCGGGATGCCGTATTTCATCCTTTGTTGCTGCTCAAGTTGCTCGATCTCGCCAGGGAAGTAGATTCGATCCACTCCATCTGCTTTTGCCGAGCCAACGACGCGTTCGTGAAGGTATTCCATGCGCTCGCGGAAGTCATCCAAGCTCATGAACAAGTCAGGCCTTATGACCATAAGGAAGTGGCCTACATCCGCTGCTTTCGATGGATCGTACGGTCCGGTGACGTGTCCTGCAAAGGCAGACCCTGAGAGGACACCCGAGAAGACGTCCATCATGATTGCAAGAGCAGAGCCTTTCGGTCCGCCCATGGGGAGCATCACTCCTCCGTCCAGAGCAGCGCCGGGATCGTCAGTGGTTCTGCCATGCTTGTCGAGAGCCCAGTCGGTGGGAATCTTCTCTCCTCGTCTCAAAGCTTTGTACACTTTGCCGCGAGCAGCTACGCTTCTGAAGGGCGGCACCCATTAGCGATCGCTGCCATTTTCTCACGAGAGCGATTGAGCATAAACATAGTGGAAAGACATACGGTGCCATGTCGAGGATGAAGTGCTTGCCATCTTTGCCTGGTGCTCCACACGCTATAGGACTGACGCCCAGGAGTTTCTCTCGTCCCCCAAATGCTGGAAGAGCAGGCGAAGAGTTCGTGAAGACTAGTGACATCATGTTCGCATCGATAGCACGCTGCACTATCCATGCAGACATGCCGAAGTGATTGGAGTGTGTCACGCTTGCCATGCCGATGCCATATGTCTTCGCAGCTGAAATGGCAAAATCGATGCCGGCAGCAGCAGCAGGAAATCCAAACCCATTATGAGCATCGACATGTGCCACAACGGGAGTCACTTCTTTGACAGATGGGGTCACACCTTCAGCAAGAACTCCTTGGCGTATACGAGCGATGTAAGATGGCAAACGCTGGACTCCGTGAGTATCGATACCTCTCAGGTCAGCGGCCACCAAGCAATCGGCGATCAGCGAGGCTTGCTCAGCTTTCACGCCATGCGAGACAAGTAACGCTGCGGCAAATTTGCGAGCTGCTTGGGGATCGATGTGGTGTTTTCGATTCTGTTCTGCAAGCTGTTCTGTGCCTTCCATCTCTAGTCGTAGTTGGCAGCGCTTGGGCTCCGATCTGAATGACGGGTGCGATGTGATTCTCAATGAATGAGTTCGGTGTTAGTAGTACCGAAGAATGCAATTGAGTGCAACGACGTCGATCGGTCGGTCCCTTTTATCGTCATCTCATCTTCCAGTCATCAAGCGTACTCGCATGTCTGAGCAACCATTGACGCGGAATCAGTCCGCTAAAAGAGTCAACATCTCGAGACTGGTACGTACTCGAACTGATCATCGTTACGAAATTCAATGTCAAGGCGAGAGAAGTACAGAGAGTTTCCCAACAGAGTGCCGAGC
The DNA here is from genome assembly GCA_000611715.1 of Scolecobasidium constrictum UM 578. Classification (NCBI taxonomy): domain Eukaryota; kingdom Fungi; phylum Ascomycota; class Dothideomycetes; order Venturiales; family Sympoventuriaceae; genus Scolecobasidium; species Scolecobasidium constrictum. The sequence goes on from AZYM01000206.1 coordinate 187,325, forward strand.
CATAAAGGGACTAGCCCTTGATGCGTGTCTAAAAATAGCATTACCCTCCCTCCACCTGGCGTAAATCTGCCTACAGCTCCACGAGACGAGTGCACACATCACCAGCACCTGTCACTGTCAAACCATGGCCAAGTACAGGTATCGAGACCTATCAGAAGCAAATGCGATTCGCTTGTTGAAGCTTTCAGCTTCAACCGATGCAGAAACGCCTCTGGCAGGCGAGTTCATCGACACACCTTTGAAGGAAGCACCAAGTTTCGAAGCGATCTCGTATGTGTGGGGCGAGTTACCCTTCTCAGCTGTATTCTATCTTAAAGGCACCGAGGATGAGATTGCGATCACACCGCATTTGGCTTCCGCTCTCGGGGCTATTCGTCATACCACCACCGACAGGATCGTCTGGGTGGATGGGCTATGCATAAATCAGAGCGATGACTTGGAAAAGGCAAATCAGGTCTCTTTGATGGCCAACATATATCAAGCTGCTTCTGGAGTCTTGGCTTGGATGGGTGATGAGCACGACAGAATGGGCTACGCATTCACGATGTTAGAGTCACAGCAAGATGGACCCGATATCTCGGGCAAGACAGAGGGCACGTCAAGCACGACAGCCCAAAGGCTGAACATCAATGATGCCAAGACGTGGGAGCTCGTAGATCTCGTCCTAACCGATGTTTGGTTTACCCGTCTATGGATAGTGCAAGAGTCTGTACTGGCAAAAAAGCTCATGCTGCTATGTGGCACTAAGGCAATGTCATGGGAGCAATTTGATCGAGCAATGGATTATGTCTTGTCAAAGAAGCCCAGGCAGATTAGGCTCAGCAAGATGGCTATGCAAGGCGTTCGGTATATTGGACACGTGAACAACGCACGTCGAGACTTCGCAATGCAGTCCGGAGCCCGTCAGCGCATTGATACGCTCAACATGAGCAACTGGATCAGCTCAACACCTTCGATCTTTCCGGGTGGGCTACTTCAAGGTCTGGGCCAAGGAGGTCGTCAGGTCATCATAAATCAGAATCGAGGCAGTCACTTCTCGGACATGTTCTGGTCATTCAAGTCGCGCAACTGCAAAGACGACAGAGACCGAGTTTACGCAATGCTCGGCTTCTTGCCTTGGGACATCAACATCAAGATCAAGCCCAACTACTCATTCACACCCAAACGCGTATACACAGATTTTGCTCGGGCAATGTATGAACTCCATTATGTCGAACTTCTTGTGTATGCTGGGCTTTGGGATCGAGTGCCTGTGGCTGAAGATCTGCAAAGTGAAGAGTGTCCAAGCTGGGTCCCGGAATTGAGACCGTCAAAGCTGGTGAGCGGGCAGACGAATGCATGGGATCATCCCAATCTTGACTATGTTATCAAGAATATCGAGCAGCCGCGGATCGAGTGGCTTTCTTTCTACAAGATACAGATCGAGGGGCACATTTTCGACAAGATCAAGAACATCAAGGAGTATCAAGGAATCGAAGCGAATGAAGGGCTGATTTATGCAGTGCGGTTCTACTTCAATGCACTTGTCGACATGCATCCTAAAGGCACCCCATTTGAGACCATTCTGCGAGACGTCGGAAAACTTCTAGGAATTCTGCCGTATCCCGAGCTGGGCAGCGATGGTCGTGAGGACGCTGAAGACCTAGACCGCTTAACGACGCTCCTTCTTGCTGACGCTCATCAACTACTCGCCGTGTTCGACGACGGACAACGGCGATATCACGAGAACACTCTGCCACCGGAGCAAGAGGTCGTCTTAGGCAAGATGTTTGACCTCACGCTATTCCTGCGCAAGCGGCTTTCGAACCGCAGAATGTTTATCACGGAGCAAGGGAGATGTGGTCTGGCACCATCAATGGGAGAGCCCGGAGACTCTCTTGTACGATTCCTGGGGCAGCCAGTAGAACGCCTGATTCGACGTGTACCAACTTCGCAGGAATGGTGCTTGATAGGACCTTGCTACTACCATGCAGTGATTGGTCTCGAATCGCCACCGACGATGATTACCTTGGTCTAGCATCACGTAGCCGATCTGCTGCATGTTCAGATTCATGCTGCATCGTGGACTCTATATACTCATTTGGAGGGTGTTGTTCGTTGAAGTCCAGTCTGTTCATCTTTCTGAGGCAGATGCTATAGGGTCCCGAGTGATCTGAGCGTATGACGGAATCCAAATGGTAGTTTGGAAATCCTAGGTTGTCTTTCCAGATCTTAGTACGTGTTGCAAAGCGAGGGATTTCAGCAACACATGCTACAGATTTGCGTTTCTTATGGCTGCATGGCAAGTCAAGAAGTCTTGCTGACTTGGAGCTGTTATGATATGAGAGACAGTCATTTGCGATAACCCCAACCAGATAATTCTTCCCCTTCAAACGAGACTTCATGGCAGAAATGTATCCTCCACATGCCCTTGCACTTGAAAGACAACGCGTTAACCTCCTTTGGTTTAGCGTGACACAGTCACGAGGATGAGAAATTCTGCTCATTGCAACCTCGAAAGCCCGTTCAACCTTGCACTTGAAAGTTCCTGTCAACTGCAAGAGCGACGAGATGGAGCCTCCGACGGACGAGGTTCGCGATCGGCCATGGAAGAGGATGTATCGCAACAATAAAGGCGCCGTTCTGATTCTATGTGCCGAAGCTGTCGCAACATCCATGGATGCAATTGTTCGATGGCTGCAGCAAGGCGAGAAGTCCATGCATCCATATCAGGTATAGAATATCAGATCGTTATGTCGAGACCGAGTTCGCTAACTCTGGCAGATCATCTTCGCGCGCATGGGCGGAACTTTCGTCCTGAGCTCTCTATACATGTGGGTGACGAAGGTGCCGGACTTCCCACTTGGACAGGCTAAGGTCAGAGGACTCTTGGTCATCAGGGCTCTCTTTGGTTTCTTCGGACTGTTCTGTCTTTACTGTGCGATGCTATAGCATGACATTGTCTACCACATTGCTAACACCGCCATAGACTCGGTACATTATCTGCCGCTAGCTGAGGCTACAGTCTTTCGATTCTTGGTCCCGATCGTGACTGCCATCGCTTGCTCAATATTCCTGAATCAGATACTCACGCGAACGGATGTCTGCGCGGGCATAGTCGCTTTGATTGGAGTCGTCGTCATTGCTCATCCGAGTGCATTGTTCGGCAAGGATAGCGATACTGCAGATGGAGCTGTCGTTCACCAAGCGTTAAGCAAGGACGTTGATGATGTATCGCCATCTCAGCGACTCTTCGCCATTGCAGTGTCACTGCTCGGTGTCGTGTTCGCCTCCTCGGCATACACCATGATCAGAGTGATCGGTGATAGAGCTCATGCACTCATCTCCGTCAACTACTTTGCCGTCATAAGCACAGTGGGCTCCGCCGCGATTCTTCTCTTCACTCCGGGAATCGGCTTCAGTATGCCAGCGAATGCACGCGACTGGGTCTTGCTTTCGATCCTCGGCGTCTTGGGATTTGTGCTGCAATTCCTGCTTACAGCCGGTCTTCAAATGGACAAAAGCAGCAAGGCAACGAGCATGATGTACTCTCAGATCGTGTTCGCATTGCTCTTCGATTGGGGCATCTGGGGTACGGTGCCGAGCACGTATGGCATAATTGGCGGCTGCATGGTAATGGTCAGTACACTTTGGGCTGCCTTGCACAAGACCCAACCAAGCAAAGGGAAAGCACCGAAGGACATCGTCGAAGATGAGGAACGTCCGTTACTTCGCGAGCGTGAAAGTGATTCATGATGGCAATCTGTCGTTAGGTACATAAGTAAGCAACACTTCTCTCCCTGAGTTCAGAGACACTTCTGCGCCCCGATCTCACTTTCTCAGCGTTCTATCCGCAGCGTAATCCCTGCGACCGATGACTTTTACGCTTTGAGGTCAACAGACACCTCTACAGTGGAGCCGCTCTTCGACTCGTCGCCTGGTGCGGGAAACCCATCCAGTATCTCGTCTTGTTCTTGTGCCAGCGCTTCGAAAGGCATCTGCCGTTCTTCCGTCGCATAGTCTCCCACAAAAGATACGGCGTAGTAGACGACACTTGCAATCGTGCAAACAAAGAACCAGCTGAAGGTATACAGATGGGTCCAGCCAGTGTAGCCCGCTATGTGATGCCCGAATTTGGTCGCGAATCCAGGTCTGGATCTTGCTCAGCATGTTCTCATGAGACGTGAAGAAGAAACTTACACAACAAATGCAACAGGAATGACCCATGCCACTGCAGGCCTCCAGTTGAACCCATTCCTGTACCAATATCGTGCTTTCGGTCGATACAGATCCTCAACGTACACATTACCCTTCCGGACAACGAAGTAATCAGTGATAAAGATGCCCAGGAATGGACCCAGGAAAATGCTATAGCCTCCGAGGAATGTCAAGAATCCTGATGCGTTGGCAAGAATGTTCCATGGGCAGATGCACACTCCGAGCAAATATCCAACCCACATGCCGCGGCGGATGTTGAGAAATCGCGGGAACAACGTCATGGCGTCAGCACCGAAAGGTATGATGTTCGCGCCCATGTCGCCGATCATATTGGCGAAGATGAAAAGTCCGCTGACGAAAAAGATGGCTGCTCGAACGCCAGGACCCCAATTGTGCGTCAGGATATCGTGCTCCATGATCCAAGGGTTCCAGTTGAGGTTTCCCCACTTGTTGTAAATGGCTGCGGTGCCATATATGCCCAGCGTTGCGCCGACAGTGTTCGCGATTGGGAGGGCCAGAAGCTGGCTGTATACTGTAGCAGAAGGCTTTTTGGCGTAGCGAGCAATGTCCGGTTGATTGATGACGAGGGTACTTGTCTTGCCCATGATCGAATTGATTCCGCCAATGATAGCCCACGCAAGTGATGAGCCATGCATTGCTCCATTCTTGGTCAGTGACTTTGCTTCCGCGCCTTTACCTTCCACTATGCAGTATATGAACAGACCTGTCCCTTGATCAGCGACTACGCGAGCAGAGATGCGTTCGACACATACCAAAAAGCGCAAAGGGCATGATCGCCGCTTCGACTTGTGTCCAGATGCGAAACTTGGGAATAGGGATGTTCAGTAAAGGAAAGGTGCAGATCCAGTACACCATCAGCCCAATGAAGTCGGGAAGAACGATTCCCAAATTGGCGGGAAGGCTGTTATGCATCTTCCAGAATGAGTTGCCAAAGATGCATCTGAGCAGGACTGCAGTGTGGTATCCGCCCTGCATTGTGGATACGCCTGTCCAGATCAAAGCGGTCATGACTCTCAGAATGACCGGGAAGTATGATCCCCATAATCCCCATGTGATCCTGCTTTCCACCGGGAAACCAAAATGGTACACCGTAGCTGATCTCGAATGCAAGACCATGCCAATAGCGCCAAAAAGATAGCCGAAGAAGATGCAAATGACAGCTTGCCATGTCGTGAGGCCTGTGGTGATGAGGGCGGCGCCGACGTTCCATGTTCCCGGATTGATGCCGTAGGTGCACCAGAAAGCTGCATAAGCTTTCCATGTCCATGTTCTATCCTTTGCAGGACTGATATCAAGGTCCTCGTTCTTCCATGGATTGCGTTCTGCTTCTCGGTCTTCTCGATCTGTCTTCGTCTCGATCGATTTGATGAAAGAGTCCCAGCTAGAGCATGCTTCCTTCACCCCATCAATTCTCTCATGGAGGGACTTCATAGCATGTATGCCTTCGGCTTTGAGTCAGGTCTAACGGTTAGCAGTGGTGTGAAATGAACATCAGAAATCTCCACTTTATAGATGTGAGAACAAGTTTGTTGTCTAGAAGTCATCATGACTATGATTCCTTCCACAGACGTTGAGCTTGCCTAATCGACACAATTCAGGCGAATTCCTGGAAGTGAGTGATGCCAGTACCATGATCGCGATAGTCGTTCCATGATAGGAGATAAGATAAGCTGTTTCAAGCATTGGTCCGTCTGCAATTCCAATGGCTAAGATACGGGTATCGGCACGCTGTTTCCGGAATACCTGCATCTGCACATGGCGGCGCCTCAACGAGCCTCCTCAATGGGCGCCTTTTGGCCACGAAGCATCAGTACGTAAGACATCAGAAAGATCAATGTCAGCCCACGATGTTGCTTTTCAATGATGTTAATGAGGTTGAGGTTGCTTCGATGGGATCAAGCATGGAAAGAAGAGACTCCCAAGCATGGACAAGCGTCTGAAGGGGCCCGCAGTTTTGTCAATTCAGCCAATCACAATGTAGTCCAAGAGCAGGGTTTATCTCTTTGATCCAGGAATTACGGCATCTCAACTTGGTCTGGATCCTGAGAATACACTCTTACACCATTCTCCCACACTAAACGAAATCCATCTCGACTTCATCAATATTACAGGGATCCTCGTGTTCAGAAGCATCGGCCGAGCCATGCACAAGCATGACTTCGAGCGCAGAGCACCTGGGCTCTAGATTCGTTCTTCCAGCGTCTCTCGCCCCTCGGTGTACAAGTCAGTAGCTGAAATGCAGGGCAACGCAGCACTGATATGTGGCGCCTGATACTCTACGACGATCGGCCGAGTCTCTCTCATGCATATCAATCTCGGGTCCTTTCGCGCGAAGCACGTGCCATACCATCGAGCGGTAAACACCGACAGTATTCTGGTGGCTGTCATCTTCGGACAGAAATCTGTGAAGTCACATAGACAAGGCTCCTAAGCTCTTCGTAGAGAACCGTATTAGGTCTGAACACGAATTCACCTAAGCTTCGTCGATCACGATACTTCCAGAATTAGCGATGGTAGAACAACCACCAATTCTGGATTTCTCAGGTGGGTGCAGACAGTACACGTACGGGCTTCATGCTGATAGTATAGCAAGCATTCCGAGGGTCTGATGATCATGCACGCATACAGGTCGTCAAAGACATTGATCGAGCATGTCGAGACAAAGGCTTCTTCCAGGTGACAAACACCAATATATCGCCTGCTCTCCAAGAACGGATCATCCAAGCTTCTCGAGACTTCTTCAACCTGTCCATGGAAGAGAAATTAAAATGCGACCTTCGATCGAATTCGTACCATCGCGGATATGAAAAGTTGCGAGATCAGCGGCTCGAGCCTGGCGCTGCTCCCGACAACAAGGAAGCTATCTACTTAGGAGAACATCTGCCGCTAGATCATCCACGAGTTCAAGCTGGAGAATACAACTGTGGGCCTAACTTGTATCCTGATGCTCTTGGGAAAGAATTTCAAGACACCTGCATGGAGTACTATTATGCCGCGAGATCACTTGCTCAAGACATTATGAAGGCAATGGCTCTCGGCCTAGGACTGGATGAGACCTACTTCGACGACTTTGCCCTCGATCGCCCAAGCTCGATCATGCGACTGATCCACTATCCTCCAACGCCGACAACAAGTCCTCTTGAGCGTGGCGTCGGCGCGCATCGCGACTTTGGCTGCGTTACGATCCTGCTACAGGACGACGTTGGCGGTCTTCAGGTGCAAGACGAGACGACGGGCGATTGGATTGACGTTAAGCCAGTACCAAACGCATTCGTCGTCAATGTTGGCAACACCTTGATGAGATGGACGAATCATCACTTCACATCCGGCACGCATCGAGTCATGAACTTCTCGCACAAAGAGCGATATTCTGTCCCCTTTTTCTTCAATGGCAATTCTCTCAAGGTCATTGACACGGTCCGAGGATGCGAAAAGAGGCGGGAGACGTCAGACCGACCATTTGGACCGCCACTGAAACAAGAAAAGTATGAGCCGATAGTGCTGCGTGACTATCTGCACGAGCAGTTTGAGAATTCCTACGTAGCTGCCAAAGCGTGATTAGCCCAGTAAAAATCCCACTGCCCCTGCAAGCTTTCCACTACGGCACACCTCAACTCTTTGGTCCAGCAGCTGTGAGGAAGTCAAAATCTGCTCCCTCGTGAGCCTGATTGACGTTTCGGACATAAAGGCCTCCGTACCCACGTTGCTGTTCCGCGTCCAGCCAATGTGGTCTATGCCCGACATCACCTGTCCGCAACCTTATTAGCTCGGCCTTCCTCTTTTCAATGCGCCTCTCAACTTCCGTGCCATCGACCTGCAATTCGATCTTTCGATCTTCCACGTCACAGCAGATCAGATCGCCATCTCTCACGATACCTAAGGCTGACTCCACGAGCGCGGCTTCAGGAGAGATGTGTAGTACGATCGTCCCGCCTGCTGTGCCACTCATTCGCCCATCCGATAGTCTGAGCATGTCCAGCACACCTTCCTTCGCCAGCTTCCGCGGGATTGGTATCAAACCGACCTCAGGCATGCCTGGATGCCCTTTAGGTCCGATGTTCTGCAGGACGAGAATACTGTCGGCTGTCACATCTAGGTCGGGGTCGTCAATTCTCCTAGCAAGATCGGCAGTGTTCTTGAAGACAACTGCCGGGCCGATGTGTCTCAAGAGTCTGCGATCTTTAGAGGCGCTAGCTTTCATGACTGCTCCATTAGGCGCGAGGTTGCCCTTCAAGGCGACGAGGGAAGATGCTGGATACAGTGGTTCTGAGAAGGGCTGTATGCATTGAAAGAGTCCGTCCTGCGGTACTTTCCTGAATGGAGTCGTTGCCAATTCTTCACCCAAAGTGCGTCCACTCACGGTCATGGCATCCAAATGAAGTAGTGGCTTCAGCTCGTGCAGTAATGCTAACATGCCGCCAGAATTATGGAAGTCAGTCATGTAGTTGTCACCGCTTGGCTTCAGATCAACCAGTAAAGGCGTCCTTCGACCGATCTCGTCAAACGTTTTGAGCGTGATCTGCCCAGCAATTTTGGGGTGCCGGTTGATGATTGCCATTAGATGTACGACGGCATTTGTGGAGCCTCCAATTGCTTGCAACACGGTAATTGCATTCAGGAACGATTCTCGTGTTAGCAGATCCTGCGGTCTCAACTTCTTCTTGAACACGCCCACCGCCAGCTTGCCCGTCTCTTCTGCAACGCGCAATCGTGTCGACGAGACAGCAGGTGCTGAAGCGCCTTTGAATGGCATCGATCCCAGCGCAACCAGTATACACGCCATCGTACTCGCCGTACCCATGACACCGCAGGTTCCAGCCGTGGGGGCAAGCTCGTCATTGATCTCCGCGATGGTTTCGACATCGATCGTGCCAGCTCTGTATTTCGCCCAATTGTTTCTGCAGTCTGTGCATGCGCCTATTCGTGCTCCACCATGACTACCTGGCATCATCGGTCCAGTGACGAGATGCACGATTGGTTTGTTCGCGGATATTCCACCCATGAGCTGTGCTGGCACCGTTTTGTCGCATCCTGTTGCGGCACGTGAGCTCCATTTCTCACTCCATATTTATTGAGATCTTGTCGATAGACTGACCTACCTACCTCCAATAAGCACAACTGCATCCATGGGCTGATTCTTGACCATCTCCTCCGTATCCATGCTCATCAGGTTCCGCAAGAACATACTGCTCTTCCCACCAGCAAAACTCTCATGCAGACTCACGGTTGGGAACTCCATTGGAAGACCACCAGCAAACATTACGCCCCTCTTCACGGCTTCCAGGAGCTGCGGAATGTTGGCATGGCACGGATTGAATGCAGAATATGTATTGGCGATCCCTATGATGGGACGAGCCAGAGCTTCCTCGCCATAGCCTGCGGCCTTGATGAAGGCCTTGCGAAGGAAGAGGGAGAAGTGCGCATCGCCATAAGCAGGAAGCGACTGTCGCAAGCCAATGGAATCAGAGGGTATTGGTATGTCCAGGTCATAGTCTGCATTGGAGGGAGCTTGACTGGCAATGTAAGTTTCTGCCTTGTCCCAAGCTTCATCTCCTTGATCCATTTCGGTATGTATTACAGTCTCTTGCTGATCACTGGTCCTCTTTTCGAGATCTCCAAGCTCTTTCAACGATTGTGCTCGTGATCAATGGTGTTACATCCCTCTTGATGATGCAATCTGCCGATCTTCGCTCGCAAACGTCATTTCGAACTTTTGGACCAGACATATTCAAGCTATGCAAAGTCTTGACAACCGAAACTCAAGTTGCTGGTGGTAGTTCCCTATTCACAACATGTTTTCATGATCGAGGAACGTTTTGCTCAGACAGCATTCAGTAAATGTCTCTTGCGAACCTCGGCATAAGGAGCACATCATGTCTTTGACTTCAGAAATTCCCATTAATTACAATAGTCGCTGCTAATTTTGTATGAGTCTCCCTATCTATACGAAAGCCCATGCCCAAACCTAAAGACCGGCTTAGGAGTATCGAAAGGCACATCCGACAGACTCTCCGAAGCAGCTCTATTCGATCGCGGCAGATCATACGGCAACTTCCCCTCCGGCCAACAATCACCAAACACGATATCAAGAAACGCAGCCGAGCTGCTGCCAAAGCTGCCTAGTACCGCCGAAGCTCCAGCGACAATCTCGGGAATCGCGACGGGTCGATCGAATTGGACGTCGACTATTGAAGGCACGGCGGCGTAGATGGCTGCCTGACGGGCACGCTCCGTTGTATTGAACTCCAGGCTGCCAGCGTGAAAGCCGGCTTCGAATGCACCAGGACGTGGTTCGTAAGGCGCTTCGAGACGGAGGAGCGCGTAGTCAGCTTCTTCTGGCGATTCGACGACGCTTAGATTTCGTTCCTGCATGAAGGTGACATTGAAGCCTTCCACGTAGTATTTCGCTTGGAAGTTCTTGTTGAGCGGTAGCATATCGTCAGCGTTCGTCAAAAGTGTATACGAGCGCCGCTGCGCGTCGTCGGCCAGCCGCTTGAAGTGAGAATTCCCGACCAATTTAGCAGCGGCTTCCGGATCAACGTAAGGATTGTCGAACAGCCCCAGCACGAACTTCTCACGAAGCAAACGGCGCACTGATGTGTCGATTCGATCTTCCGAGACGAGACCATCCTTGACAAGCTGGACGATCGTCTCCGGACGCTGTTCGCCACCGAATTGATCGCAGCCCGCCTCAAGAATCATGGCCATCTTCTCGGGCGCAGTCAGGTTCTCCACGCCCCACGAAATAGCTTCCATCTGTTGACTGAGAGCATTGAAGTCGGTGACCAGTCCCCAATCAGTGACAACGATGCCCTCAAATCCCAGCGCTCCACGTAGCAGATCGGTGATGAGTCCCTTGTTGAACGAGGCGCCAACTTCTTGGTACTTCGTCCCAATCGGACGAGCATAATATGGCATTACCTGCCTTGCTCCCGCCTTGACAGCCGCACGGAACGGCTTCAGGTGGTACTCCAGATTATGACCCGGGTACGTCGCGTTCTTGCCATAGGGAAAATGCGAGTCCTCCCCATTCTCCGCAGGCCCACCTCCAGGAAAATGCTTCGTCACAGTCGTGACGGAGTGCTTGCCAAACTCTTCTCCCTGGAAACCTTCGATGTACGCAACAAGCAGCTCACTGGTCAAATCGGCATCCTCACCCCTTTACTGGTCAGCTACAGATCCCAGGACGAATAGGATAGTTCTTTTCAAAGTCGAGCGGTCTGTAGCTTAAAAGCGGCTATCTTATTGCTCTACGCCGCAGACCGCTCGATAAGCAAGACATGGGATAAAGAAATGTTAGACCCTGTTAACACATTAGCGATAGATCATTAGGGTTCTGTAGCAGCCACGTACTACCATGTCCCACTGATGCGGGACCAGCGCGGTTCGGTAGCTAGATCCACCTGCGGGTGCAGCGCAGCTCTGAGTCCAAGAGCCATGTACTCCTCTCGCGCAATCTCCGCGAAAGTTCTGACCAGCCCGGCATCGCGTAGAGCAGCAAACCCCAGCGTCTCCGGCCACTGCGACAGCGCCCCAGCCATGAACCCCGTCCCAATATTCTCAGTAAAGTGATGGCGCGGATCACTAGATATGGTAACCGGAATGCCCAGCCGCGTCTCCGAAGCACGTTTCTGCACGCGATTCGTGAATTCGGCCACGGTTCTTGCGTCGAGGATAGGACCGATGAGGTTGAAGTGCGTCATGAGTTTGTCGCCGAGGAGTTCTTCGGTGCTCTTGCGCCCCATTTCTGCGTCGCCTTTGTCGAGTGTTCCATTCTCGCCTTGCCAGAGGAGCATCTGGAACATTTGACCGGCCTTTTCTTCGATCGTCATGCGGCTCATGAGATTGTCGAGGCGCTCGTCGATGCTGTAGGAGGCATTCTTGTAGATTGGAACATCGGCCTGACGCTGGACGACTGTCAGACTTGATGCGAAGTATGGTAACGAGACTGGGAGTAGCAGGAACGAGCTCCATGATCGCAACATCTTGTGCCCGTACTATTCGAAGATGAATCTCATGGGTGGAAACGAGACGATCGTCAACATACCATGCTGAACTTGCAGCCTGCTCAGTCGTATAAGTATGTCCTGTGCAGCCGCCAGACATTACGTGCCGAAGTTCATAGCCGCTCAACAACGTCGTTCCTTGAGCACGCACTCAGATCTTCAATCACATGGCACTAGTTCGCAAAAACTTGCAACCTTACCCCAGACTGGCGCAGTCGAAAGCATGCGATTCTCCATGGACAAGATGCTAATGCGGGGTTAGAGGCTTGGGAGCATGGACGATCGTAGCTTTCCTATATTCAAGCACGTCACCTGACTCGGACCGAACCTCGCCCAGCCGGGACCACGCAGATCGTCTCTCGGAGCATCCGGACGAGTACGGTTGACTTCATATACGGTCGTGATATCAACATCAAAGACTCAATGTTGCGCCCCATGATTTCACAGAAACCACGTATGCTGCTTTGGAAAGATTTGTAGAGGTATTTTATGCATGGCCTCAAGGAGCGGGCCGATCACGATCCATGAAGCAATCCGTGAACTGCCCCAACTTAGGTAACGCATTCTCATGCACATTAAGTATCGGAATAGAAAAGTCTAGAATATACATACACACATACATCACAAGGCCCCGCTCTGTCGCTCCATGCGATTTGGAGGAGAAGCTCCTCATCCAAGGACAATCTCGCAGCGAGGATCGAATCAGAGATCCTCCGTATCCTCGCTCGGCCTCCTCGGCATCCTCGCCAACCCCTCCCTCTCCCTCCTCACCTCCTCACGCCACTCACTCTCCCGTCTCGCTCTCTCTCCAAACAAGAGTCCCCTCCCTTGTCCAGCGCCATCCTCGTCCCCTCTCTTAGTCTTACTTATACACCTCACCGCCCTCCTCAACCCCTCTAACCTCTCCCTCTCCACGGTAACCATCCCCCTCGCAAGTTGCCTAAGCGCATCCCGTCCCCACCTAACCCTCTCACCCTGCCACGCCGCAAGCTCCCCCGCAACAACCCCCTGTGTATACCTCAATTCCCTCCCCAAATCGTCGCGCTCCCCCCTGGCCTGCTCAAGTTTATCCGTAGCCTCCTTCTGCATCCTACTCCTCGTCTCGTCGAGTAATGCCAGGGACGTCGGCCACCGGTCACTACGTCGAAGCGAAGCGTGCTGGCGCTCTATATTCTTCTGCGCTGTTTGCATTTGTGCGATGAGATCGGAGGGGCGAGATAAAGCGGTGAGGATCGCTGTGATCGAGGCGGAGATGGACGCGGTGTTGTAGTAGAATGCTGCTAAGGGCGGGAACTCGGCACTCCCCATCGCTTTGGCGTATTTTCCACTTGCCGTCTTATGTTGTTCCGGTAGGTCAGGGAGCGTAGCCAGGACGCCGCTTGCCAGGGCCGTGGCATCGTGTAAATCAGCATACGCAAGGCGCAGCCGATTCACTCTTCGCAGCACCGATTTTGTGGAGTGATGCAGGCCCCGCACGCTGTCCTTAGCATGCCCGACGAACACCTCGACCTCACGCGTCTCGAGCACAGGTTCATACTCCTCCCTGACCCTCTCCCTCCTCGTCTCCGCCTTCATTCTACTCCGCTCCCTGAGAAGATTGGGATCCATATCCGGAACGAGAAAAAACTCCCACACCATCTCGTGCTGCGCAAAGCTGCTATGGCTCAGTAGCGTCTTGAGAAACGCATCAAATCTCAACTGCAGATCCCTTGCCACGGCCTTGGAGGGCTTAGAAGGGATCAGGAAGGGGGAGTGCGAGGTGTGCGGGGAGGGGATCCAAGACGCGGGACACTCCTGCGCCAGCCAGCGGGCTAGGTTTTCGAAGTCGGCGAGTCCGCGCCGGGATGTCGTGACCGTGATTGTGGAGTTTGCGTTCACGGCGCCAGACTTGACGATGAAGCGCACGCTGCCGTCTTCCACGAAGTAGGGGCGTACCACTGTGGTCGTCCTCTCCCCTACCCGTGGCGGATGCGCGAGTAGCACCAGATCGTCAATCCGATTCCTCACATCGTCGTCTTTCGCGAGCTCCGTCGCCGTTAAGCCTCGCAAGTCTTTCGCGTGGAAATCCACACGCGGATCGGAGAAGAGGACGCGCACCATGTCCGTCCTGCCGTACTTGCTCGCCACCATGAGCGGGGTGAACTGCTTATCATTCGCCGCATTGGCGTCCGAATCCGCGTGGTAGAGGAGTTTCCCCGCGATCTGCGGGTCATTAACGATATGCAAGAGGGTATTCCCCTTGTTATCGATGTGCTCGTCCAGATGGAGTGTCTGTCCATCGCCCTGTGCTGCCGTCGCGGCACCGAGCGCCGTGTCAACCATCCAGCGGTACTCCTCGTGGTCGTAGGAGCGGCAGAGCGCGAAGAGGGGGGTTTGTCCGTTCCGATCCTTCAGCGTCCAGGGGCAGAGGGAGCCTATCCGCCCGATCAGCCGCGGGTAGTGGAAGAGGTAGTGCGCCGTGCTGCGTCCCTTGCTGTCCGTGCGTGCAATGTACTCGCGCAGCGTCATCAAGTCCTCTGTCGCATCGATGATGAAATCTAATATACTGTCTATGACTTTGGGGTGGCCCGCTTGCACAGCGGCAGAGAGCAGAGTCGTGCCCTCGTTGTTTTCGTCTTCGATGACCCGCTGCAGAGGGTAGTATGTCTCCAAGCTCAGGAGGTAGCGCACCGCGGCATCGTGTCCCCCATCTACCGCCATCATCATGACGGATTCGCCCGCGGGGCCTTGTGTCCTCGTCAGTGTCTCCAGCGAGGTATCTGCTTCAAGCGCGCTGGCGTGCGATCTGATCGTTTCGGGTAGTGACGCTACAGAGAAAGCCGAAGAGCTGGACGTGCTGTGCGATTGCAGGGAGACTCTCTTCTTGATCTTCGGTCTCGTCGGTGTGATTTGCTGCCATGGAAACACGTGCTCCAGTGACGCGTCTGTGGACTCGTATGCGAACGAAACACTTCGTGTGCTTCCCACATCAGACGTGCCATTCAAAGTCGTCCCACTCAGCGAGCTCGGTCCAGAGGGGAACCTAAAGTTCGCCACGAATTCGTCTGCGACTGGATCAGGCGAACCAACTTCCAAACGACTCTCTTCGTCGTCATCCGCGCTCTCGGCATCCGGCTCGAGGATCTTCTTCATTTCGGGTATGTTCCCTGACTTTGCCGCTTCCCATAATCGCCGATTTCGTCTGCTGGCTCTGCGGATCCCAGCCGAGTCGCGGACGAGATATGACAAGACTGCTTCGAGCGTGCTCAGCGCATATCCCGACTCGCCGCTCTCTACGTCGTCGATGAAGATGAAGTGCCGCATATACGATAATCTCGCATTTAGGTACCTCACCGGTGCGCGAATAACCACGACCAGCAGCAGAGAGACAAGTGTGTCCGCACTAGTCGTGAGCATCGCACTCGCCTTCTCCGCGCCATTCGTCTCCTCTCCATCCGTTGCACTGGGCACATCCAAAGCAGGTTTCGTAATCGCCTTCTCCGTCTCCAGCAATATCTCCAGCATCTCCTGCGGACTCCCCGCCGCCCCCATCTTGCGGAACACATCCACACCCCTCGCCAGCCGCACACCCAACTCCCTCTTCGCGAACCGACCCTCCCCAATCTCCAACCCCACCTGCCCAATATCGATATCGGTCATCTGCCTGACGCGCCCCTCCAACTCGTGGTCGTCGGCCTTGCGGATGGCGCACATGCGCGGGAACATGATGGAGTGGTGGAATTGCTCGGCCACGTAGCGCTCGATCATACGCTCGACCATCGTGCCCGTCAGGTCGGTTGTCGAGCCTAGGAGGGTAAGTTGTGATTTGTCCACCAGCTGGAACATGTCTATTGCGGCTGTGACGGCCGTCTCGAGGGATCGACGCAGGGTCTCCTCCTCGTCTGTGACTTCGAGGGAGGAGGCGTAGTGCGTGCTGTCCCCGTTGGTGAGGTTGCTGTGCGAGGAGTCTGGACGGCTTTCGCCGGAGGAAGCGGAGCCGCTGCGATGTCTTGTGGATATTGGCGTTGTGGAGCGCTCGGTGGGTAGTGCGGGGAGAGGCTTCTCGAACTCCTTTGCGACTTCTTTGAAGAGTCTTTCTAGGCCTGGTTGCATCTGCCGCGCGATCATGGGGAAGTTGTTGAGTAGATCCGAGAACGACTTGATATCCTTCTTCTTTCCTGATGCTAGTCCATTCTGTCTCGAGGAAGAAGCAGAAGCTACAGCTGTGGTTGTTGATTCCGTACCATTAGGCACCTTCTCCTCCAGCACAGCGGGCACAATCTTGATCGTCTCCACATTCCCAATCAGCGGTCGCGAAATGGCGTATACCAGCCAGGGCGTCGCATCAATCCAATCCGGGTAGAACAGCGAGTCCCCCGTCAATTGCACCTGATTCAGCGTCTTGAAGCCTATACTCCTCAATCAGTCGTTCCCATACCCCTTCCTATTCATAAACCAACCCACCTTTATTTGTATACACAAACGAGTCCTTGATGATGACTGTGCGCCCATTCAAGGTCGTGAACTGCTTCGCCTTCGTGCGGGCCTCCCTGAACGCAGCCGCACTCGCATTGACATTTCCCCCGCTGCCGTCCTTTGTGGCGCCCGACGCGGCCACGCCTCCTCCACTGCCGCCACCGGGTATCCGTAGCACATGGCTGGCGAGGAACTCCTCATTGGTTGCGAGGTCGGAGTATAGCACGTGAGTTTCGCGGTCGCGGCTGGTGAGGAGGAGTTCGGTCGAGGGGACGAGAAGGATCTATGTCATACATTCTCGTCAGAGTTGTCCTTACATTCATTGTGTATCTTAAATGAATGAGGGTATGGTAAAGGGCACACACATAATGCTGTACGGGCGAGCACTGGGTGGGAAGAGTGCTCCGGAAGAAAGCCCGTAGGAATGGGTTTAGAGGTTGCATCGGCCGTTGCAAGCGATCACATTTGCGGGAGGGAGCAAAGAGCTGCTGTCTTTACGAATGCTCGGGATGTCTTGGAGGCGCAATGGCCTCACAGAGGAGAGGTTACCCCAAACCGGCGCCAGGACTGGGGAAGCTTGGATGCGCAATCGCAGGTCGCCAATGATCGGTGCCTGGGGTATACTGAAGTTATGGTTGCTGCGCTTCGTTTGCTGTGGGAGTGTGATGTGGCGTAAAGTTTGCGCTTGAGAGTGTGAGATTGCGCGATCCTGGACACAAGCGCATGCGATTTGATATGGGCCAGGAAATGAGGAATTGGATCTCTGGAACTTTTGGTTGAGAGAGGTGAGCTCGTCGACATGTGACGGGGATGGAGATGCGGCAAGCTGCATAAGCGCGCGTCTGAGCTTAGCCGCCATGACAGCTTCCTCGCGTCCTCCGCTGCCTTGCCGCATCACTCATTCACTCTGCACATCCACGACGCACCCACCGCTCGATCACCGCACAATCTACAAGTACAACAGAGACCATCGAAGTCTCCTCGACCTTACATCGACATCCATCATAAAGAACGAGCAGTGACCTCGCTGTCACCTCAAACACCACCACAATGGTACCTCTCTGCTCCACCTCCGTCTGAAGAACACCACTAACTCAACAACAAAAGTCCCTCCGCATAGTCCCCCAATCCGCTCACGCAACCACCACAACCCAAGGTCTCTACACCGGCGCCCCCTCCGCCCCCGGCGTCCACGACACCCTCCGCAGCAACCTCTCCCTCACCGCGCCCGCTCCCTCCACCACCCCAGCAAAAGAACCCCTGCAATCGTCGCACCCGCTCGAAGCCCGCCTCACCGCCTGGCGCGCCACGCAGGACACGCTGAAGATGAGTTTGCTCGCGCGGCAGTTTGGGGTTGGCGAGCCTGTGCGTAGGGGTATGGAGATGCAGATTGTCCGCGAGGGGGAGTGGACGCCTGCTGTGGCTGCTGCTGGTGGAGGTGTGGAGAGCGGTGTCGCGAGTGATATTTTGAGTGGACGGGATGCGGAGGTGGGATGGGAGGACGTGTTTAGGGGTGGGGAGTTGAGGAATCTGCCTGATTTCCATAGTGAGATGGAGGCGAGGATGAGGATGAATTGGTAGAGGGAGGCTTGCGTTACTTGGGGGGTCGAATGGAAGGCAATTGAAAGGGGTCTCTATCGATGGCATCTGCCAAACTTCTACTCCTACAGATACCGAACGGAGGTCAGAGTGGATGTCGTGTGCCATTAGCAAGGAATCATCCACACGGAGTACGGAGTTGCACTCGATATGAAGCACTAGGTAGCCGGAAGTCATATCACAGACGGCGCGTGTAGACATGTCAACTGAGATAACATCCTACCACAGACCTGATAGACCAATATCGGAGAGAACTCCGTAAATCTCTCCATTTGCCCTCCCTTCTCAGGTGAAGATTTGCATCATGGGAGCATTTTCAAGCTCAGGTAGATACTGGACGCCAGATCATAGAGCACTCTGATTCAACTGTGCTGTGCGCATCTCGCAATGTGCACCCGAATAAGCCGCGAGGGAGAGGCACCCTAGTCCTGCACGAACGTTACCTTAGGTCAGCCGCAACCACCGAAAAGTAGAGAGCCAGTGAGGAGACGCGGAAGATGCCGAAGACACTGGACGGCATATGGCGTGCACATGACAATGGCTTGACGTGTACCCTTCTTTCCTACCAAATTGTGAAGTCATTGCGGTGGATGTCCGGATGCTGCGTTCTGACAAATGTTTAATCTGGGGATGGCAGGTGTGACGGAAGTTGCTCCTTCCTACTATGAGCAGCAGTGACTTTGGCGACCAACTCTTTCCTTAGAATCAAGCCATCAAGCAAGAAGAATATCTTGCGCATCTGTGGTCAAGCAGTCGTTACTTCCCCGTCCCAGAAGAATCTCGAACGTTACTCCTCTTGCTTGGCCTTGGCTACTACCGCAACGGGCTGGCAAGTGGGAACCCTGGATTGATCTGCAACCGCCTTGGCTGCTGCTTCTCCCGCCTGTCTCCACCATCCGTGTCCCGTTCGTTCGTTTCGCCGACGACAGACGATGATCCAACATCCATAACATCATACATTCACACACACACACGCACTTCTCGTTTGCACGTGCAGGGCAAGACAGGACCCCCGACGCTGCTTACTACCACTACTGCTCATTATTATACTTGATCTACCCGCTTTGCAGTGGAAGAAGCGCTCTGCGCATTGAGACAGGACGCTGTTCACCCACCCGGTTGGTCAGTCAATCAATAGCTGGGGCGCACCCGCATCGCATTGTTGAGGGAGGCGAATCCGATCGCTACCGCTGCTACTCGGGAGAGATCTGGGCACATTTCACGGGGAGAGCACACGAACCGTCTCCTCCATCGTTGAATGCGCACGGTGTCATGACGACGCTGGAGAGCAACGAGATGGCTACACTCCCATCGTCGTCGACGGCCACAGCCGAGCCTACAACTACTACAACCAGCACACCCACCGCTCCTTCCACAACCACCGAGAGAGAAAGCGCACCCACCGCCACCGCCTCAATACAAACCTCGCCTCCGCCCGCGCCCGCCGCGCAACCAGACGAAGCGATAACAGCCGCGCCTGCCGCCACCACCTCCTCACCACCACCCGACCTGACCCGCGCCCAAACGGGCCCTGCAATCGGCGACGCGATAGAAGATGGTGCGGCACCTACCACTGCCACGGCGAAAGCGGACGAAGGACCAACCGTGCTGATCACGCTACTGCTGACGAGCGGGAAAAGGCACCCGTATAAGATTGATTTGAAGTACTTGAAGAAGCGGGGCGTGAGCGTGGATGAGAATGATCCGTGGAATCTGCCGGTGGTGAGGTTGAAGGAGCTTATACTTAGGGATTGGCGGGAAGGTGAGTTATTCCTTACGTGGCTTCTGGAGTGTGGATCGTGAGCATGCGGGTCCGGGTTCGGACGAGTGCTGGGATCTTACGGGTAACGGACTGGACAAGGCGTTGTGCCGGCACGATCGCGATGGCCATATACTCCGGGAAGTCGTCCGCCGACTACAGCGATCAGGCTTCTCGCACTCCTGGATAACGAGCACAAAGTCTACGTCACGCAATGGCACACCCCCAGCGGAGCCAAACCCCAAGCCTACGACCAGCCACGCCACCAACGTCCTCCCAGTCTGGCAAGACGAATCCTCCATCGCCTGCTGTTCCGCGATCGAGCCAATGGCGCGGCATAACGGAAATCCTCGATCTGGATCAGAGCGTTATCGATGTGCAAATGGATGTCTTGGTTATCGGTTGTCCTTCTGAGCGCTTCTGGAGGAGTAGTGCGAGGCTGGCTGTGCGCACGGGCCTCTTTTTGGACATCATGAGCGAGAAGGGCCTTGGGCTATCTGGTACCTGCGTACGGCGTGTACTAGGAAAGACATGCGCCGACTACATGCGGGCCCACGGACAAAGACGGCTCACCGCTCATGGGATCACAACGGAGGCGAACTGCCATCTGGTCATCTCGTTCACCGTTCACCTCTCCTAATCCCCGAATTTGGGAGATCTGGCCCCCCCGGACCGCATGCTCATTTCGCCGCTCTGATTCCTTTCATCATATGCTTGACTTTGCGTCACGTGCTAATATGTAATGCTTTAGACTGGGAAGAGAAACCGGGGAGCCCGGCGAGCATCAGACTTATCTCCATGGGCCTCGAGTTGCAGGATAACGAGCAGCTCAAAGGTATTTCCCATCCCATCTTTCGACGCAGCACAAACGTAGGCTTACGCATGTGAACAGAGAAAAGGTTCAACCGCCAAGGACCGAATATAGTGCACATGGTGATCAAGCGCGAGATCCCCGAAGACGAGGAGATGAAGGACAGCAAGAAGCGGGTGAACGTCGGGGATGACGACGAGGGCAGATCGAGCAATTGCTGCGGGTGTGTTGTCTTGTGATCGCACATGATCAATTCATCACCACATGCGGACCACTTCACCTGCTACTTCTTTGCAGACCACTGGGAAAGAAATGCATTGGGCTGAACTGGCTGGACAGGGCGCGTCGATTTTGCGTGGGGATCTGCCGTGCGTTGACGTGTTGCATAACGGGGTCACTGCCCAGGTCGAGAACGAGCCCTCTTGATTTTCCGTCTACGTTTGCGAGGGCGAGGCCGCCACCGCCAACGAGAGGAATTCTGCGTACCAGACGTGTCAGCATTTCCACATCACCTCCACTGCCTCCTGCAAATCCCGTTCTCGTGCGTACAAGGAGTTGGCCCCCTCATCACAGGCGGATACTACGATGGCTGGTGTGATGGGCGGTTTCACTTTCGTTTGTGTATTGCTTTGATCCCATGGCGGTTTGTGCGTGTCTTGTTTATGAATTACTGGACCTGACGCTCTCTTTGTGCTTCCTTGTATAGATAGGATTGTTTCATTGCTGCTCGTTTTGGTGTATTGGTCTTGGGGAACAGGAGGCGTGAAGGGAGGGGCATTCTGTAATCTGATCTGCTGCTTTGAATGGCGAGAATGGGGGTGGGAAGGGTTTATCATCATTCAGTCAATCAATACACATCGAACTGGACCATGAATCTCATCCTCATGCACAAGAGTCCGCTTTTGCTAATTACTACACTACCGTTCTGAATGGTCACGATGCACCAATCCACGCCCCATACCCCTCCGCCCCTTCCACCCTCACCCCCTCCATCTCCTCCCGGACAGGCAGCCTACTCACTCTTCCAATCCGCATGCCGTCTTCAGGATTATCCACGGCCTCGACTTTCCACCCCTGCAGAAGCTCGTCTAATCGAGACAGCACTTCGGGAGCGTCCTCCACAAGCAACACGATGGCGTCGTACCCGCCTGCGCCGGGGACGACGCCGCCGATCACGCCTGGG
>AZYM01000207.1:0-52974 GCA_000611715.1 Scolecobasidium constrictum UM 578
ACGCATCCAGCAGGTCTGTCTGTGGGGGTGGTTCGATGGGAACGCCGCTCAGTCGGGACATTTCCCGAATATACGTGCGGACTTCGTTGAGGACCTTCCGCAGACCGGTGTAATCTGTAGATCCGGACTCAGCTAGCCGCGTGAGTTCAGCGGCGACACCTTCGTTCTTGGCGTGCAGTGCTGTCCAGAGCATACCGCTCTCGTCGGGGTTGGCCGCGCGCCAGGCTAACACGGATTTCACCATGCCTGGCGTGGCGGAGCCGCAGTCGACGTCGGCCATTACGAGTCTTAGCCCGGAAGGGATACGCACGCGCTGCTTAAACACCTCGACATCCCACGTTTTCTCCACCAGCTCTCTCAACGCCTTCGAAAAAGAGGGCGAGCCAGGGGCAGGCAGGGACGAGAGGAGGGAAGGGGAGAAGCGCCGGTACAGACAAGACCCGTAGACGGCGGTCGCGATGTCGAACCCAGACCCGACTTTGCCCTGCGCGGCGCAGTGCGCGATCTGCGCTAGGTTGTGCAGTTTCTCCCTTCCCTGCTCGCTATCGAGGGTGAAGAGGGAGGGGGGGAGGTAGTGCGATAGGAGGGCGGCGGTGAGGGAGGTTACCAGGGCGGCGGAGGAGCCGAGACCGGTCTTGTGCGCGGAGGAGATGGTGGTGTGGAAGTTACTGAATTTTCGTTTTTCTTTTTCCGTTTCTGTTGGGGAGGTGGATGACGGGGAGGAGGTGGTGTAGTAACTGTCGTCGGCGAGGATGGTGATGCTCGCTGGTGCGATCCTCGGTGACGACGTGACGGACGTGATGTAGCTAAGCACGTAGGCCAGCGTCGTCTCAATAAACGGGTTCTTCCGCAGTTTATCCTGCGCTGACCTACACCAACCCATTAGCCCCCTATCATCCCACGTGACCATGAGAACCACTTACACCCTCAACTGCGTCACCTCGACCCCACCCCCGCCACCCCGGACCCTATACCCAAACTCCCAGATCGCATCTTGGAACTGCGGGGAGCGCACGACAATCTCCTCGAGGTGCACGCCGGACGCTGTGGTGAGAGGTGTGATGTGCGCGTGTATCCTTGCGTCGAGGCCAAAGACGAGGGCTGTGTAGGCCCGGTCGAGCACGAGGTAGCCGCCAGCGAGGAAGACCTTGCCTGGTGCGGAGACGGAGGTGCTGCCAGTGCTCATGACGGGTCACGGGATTATGTACAGATCTCTGGTCGGCGAGGTGAGCCTGAGGTTTCAAGCTCCAACCAGAATTCTGGATGTACTCGGAGTACGGAGTTGGATTGGGCTTGGCGGACGCGGAGTCGGAAGCGCGGATACAGCCGCGATCTTCACTTTCGCACCGTTCGCACGCATGAATTTCGCGGACCACGGATGATTAATTATTTTAATTGGGTCTGGGAGCGAGTATGTCAAGGCGTAAGGGGTCTCTGAACGTGTGGATCCGGATTCACCCTCTGGGCACCCGGACGTTTCTCTAGCAAATGGGCTGTGGAAGATGGCAGATGATCAGATAACTCGTATTGCGTTAATTCCCAATGCCATGGAAACTCCGGGATGACGTTCAATGTCAGATCTTCGGCGTTTCTCTATTGCCAGTCCAAGGTGAGAGAAATCTGGGGTGCAGCTGCCAGCGCCGGCCACGAAGATTCGACGGGTGAGAAAGTTGAAGCTTGGTCGAGGTAAACCGCATCGAGGCAAGGCGTTACTGAGTTAGGCATGGATGATAACAATATTAAGAGTCACGTTCCATGATGTTCTCTTGCTCCCGTCTCTCGGGGCTATGCGCATCTCCGAAAAGTTGACTCGTACAAGGCCACAGCCCTTTCGTGAGCTGTCATCTTCATTAACGGCATCCCGTTGCCTCGTACTCACTTCACCTCACACCACTTTTATACCTTCCCTCACAATTCACAATTCACAATCACACAATCTGGTTTGGCGTTTGGGAATTTTCAGTGTTCCCAGCCAATCCATTATACCCACCGAATTTAATTCATTATACCCTTGTGATTCGCGCGTTCGTTTGACGTCCTGAGTGGTCGTCAGATGAACCTGCAACTACACCCAACCTCGAGAATCACCGTACGTATCCGTCTCTCGTGTTTCTCTGCATACGAGCGCTACGTTATCACCGCGTGCACTCGCCACCCAACTCACGAATCATTAATGATGCTGTAATGCACGTGCTGACATAACCATCATACGCAGTCTCACCCTTTCTCACTAAAGGGCGTGTCCACCTCCTAAATGGTTGTGCCCAAGGCAGGCTACCTCGCGCGCTCTGTCATCTCCAAGTCCATCACCCACGGCTACATCCAATCCGTCGTCGCCGCCTCCCAATCCTCAACCACCTTCCACCACAACAACTTCGGCCACCTCGGCGCGCGCCTCGGCAAGTCGTCGCTTCATAACCATGCGCAGCAGCAGCAGCACGGGTTCTTGAATGAGAGGAGTAATGGCCAGCATGGCCTGGCGCAGGGGAATAAGGAGAGCGCGCTTGCGGCGTGTGTGAGCGCGTGGCAGAAGCAGCAGGGGCTCGGCCAGAAGTGGGAGCAGTTCCAGTTTGCGAAGAGAATTGAGTGGAAGCCGCAGACGCTGTTGGCCGAGAGCAGCAATAATGGCAAGAGCAAGGAGGATGCGGCAGCCAAGGAGGTGACGGGCAGCAAAGATGCGGAAGAGGCGGTAGCGGATACGCAGAAGCCGACTGCGCCGAGACTGGACAGGTCGTACTCGACGAGCGCGGTAGATGATTTTAGGAAGGCCGTTGACCCGGCTGCGGCTGCAGAGGCGTTAGCGAAGGTCGAGGAGGCTATCTCACAGGAGGCATCCAGGGTGCATCAGGAGGCTGCGTACGTCGAGGAGACGCTCGAGCGACAATTGACCCCGCAGTCATCAACAGCGACGATCGCATACACACCACAATCGAGCTTTGCATCGGAGGCCACTCCTTTGACGCCAGTCTCCGAAGGCGATGTCTACTCTGAACACCTGACACGTCTGGCAGACACCTGCCAGTATGCCGACATTCCAGCTGTGTTTGAAGGCATGCTCCATGCTGGTGTCAAGCCAACCTCACAGTCGTACAATGCGCTCCTCGTGGCCGCAGTGCATCTGCCCAAGTCGAGACATCATGTCGTGCACAAGGCGTTGGACGTCTACTCGGACATGCTCAAGCGCTCTGTTCTGCCAGATCGCACGACCTACAGCATCCTGATCGAGGTCCTCTCCACACGTGCCTTGGAAGTACAGGCCGCGCAGAACGCCCTTGAAGACTCCCGCACGCGTTTCGGTGGCCTGGACGAGGCAGACAAGTTCATGCTCAAGTCGGAGGAATTCGAGTCCAAGATGCTCGCCGAAGACGATTCACTCGACCTCGCCGTCCGCATGTTCGACACAGCCATCTCTCTCCATCCTAAGGGCTTCTCCGAGCGTGCATACCGCCTGCTCGTGTCCGCCTGCGCCGAGAAGGGCATGATCTCCGACATGGTCCGCATCTACCAGCAGATGGAGTCGCGCCGCATCATCCCGCGCCCGGAGATGTTCGTTAACATGATCCAGGCTTTCGCTAGCTCTGGGGATTTGCGCAGCGCGGTCGAGTGCTACGATGAATACAAGGCTTTGGCGATTGCCAACGACAAGGGCGAGATCTCCATGGCGCGCAAGGACGAGGATGTCTATGCTGCCGTCATCAAGGCGTATATGATCACGAACCAGCAGGAGGGCGCTGAGCGCTTCTTCAACAAACTGATTGCCGTCACGGCGGAAGAGGAAAAGCAGCTATCCCTGCGAGAGGCTGTGGCGTTGAGAGCGTATATTGCGCAGTGGCTCAAGCAGCACAACTTCGAGGATGCCTTCACCCACGCGAGTGAGAAGCTAGTGGGCGTGGCCCGTGATATCGGTTTGTCTGCCGTGTGTATCCGTGCTGCGGACAAGAACAGCTTCGAGATTGCGGCGCGTGCGTTCAGTCAGCTCAGTGCAAAGGCGGATGTGGCGTCTCCGGCTGTCTCGATGGTGGCCATGCACATTCGCAGCGGCAATCTCGACGCCAGCGAGCCGTTTTGGAATATGCTTGAGCGAGCGACGCCGCGTACGGAGTTCATTCAGCCGACTGCCATGCGGACGATTGCTCTGATCGGCCAAGGTCAAGCAGACAACGCGCTACGAGCACAGAGAGCGATGTTTGCACGGATAAGAGACGCCAAATCCGCTTCGCCTTCGCTAACGGAGCGGATCGACGAGGCTATTGAGGTCGTTGGTGCATTCATGAACAAGCGCGGTATCTTCCTCGCCGCGGGCCCGGCCATGGAACTCATGTGGACGATGGTGGAGAACCACGGTCTTGTCCCGTCGGTGGCCAGCCATCTGCTCGCTGGTCTCGGACCAGAAGAGATTGCGCAGCTCGCGTGGGCGGACTTGCAGCTGCTGGCTCAGGTGCAAGGGAGCATGATCATCAATGCCGCAAGCGCTGATGTAGCCCACCAAGCGCGCTTTTCGCACCTCCTGCAGCTTCTGACCACGGGAGCCGTTGACCCAGCCACGGAAAAGGTCGTTGAGCGAACACTGACCAAGCTGGACAACGCGCAGCTATGGGCTCTATGGCAGCAGTACAAGTACCCGACGCCCTTCCCCCAGCAGCCGGCCCAACCCACCTTCGAGGACGCCTACGACCCCTACGCCGCCACAACCGACAACAAGGGCTCTGTCGCCATCACGGAACTACTAGAGAAGACGCACGGCCGCTTCTCCAGCCACCTCAACGACGCGCTCGCCCGCTTCAAGAACATGCGCCGCGCGGGGAGGCACCCCCGCTTCTTCACCTACGCTAAACTCATCGCCGCCGCCGCGCGGGAGAACCGCCTTCAGCTCGCGAGTGAGGTGCTCAGCACGGCGAGGCAGGACGTGCCCTACATGGCACAATACCGCATCGTGCGGTACGGGTGGGTCACCATCCTAGACTCGATGGTAGCCGCGTGTCTCACGACGGGACGAAGGGATATGGCGGCCCAGTTTCACGCTGAGCTGCTGAGTATGGGCGCCGCGCCGAGCGCGAATACATTCGGTCTCTACATCACGACGCTCAAGGAGAGCACACGCACCTTCGACGAGGCCTCCGAGGCCGTCAAGATCTTCCTGCGCGCGAAAGCCGAGGGCGTGGAACCCTCGTCCTTCCTGTACAATGCGCTCATCGGCAAGCTGGGCAAGGCGCGCCGCATCGACGACGCCCTCTTCTACTTCCAGGAGATGCGCGGGCTAGGGATCCGCCCGACGAGCGTCACGTACGGCACCATTGTCAATGCGCTGTGCCGTGTGTCGGATGAGAAATTCGCTGAGGAGCTGTTCGAGGAGATGGAGGGGGCGGCGAATTATAAGGCGAGACCCGCGCCGTATCATAGCATGATGCAGTTTTTCCTCAGCACGAAGCACGATCGCGGCAAGGTGCTGGATTACTACAATCGCATGCGCGCGAGGGGGATTCAGCCGACGACGCATACGTATAAGCTGCTTATTGATGCGTACGCGAGTTTGGAACCCGTGGATCTCGGTGCGGCCGAGGGTGTCCTCGGCAGTATCAGGGCGAATGGGGAGGTCCCGGAGGCGGTACATTATGCCTCGCTTATCCACGCCAAGGGCTGCGTCCTGCGCGATCTAGCGGGTGCGAAGACATTGTTTGACGACGTCCTGACCCAGCGCGAAGTCCGTCTGCAACCGTGCCTTTTCCAAGCCCTCTTCGAGAGCATGGTCGCCAACAATGCCATCGAGGACTCTGAACCCGTCCTGGCTAGGATGCAGCAGGAGCGCGTGGAAATGACGCCGTACATCGCGAACGCACTTATCCACGGCTGGGCGAACAAGAAAGACTTGCAGCAGGTGGAGAGGGCGTTTGCGGCTGTGGGGGCGAGTAAGAGGGAGCCGAGTACGTATGAGGCGATGGTTAGGGCGTGTGTGGCGTTGGGAGAGAGGGAGAGGGCCTCGCAAGTGTGCAACGAGGCATTGAGCCGAGGCTACCCTGCCGCCGTGGCAAACAAGATCTCTGATCTTGTGAGCATGTCGGAGTAGTCCCATCACCTACTCTACCGTTGAAGCTGCACGCTTATCCCGAACGGATCGACTCGAATATGTCTGCCTGCTGGTCACTGGCTGAGGATTACCCCACGGAATGACCGCTCCCGCTGTCCTTTCCCCACGAAGAAAGGACGAGCGGTTGAGT
Organism: Scolecobasidium constrictum UM 578; assembly: GCA_000611715.1. Lineage (NCBI taxonomy): Eukaryota > Fungi > Ascomycota > Dothideomycetes > Venturiales > Sympoventuriaceae > Scolecobasidium > Scolecobasidium constrictum. Next base: position 6,216 of record AZYM01000207.1, read on the forward strand.
GGTCAGAACGCTTTTACTTTCTTTTGTTACCTCTGCACGTTTGTTGGGGGGAAGCAGCGTTCAGCGTTTCTCACATCGAAAGCGCAGCGCTTAATCAGCATTGGAGTTTTGTTCTATTGGAACGGGCGTTATATTGGCCGTGGATGGCTTGATTCAACGCGGCGATGCCCTCAAGAGGGGGTGTGTGCGTGTAAAAATACCCTTGGGATTTTGGTGTTGATTGTGGTCGGATGTTTGCAAGCGGCATATCTCCACTCTAGACATAGACTCGGACCCTTTTGACGGGAAAGGGGGACTATGGAATCGAAATGATGTCAAACCGTCGTACTTGTGTTGGTTTTTCCTTGGGATGTTGTTCTTCTTACTGGCTATGCTGAAGTCAAAGAACGGAGGCATCTCGGCTCCTCGGCAGCTCTCCGAACTTGGCTGTGGAGTATGTCACTCGCATGAGAGATGATCCAATGAGATCGTGAAAAGCTCGGAATAGCACATCTTTCCGAGTATTGCCATTCACTACGTTCAGTGCTATGCTTTTGAGCTTCCGTTGCGCTGCTTTGCTTGGAAAGCGGGCCAGTACGGTGCTTGGTTCGTTTGGCGGCAGGGAAAGTACATTCGCTTGCATGTAGGCGATAGGATATGGTAATGTCCTTTTGGTGGTCCCGAGAAGATGTTGAGAGTTAAATTGGAAAGGTTCAGATTCTGATGCTTCTCGTGATCGCACGGAAGGTGAATATGAATGGATGTCAACCGTGACAGGCTGAGATGGTATGGGGTTACGTGTCTGTGGGCTGATTCGGAATGCGACTTTGAGTCCGATAAACTTTGTGCCATCAATTCATTGCAACATAGTCATCGAATACTTGACCTTTCATCATGTGACTTGGTGATGATGTCCAAACCGCTCGTACATTCGAGTCTCGTAATCCTTCGACCTGCAAGGCCGTAATGGCGATTCAATCCCTTGAACAGTTCGGCAGGTTCCCGAACACAAGAGCGCGGAAAAGATAGAAGCTAGTCTACCTCAATCTACGACTCCGAACACAAGACGATTGACATATGACGCGGGGATTTGCGGAGATGCTTTTTCTGGGGAGATCTTCGAGCTTCAGGAAAATGACTCCAGATTCTCCACCTCCACATACCGACAATGCGGACTCGATCAATGTCTCTATATGAGAACTACTCGCACGATGGTTGGTCGCGTGTTTGCAGACGATTCTCTCCTTGCTCGACATCGCCATGATGGTCCCCTCGATGCGATCGGCGATCTCGTACGGTTTGCTGCTTTGCAGCTATGGCAAGCATTGGGCCGACGCGAAGAGCGCATGCGCAACAGGATCGAAAGCCAAGCCAACCACCAAGCCGAACGTTATCGTAGTGATGTCGGATGATCAGGATATGCATCTAAACTCTCTAGACTACATGCCTAACGTCCAAAAGCACTTCGCACAGGAGGGCTCGTGGTTCAAGCGGCATTACTGCACTGTGTCTCAGTGTTGTCCTTCGCGGATATCTCTGTGGACTGGCAAGGCCGCTCACAATACCAATGTGACTGATGTCGTTCTACCGTATGGTACGTATCTCGTCAAGGCCGTATATCTGTCGATCAGATGTGACCTGAACCGATGAGTGGCTAATTTGTGGGATAGGTGGATATCAACAATTTGCCCGAAATGGGCTGAACGACAACTATCTGCCAATCTGGCTACAGTCAGCGGGTTATAACACTTACTATGTTGGCAAGTTCATCAATGACCATAGTACTGAGACATCTGACAAGCCATACGCCAATGGTTAGACCGGTTCAGATTGTGAGTTGCCGAGCTCACTCAAGTCCTTCAAATTCAAGCGACTGACAGCATCGATCGCATCAAGTCCTCATCGGACCTCAGATCTACAACTACTACAATGCTTCGTTTGTGCGGAATCGAGATACACCCAAATTTTATCCGGGACGGTACAACACCGATCTTGTCGCGGAGAAGGCAATGGGCTTCTTATTGGATGCCTTGAACGCTGGTCAACCCTTCTTTCTGACAGTGGCGCCGATTGGACCTCACACTCATGCCGAGGAGGTCGACGTCGGCGGCCCACCTGTATGGACGAATCCTCAGCCTGCGAAGCGTCATGAGCATTTGTTCCAGGACGTCAAAATACCGCGAAGACCTAGCTTCAACGCCGCAAGGGTAAGTCAACATCGTCCGTACGCCACCCGAATCTGATGCGAATTTGTAGACTCGTGGTGTCAATTACTATAAGGATCGGAAGGCCTTGAATCAGACCGAGATAAAATACAGCGATGAGATGTATCGCGATCGGTTGCGTGCCCTGCAAGCTGTTGATGATATGGTCGGTGAACTCATGGAACGCTTGGAAAAGGTCCTAGATGTGCTTGCAAACACCTACATCATCTACACCTCGGATAATGGCTTCCACATGGGCCAGCACCGCCTCGCTCCCGGGAAGATCTGTAATGTCGAGGAAGACATCAATATTCCATTCTTCATTCGCGGTCCTGGAGTCCCCAAGGGAGAAGTGCAGACTTTACCGACGACGCATACGGATGTTGTCCCGACCATCTTCCATCTTGCTGGGCTCGACTTGCATGATGATTTCGATGGTCATCCGATGCCCATCACCAAGACTATGGCATGGGAGGCTCACAGATCGAGCAGCGAGCACGTCAATATGGAGTTTTGGGGCGCTGGCATAGTCGGTGAAGGACCGATTTTCCCAAGTGCGTTCTCCCGCCATTGCATCTGCTCATGTCGTTGACACTAATAGGAAGAACAGTCTCTGGTCGAAATAATACCTACAAGATGATTAGAGTCACCAGTGAAGACTATGATCTCGCATACACAGTCTGGTGCACAAATGAGCATGAATTGTACGACTTGAAGGTGAGCGTTAGGCAGTCCATGATCAGAAGTTGGAGCACAGAAGCTGACACTATTGTGCAAGGTGGATCCCTATCAAATGACCAACATCTACGCAACGGACTGCGAAACCAACGGCTGGGCTTGCGAGAGAGTCTCGTCGCGTCTTGATGCCTTGCTGCTTACAACAAAGGCTTGCAAAGGCAAGCAATGCTACAGGCCCTGGGAGACGTTACATCCAGATGGCTCCGTGCAGATATTGCGCGAAGCGATGAACCCGAAGTACGACACATTCTACGAAGTCGAGCAACCGAAGGTCTCTTTTACGGCATGCAAGAGTGGATATCTGGCAGAATTTGAGGGAGTGATGTCGCCCCTATCGTACGAAGAGCAAGATGATATCTTTGCGCGATGGGCTGAACGAGCATGATCATGTACAGCAAATATGATCCTTTAAAGACTCATTCCAGAGAAAGTCTTCAGCACGATCAATGAGCACGAACATGTACGACTGGAGACGTACGCAATTCGATGCGCTAAGACTCGTTCGGTCAATTAACTGAACTTTGTCATGGGCACGGTCTCATTCGATGAGTTGTCTAACAGATATCTAAAGTCGTGCAGCACTCCCATCATACCCGACAATAGCCTTGATCTCGAGGAAGTCATGGATGCCCCAGTCAGCAAATTCACGTCCGTTGCCGCTCTGCTTGTATCCACCGAATGGTGCCTGCGTATCGAAAGCAGCACTTGTCATACGCACTTGACCTGCGCGTATTCTCTTCGCGACCTTCAGCGCATGGTTAACATCCTTGCTCTCGATGCTTGCAGACAATCCGTATGGCGTGTCATTAGCAATAGCGATGGCATCCTCCTCGTCCTTGTATGGCAGAATGCTCAGCACCGGACCAAAGATCTCCTCCCGAGCAATCTTCATGTCGTTCTTGACATTACCGAAGATAGTGGGCTTGACGCAGAATCCCTTGTCTAGGCCATCTGGACGTCCTGTGCCGCCGACTACCATCGTAGCGCCCTCGTCAATGCCAGCTTGGATGAGACCCTGGATCTTCTTGAACTGCACCTCACTGACAACTGGGCCCATCTGTGTCGTCTCCTTGCTGGGATCACCAACGACATGTCTCTCGGCTGCGGCTTTGGCAATCTTGAGCACTTCTTCCATCTTTGCTTTCGGAACGAGCATTCGTGTTGGTGCATTGCATGACTGGCCACTGTTGACAAAGCAGGAGTTGACGCCACGAGTGACGGACTCCTCGAAGTCCGCATCCTCAAGAAGGATGTTTGGTGACTTGCCGCCCAACTCTTGTGAGACTCGCTTGACAGTGTCAGCAGCTGCCTTCGCGACGAGGATACCAGCACGAGTTGAGCCTGTGAACGACATCATATCCACATCCGGATGTTCTGCAAGCTCTGGCCGACGGAAGGACCATCACCGTTGACGAGATTGAAGACTCCAGGTGGAACGCCCGCCGCATGCATGACCTCTGCGAAAATTGTGCCAGTGGTTGGAGCGACTTCGCTGGGCTTGAGAATGACCGTGCAGCCAGCGGCAATTGCTGGAGCGCACTTCGCGGAGATCTGATTCAGGGGCCAGTTCCATGGGGTGATCAGACCAACGATGCCAATACCCTCCCGGATGATGCGTGAGTTCGCACGTTGCTCCTCGAATTCGTATTTCTCGAGCGCGGCGATCGTGGTAGCGATGTGGCCCATACCGGCAGCTGCCTGAGCTGCTCGTGACAAACCGATCGGAGCGCCCATTTCGGCAGAACAGGCCTGTGCGATATCCTCCAGACGGTTCTGATATTCTGCCAAGATACGCTTCAGCAGCTCGATGCGCTCTTCCTTGGTAGTTTGAGAGAAGGATGGGAAGGCTGCTTTGGCTGCGGCAACAGCCTTGTCGACATCTGCGGAGCCACCAGCAGAGATTTTGGCAAAGACCTCCTCTGTGGCCGGATTAACGACGTCGATAGTCGCTGGCTTGACTGGATCGACCCATTCGCCATTGATATAGAACTTGAGATACTCCTTGACCATCGTGCCGGCTTGTTGGACGATGTCGTCCGAAGTGGATTATGTGGAATGCTCTTGTATTGTGAATTGTCACAGATCCTATATGAAGTCAAAGGAACCTTCAAGTCATCCACTCCGGAGTTAAGTGATCTGATTACTATTTGTTTGTGTGCTCAATGGAGGGGCAGAGTACAGGTTGCCGAGGGTGCGGGGCGTTAAGTGCACATGGAGCTTTGCTTACCATCACACATCCGGACACGGAGCTTGGAATCTCAGCGTTCCGTGGACTTGGTATCGTATCACTGCCATAGATCGCCGGATATCTGCATGTCCATCGCGGTTGTGGGTCTTTGGCGTTTGTACCTGCCCAGAGAGCTACAGTCATGTGATACGAGTCTCCGATCACGGGTCTGTAATAGCCTGCGAGAAAGCCTGCATCAAAAACACTTGCCTTCGCTTGAGGCAATGTGGTTGATCATGCATGAATATTGTCGTGGAGAATAAGATCTCACTCAGCAGCTGTTGCGACCCGGGTGATCCAGCAGAGCATGACATGTCTCGGTCTCTAATCAGGTATGAGCTGAGGTGTCAATTAAGCAGCTCAAACAGCTAACCCTCGGATCGAATCGATGTGTATCGCAAGGCTGGAGCTCGGTGAGATCAGGCTATGTCTATATGACATTCGGACCGATGCAGTGATGCGAGGTATCCTGCGACAGCTTCAGCTGAGCATCAAGAAGACTCCTAGTAGGCCGCGCGATGGAGCATGGAGTAACTTGCCATGTAAGGTATGAGTAGTCATTCGACGGCTTTAATGCTCGTGTAGCCAGACGGCCTCGAAGTCAAGATACTTCATCGAGTCATCAGGGGACCTTCTCTGAGCACTAGTGTCGCGTTCCCAGTTGTGAAATGCTGCGATCATCTAGGGTATTCTCTGCACTTGTGAAGTCGCGTGGATGATGCATATCATGCTGTTTTCTAGAATTCGAGCGCAACTTTGATGAATGATGAGGATTCGACTGCCATTGCTGGCGGAGATTAAGGGACGCCACGGAACCGTGCTTCCGGACCCTGAGTCGTGATCAAACTCCACGACCTCAAACGTCTTTCGAATCTGCAAGGCTTTGCATCATCCATAGGAGCCTAAACATGCATTGACCACACGGATCCATCATCTCTTGCGTGGCCCGAAGCACGAAGCTGGTCTTTCGCAGACGTTGAGCATTCACAACGGATGCACGATGCTGTATGAGCACAATTTGCAGTGTCCGGATGAGGCCACGAAACGCGTCAAAAACGACCAGCCGTGGGAGATAGCCTCCACCATCCAGGGGAACAAGACTCTTCTCATCGAATATCGAACGTCTACTTCTGATGATGGGACCCCGGAAGCAACCGAATAGACAGCTGTCAGACTGGGGGCCCCACATCCCATGCGTTTCGATCGGCCCTTTTCCTACTCGCAGTCGCAGCGTCACACTACATGGTCATGACTATGGAAATACGGAGTAAGATTACCGAGTCCACAAGTAATGCCTAACATCCATCTAGAATATGCTCATCATGAAGACAGCTACCCAACAGATCTGCCGTTCTGCAGAGCCCAAAGTCGTGCTCGAAGGTCGACATTTAAGTATAACGCAAAAACCGAACACAATTCTGTATTCTGTTGCCAGAGACTGATTCGTGAGTCTCAGCAGAGGCAGTCCAGTTCGTATCCAGTGACTGGCCTTTGCTACGTGATGCACTTGCATGGTTGTTTTGTCCCGGGGAAACCCTGGTGATGCTCCTGCGGGAATGCGGAAGAGCAGCCGAGCGGAGGTTGGTCCTAGAGCTTGGCAACGGACTCTTTACCACTTGGAAATCTTCAATTGAAGCAGCCACTGCTGCCGTGATTGAAGAGCATGGTCCCTAGGTTACTACGCCTTACCTTTTGAGCATGGCGAGGTTACACATTGAGACAAGCAAACCATGTCCAATCATATCGAGGAGCAGAATGTTGGACCGGAATCGTATGCATCGCAGCGCGAGCCACTGGAGTGGAAGTAGCAGTGTTTGTTGTAAGTGATCGACTTAAGCTTCTGGCAAAGGTTGCCCCAGTCTCTTCCTTATGGCCTGGTCTTGTTGTGCGCTCGAGGTACCGGAGAGCTGCAAGGGCCATTACATGAGCTGTACCAGCCAGTTGGTACTGTGAACTACTCTGAACCAATGGCCACTAGTTCCAGTTCCCTCGACTCATGGGCTTATGCTTGCTGTAGCAAAACGAATGTCACCATCAAAACTCTGAGGCGGCCCATGCCTAAGATTTCAGAGCCTGGTGTACAATACAAATCAGGGCACACAGCTTGCAATGGTCCTCAACCTTGATGAAATAGCAGCCGAGACGCGTCGCCACACCTGCTATTGATCGCCTGACAGCCGCTCGTGGCCTCGATAATAGCCTTAATCCGAGCAACGTTACTTCGCACGCTCTGGTCAATGCACACGATCTGTTCCTGGAACTCCTTCGCTGCGGACTCCCTTTTGGCTCATGGCTCTGACGATCTAGCTCGAAAGGGGAAGCTGCGCGTTACCACGACCAAGGTAGCCCTGAGCCTGAACAAGGAATTAGCAAGCATGCAAAGCCATGTGTGGCTTCATTAAAGAGCTTGCTTTCGCAGAGGTGACAGAAGTCTCTCAGCGCAAGAGTGTCCAATTGTGAAGACTTAAGAGCGCTCGCTCACAGATACTGCTCAGATCCCAGACCTGAAGACGAGGCTCTCGGTCGTTCTCCAAGTCAAGCCTGCCGCACCTCGAACATCAACTGAACGCGATCATCCCCAAAGCTTGCGCATGCTGAGCACCTGTCGCCCTGACGATCACATCTCCTTCTGTCCCTCTTGCCTGCCATGAGGCTTAAGCAGCGACCATGGATTGATGACAGCTGCTAAGCGATGCACTACTTATGTCTGAAAGAATGATGATCGACCATGATCGCTGACATTCGTGAATGCAGATTGAGATAGAGGAGGCTCAATTGCCACGAGGCAGGCCAACGATTTTCGCACTTCTGGCCTCAGACACCTTCCCCTTCATGCCCTTACAACGCACGCGGCCTTCACACATTCGTTCTTAATTCATTTGTTTCTCTCTGTTTATAGCACTGCGGGTTCATTCCCTCATCCGCAGCCATGCGCGCCACTCGTTTGTTCCATACGTTGTCGCTTCTCTACACTGCCGATGCTCTTCCATTGATCAGCCGTGGTCTACTCGATAGCGTTGTTGGCGGTGTTCTCGATGGCGTGTCAGGTTTGACAGACCCAATTCTCGAAGCAGTTCAAGCTCTTGGTCTCCCAGCATCTTCCATTACCAACCCACTTCTGGAGACAGTGCAAACCGCACTGCAGGGCGATGGACTCGCTCAGGGAACGCTCGGGATGCTCGAGGGGGTTCTCGGCGAGGAGCAAGAATTCGATTATGTCGTGGTCGGTGGAGGCACGGCAGGAAATGCCGTAGGCGTTAGGCTTGCACAAGCAGGGTACTCGGTCGCAATCCTAGAAGCTGGACTGTACTACCAGATTGGAAAACCGGTCCTTGGTACTGCGCCCCTCGGCGACATCATCGGTATCGGATCGAGCATCCTCGACATCCAACCGCTCGTTGACTGGGCATTCATCACCGAGCCACAGGCAGGAGCGAATGATCGGCAATTGCACTATGCACGTGGGCAATGCCTTGGAGGCTCGTCGGCTCTCAACTTTATGATTCATCATCGAGGCTCGACCGGCTCATATGACTGGTGGGCCGAGCAGGTTGGAGATGACAGCTATACATTAGCCAACCTCACACCGTACTTCCAGAAGAGTGTCACCTTCACACCTCCGAACGACGAAGTCCGACGCGAGAATGCTTCGACCCAGTACGATGCTGCTGCTTTTCGTGCTGGTGCAGGTGGACCTGTACAGGTCGGCTACACAAATTGGGTTGCTGTGTGGTCGACATGGCTGGAGAAGGGCATGCAAGCCATTGGCATGGAGCGAACCACTGGCTTCAGCAGCGGTAATCTTCTTGGCTACCATTACTCGCAATCGACCATCCGCTCGAGCGACCAGACACGCAGCTCGTCGGAGCAATACTTCGACCTCTATGATGGCAACAACCTAAAAGTTTTCACTCAAACTCTGGCTAACAAGATTCTGTTTGATGAGAACAAGAAAGCAACGGGCGTGAAGGTCACCTCGCTTGGCCTCGGGTACACAATCAAGGCTAAAAAAGAAGTCATCCTGTCTGCGGGCACGTTCCAGTCGCCACAATTGCTTATGGTGTCTGGCATTGGCCCGCGCGATGCCTTGGACGAGTTATCGATCCCAATTCTCTCGGAGCTGCCAGGTGTCGGTCAAAACATGTGGGATCATATCATGTTCGGCCCTGCTTACGAGGTCAACTTTGACACGCTCGATCGAGTTCTCCACGACCCACTCGTTCTCGCCCAATCCGCACTCGAATACACACAAATGCCTCCAAAGGGCCCCCTAACGTCGAACGTCGTTGAGTTCATAGGATGGGAGAAGCTTCCTGACAAGTATCGTCAGACATGGAGTCAAGAGACAAGAGATGCAATGGCGCAATTCCCAGATGATTGGCCTGAGGTGGAGCACATCAGCGGCAACGGATATATCGGGAATTTCTGGTTCCCAGCACTTCAACAGCCGATCACCTTAGATGGCAAGCAATATGCGACGATCTTGGGTGCCATGGTCGCTCCGACAAGTCGAGGCAACATTTCGCTGGTGTCGAGTGACACGTCCATCAAGCCAAAGATCAATCCGAATTGGCTCACTACAAAAGCAGATCAAGAGGTGGCTGTGAGCTGGTGGCGGCGGATGCGCGAGGTTTGGGACACTGAAGTGCTGCAAGAGATCATTGTCCCGCAAGATGACGGCACGACGGAGTATTGGCCAGGGAGACAAGTCGAGACCGATGAAGAGATCTTAGACACCATCCGGGACAGCTTGATGACAGTGTGGCATGCAGCAGGAACTTGCAAGATGGGAAGGTCGGATGACCAAACTGCCGTGATTGACTCTAAGGCTCGAGTGTATGGTGTTGAGGGCCTCAGAGTCGTTGACGGAAGTTCGCTTCCGTTGCTGCCTCCAGGTCATCCACAGAGCACGATCTATGCGCTCGCAGAGAAGATTGCTGCCGACATAATTGCCGGCGAAGCATGATGATAGAGGATCCGAGCTGGTGATCTGGTCGCAATAATGTAATAAAACACGCTTTCAGTTTGCGTAGCAGCTGAGCGAGTTCTTCAATACAGGCGGCTAGGTCCTTGTTCAGTCTCGCTCTTGATGTCAAAAGAGTCTCTGATTATTCATCTAGCAATTATCTCCTATGAGATCCACAAAATATCTGGGCAGAAAGCATGAAGACCACTCTTGCACTGTATGAGAGAGGCTGGGAGACCACCATAGGGCTAGACTTACGGCAGGCCCACTTTTCCCCGCGCCAAGCACGCACCAGCTCCACTCAGCTAGACAGCGCGTCATAGGCTGTGCTTAGGAACAGCGTCAGACCTAGTCAAGATCATTGAAAGCTCGTTGGCTCACCGTGGGAGAAGATGTCACAAGTTTCGGAGTGGTTGTGTCGGCGTCTTTTCGTCCTTTCGATCTTCCGTTCTTCAATCTTCGGCATCTTCTCTTGAGAGCTGCTCCAGACCGCGCCTTCCTCACTCACGAGTCCTTTGACCGCTTCAGCGTGATCTGATCTTACTGAACCCGCGAAAACACAAAGGCGCGATGAGAAGCAGAACATTCGGCGCAGTGCTGGCGGCAGCATCCGCAGTCTCCGCTCAGACCTACAGTGGCTTCACTGTCGACATTCCCACGAGGCTAGACGTGCTGTATGGCAACGTCAGTATCAACAATGGGCAACAGCTTCCGAGATCAGGTATAAAATGAAATTGGTAGTCTTAGACACACCTGAACTGATCACATGCTATCAGATGTTCTGTCACCGCCGAACATCTCCGCACCAAGCATGACTTTCGCAACAGGTCGTGCTGTGCTTATCATGATGGATTCGGATGTCCCAAGCAACGGCTCACGCACGACTCTACTGCACTGGCTCGTACCGGACGTTACGGGTACGACGGATGGGCTGAACTCCACCCTGCTGGATGTTCGTTCAGACAGTGGAGTTCCATACCTGCCTCCGACACCTCCGCAAGGCGACTATCCACATCGGTACTCATTCTTGCTCTACGCACAGTCAGACAACTTCAGCATTCCAAGCAACGTGAATGCTGATTCCCGTCGTGGCTTTGATCTGGAAGGCTTCTTGAGCGCCACGGGTCTGCGGAATGGTCTTGCTGCTAATTACATGCTCGTCGCAAACGTCAGCGGGCCTGCAACGACCAGTTTTCCACCACCACTGTACACTGCAAGCAGTACATTGGCTCCGAGCGAGCTTGGTGTTACGGCTACGTCATCTTCGGGAAGCGCTGCTGCATCTGAGACTGGTGCAGGTGCGACCACCAGTGCTGGTCCAAGCGGTGCGGCTGCAACCGAGAGCGCGGGAAGCACAGCTGAAGGCAATATCCTCAAAGCAGGATCGGGTGTCGCTCTATTGGCAGCTATCTTCGGAGTATTGCTGATGTAGACAGATACCATAATTCCAGCAAGTTACGCAGCACATTCATGGTCTTCAAGCTGCAATCCTAGCCTGAATGCCTTCAGTATTGTGCATAAGCAAACCTTCAGAAGCACTCTTGGTTGTGTTCCAACCAGACTTGTTGTCCTGTTCTCACTTGGTATTATGGCTTGTTATCCGGGAAGATCGCTTTGACGGTTGCGATGCCACCAGCTGACGGTCGGCCTGGCCTTGGTTCTGGTATGCCGTCAGCAACCCAATGTCGCAGTTGAGATGCTATTTCCTAGGAACATACCTGGAATGGGTCTCCATTGACTGCCATCACTCCACCAAATCGCATGATGAAATCCGGCTATTCCATACAGCATGCAAGAGTCGACATCGAAGGGACCATGATGCCTTGGTGCCCCCCTGCGACCAAGAGCATCTAGGCCTGTAGTCAGGTCGAAGCTGTGGGGAAGCAGAGAGTGACCGAACCACATCTGGTGGAACGGGAGTCCTCGACCCGGTAGGCTAAGCTCGCCATACCTTTCCATATCTTCCAATGTGATGAGCTGCCCCTACTCATGTTGTCAGTAACTGGATGGGGACGAATGACTACAGCACCTGCCGCTTTGATCGAGCCTGTGGGCCACTTATGGATTTTCTTGTCGATCTCTGCTTTCATTGTCGCATAGCCGGGCATTTTCTCGGGCATGCGAGCAAAGTGCGGCGGGTATAGGTCGAGTCTCTGGTGTTCATGATGGAGTCCGAGGACATGACCTACGTGCAATTTAGATTAGTCCGGTGCTGTTGCCCTTCTCTTCAGCCCGCTCACCGAGTTCGTGCACCAGTAGGTCTCTGTACGTGTACCCACTCGCCGACGGAAATATATCCTTTGGTGGCAGATTCATCATGATAGCGGAGTCTTTCGGATGTCCGAAGGAAGACCATGCTTCCCTCGTATCAGGATCGACAGAGATTGTCACGGGATCCACATGAGGCATTTGGGAGAACGTCTTGCCTAGCGGGCAATCAGGAACGTCGTAGTACAAAGCCACTGACTTGTAACATCCCAAAGCTTCGTTCCATATCTTCATAGCGCTGTTTTCTCCAAGTCAGTACAGCTTAGAAGCGGTTGAGAACATGGTCGACATACGCAACTATGTCTTCCTGTGTCTGCTTCCTGCTGTAGTCATCCTCGTAGCAGAACCAGATCCATAGGATTCCAGTGTTGCTGTCAAGCATTGCGTTCGAAGAATCCCATAGACTGCATAACTGTACTAGCTCTGAAGCTTTCAACCACATCGCTTGGAGCCACATACTTGAGCGGTTTATCTATAATCAACCCGCGCTTCTTGTGATTAGTTCCCGCAATGCTCTTGGTGGTGATAGAGCGTGACAGCCAAGTTGCGTCACTCGTAGTTGTCGACGTAGTGTAGTTGTTATATGAGAACGACTGTCTCCTGCGGTGGAGTATCCGTGTAGCATTCGACAAGAGCTCATGGCTGCCCGATCGAGCAGATAATATAGGAGCCAAGAGTTTCGTGGAAGTACTCAGCAGACTATCGTAGTCCACAAATCCACATAGCGCTGTCTGTGTGAAGAGCGAAAGAGTGATGAGGTGCAGCAAAGCGTTGCGGAGGCAGAACACCATTGCGGATACGGTCAATTGGAGATATTGTAAGAGTCTTTGTAGAAAGTCATGTTTCGAAGGACAATTGGAACATGATACCAGGCGGCTAAGCCTTTGTAGTCATTATCGCAGGATCACGAGCACGATTGAGGTTGAGGACGGCTTTTCCAGGAAGTCCCTCAGTCGTGCAACCGATTTGGTGCATCTGCCTCTAGACAGGTGAAGATATTGTGTCCAATGCTTTGCATCTTGATCACAGGCGTGCACATATCCTTTGGTCATTCACTTGTTGTAGGATGGCAAGGCTTGCATGGAGGACCAGGTCAGGCTGACGACGAGGCTGACCTTAGCTGATCGGCGATATCGGCGCTCCCAGCGTTCGGAAAACACGTCGCGTCTCAGTGTCGGTCCCCAACTTGACAATTGCTCGACACTGGAGGTCTAATCTTGTTCATTCTCGTCGACAATTCCTTCGCTGGTAGTAAGCGTCGTGGAGCCAGCGAGATTCGGAAGCGACCCAAGATGGCGACGACGACGGTGACGCGATTCCATCTGCCGAAGAGCACGCTCTTTCCGATGCACATGAAGAGGCAGAAGACGACACAGTATCCTGATATAAGGCCGAAGGGAGAAATTGCTTTGCAACAAGCAGCTGTGCGTACACTGGCTTGGTCGCCGTTCGGTACACAGATTGCGACACCCACAGCAACAAAGTCCATCAAGCTATGGGATCCGGAGAAGGCGCGCGTTCCAGTGGCTGAGTTCCTCTTTCGCGGCGGTGATAAGGCAGAAAAGGTGCTTTTCCATCCTGGTGGAGAGCCTGAAGTCGTCAGCGTGGGTGAAGATGGGATGGTCAGATTCTTTGATGTGAGGACGAAGTCGGCGAGCGGAGAAATCAAGGCAGGAGGTGCATGCTTCACATTGGCTTGGAGCCCAGACGGCAATGAATTGGTGGTCGGCAAGAAGGTGAGCTTTTTCATATGTACTTCTGAATCAACCGAGTCTGACGTTCATTTTGCTCAGAACGATGACCTCGTCCGCATTGACAGAGCGACGCGCGCCATCCTGTCAACCACACGAATGAAAGACACCACGAATCAAACAACATTCAACTGGGTCGGCGACACCATAATATCTACAACGATCGACGGCGCGTTCATCATACACGACTATCCATCCTTTACCGAATTGGCACGATTTGCCGCACACAATTCGTCTTGCAATTGCGTTGCCTATCATCCTGCTGGCGCATATGTCGCAACAGGCGCAAGCGACGGTCTCATCTCACTGTACCGCACGGACGGCTGGCTGCCTACAAAGACTTTTGATGCAAATACTGGACCCATCAAGAACGTCAGCTTCAGTTGCGATGGAACATACGTGGTTGGTGGCAGCGATGAAGGTCAAGGCTTCGAGATCGGAATGGTCGAGACTGGCGAGAGCGTGTACAAGGTCGAATCGCGATTTGCTGCTCCAGTTGTCGTATGGAGTCCTCGAGACTATGCGATTGCATACGTGTCTGCAGATTGGGGGATCAAAGTGGTTGGCGCTCCAGCCCCAAGCTGATAACGAAGTCCTGGGTACCAGTCTGTTGGGCGTTTCTGAACGTACCTCCAGCACGGGGTCATGTCCGAGTGTCTACGCTTCGTACAATACGAATCCCTAGGAGATAGGATTGTGTTCGTCTAATCGTCCGGGCCGGCTAAACCCGGTGGCGATCTTCGCAACTTCTATCGCCAGAAGCTTAATGGACTAACGACTCATGGCTTCATTTCAGAGCTGTCGCGCGCCCCCGCATGATGTAGCTCTGTCAGCTCGACATGATCAGGATACGAATATCCTGTGCAGAGGTCGGTCGAACTTATATACGACTGCTGTAGCGACATTCGTGCCCGCATATCGCAATTTTTGGCTCCCATTCGTTTTCCAAACTTCAACATGAATCCTTCGAAAAACGAGAACGAGACGATCCATGCTGAGCATCATCACTCTGGAATCGAGAAGCAACTGTCTGGTTCTGCAAACGATATCAAGGGCCATGACTTCTCCATAGATGCAGCGGATCTACCGAAGCGCTACTTCCGCTCGCCGACCTTCTTAGGATCTATGTTCGCTATCGGTCTGTCTCTCGCTTGTGGCGTGGGCGGCTTTGCTCTGATCGCGCCAATACTGGCCATCAGTGAGTGTCCTCTCCTGCGACATGGCTCGTTGACAACAACTAATACTGATGCAGTCAACTCTGACATTGGACCATCACAAAACTTGACATGGGTTGCCCTGACGTACACACTGACCACTGGAGTTTGTCTCGTTATCGTCGGTCGTGTCACCGACCTTTTCGGTAGAAGATGGTTCATGACTTGCGGTACTGCTCTTGGCCTCGTGGGTAGCATCGTGGGCGCCACGGCATCGACCATCAACGGACTCATTGCGGCGGAGACATTGATCGGACTGGGTGCATCAACACAGATCTCTTTCGCATTGTAAGTACAACTCTTCATAGGATGTGCTTAATGCTGATGTATCCAGCACGATCAACGAACTTGTGCCATTCAAGTACCGCTTCCTGGCGAATGGCTATGTGTACTTATGGGGCCTTCTAATGAGCGGGCTGGCTCCTGTCATTGCCTATGCCTTTGTGTATAAGACGGCTGTTGGCTGGCGAGGCAACTTTTACTTGCTCATTGCCTTCAATGGCGCTGCTCTGCTCAGCTGGTATTTTTTCTATCACCCACCTGTAAGTACAATCCGACTTATCCCGTGGCACAGCTGACTCGTGACAGACCTTCGGCATGAAGCATGGTGAAGGCAGAAAGATGCAATTCATCAAACACTTCGACTACATTGGCACACTAATGGTCATACTTGGGCTGCTACTTTTCTTCATGGGCTTGTCGTGGGGTGGGATTCTGTATCCGTGGAACTCCGCACACGTCATCTCGACACTCGTTGTCGGTGCTTTGCTTCTGGTCGCATTCGCCCTCTACGAGACGTACATGCCTTTGAAGGAGCCACTCCTTCCACTTCACGCACTCAACGACCTCGGACTTGTTTCCGCGATCATCGTGTGGTCGATCGGAGCTGGCACATACTATGCATTTGCGCTCGTCTGGCCCCAGATGCTCGTTGTCCTGTATGCCGATGAGCACTCGGATCCGATGTTTCCAGGCTATGCCGCGCTTGCCGTGAACGCCGGCATCAGTTTCGGCGAGATCGTTGGTGCGTGCGTCGCGCGAAAATGGATACATTCGTTGACGAAGATCTGCTTCTTTTGTGGAAGCGTGTTTCTGGCCTGTGTCGCGACGGCCACGCCGGAGACTCCCGGTGTGGCTATCGCTTTGATGTTCATTGGGACCTCTTTCATCGGGGCAGTAGAGTTGCTGGCCTCTTGTATTGCTTCGATTCTGGTTAAGGACCAGCGCGAGATTGGGACTGTGATTGGATTTGCTGGAAGTGTGCGGTCGACCATCTCGACCATTTGTTCAACTTGAGTCTGTCGTGCCTATATTCAACGCGGGCGCTAACGTGTCGCATGTAGGGTGTACACGGTGATCCTGGCGAACAGATTACCCGTAGAGATCTCTCAACAAGTTCCACCCGCGCTCATCGATGCTGGACTTCCAACCCCATCAGTCGAGAGCTTTATCACGAGCCTTTCGGGTGGCAACGCCACGGCACTGGCCGCCGTACCTGGTTTGACCGATTCAATCTCAGCTATTGGACTTCGAGCTTATAAAGAAGCCAACATGAGTGCATATCGTAGTGTATTCTACAGCACGATTGCTTTCAGCGCGGTTGGCATCATCATGAGCATTTTCCTTCCCAACATCGATCATTTGCTCACAAAGCAAGTTGCGACGACCTTGCATGAGAAGAGTGGCAAGGGAGTCGAGGCAGCCCGGCGAGATGGTGCTGCAGTTTCTGCCTAGCATTGACGTCTTGATATGTTAGACGTCTGGGACAGGGATCTCCGCCGCAATCATCAATTCTCGCGCCCTGATCATTCCTCTCCTGATCACAGGCAGATGCTTCCACGCCATCATCATCTCGAAGCCGTTAACGATGTATTCCGACTTCTTAGTCTCCGGTATGAAGGACAGGGATGGCTCCTTATAGGTTAATATGAGCTCGATCAATGAAGCATAGCAAGCCCACAAGACCAATTGTGTTCCCAGATTCAGGCAAGCCAGAGTCTCTTCCGCAGACGTCAAAAGCAGCACGCAGCTTTGAATGCATTCAGCGGCTCGTTCGCGATCAGCTTGAGATATCGCCTCCCTGCTTTCCGAATGATTGTTGCCTCGTTCTAGAATCCGGAGCAATGCCGGCCAGCCCATCAGTACGAAAAGGGCTACGTATTGGCATCTCAAGAAGGATTTCCGGAGGTCAAAGACTGGAGCGTCATCGATCGGGAAGCGAATGGCAGGAGGTAGATGCTTGTGCCATTCTCGGACGCCGTTCCGCAGTTCAGAAGTGATGGCTGGAGCATGGATGACCTGTCCGCTCTTGAAGCCAACCACATCCAGTGTCTCCATCAAAAGCTTCCGGAGACTCGCTTGGGCCAAAAAGTAGTAGAAGCTCACATCTTCTTGCTCCGTGAGGGGCAGGGGCACGAAGTCATGGTAGAATCGTAGCCCAGTGGGGTGCATCATCAGAACAGCTTCGAGTTCGTGCATGATGATAGAACACGCCCAGAATATCCGCTGCAGCATCTCTTGCCGGCGGCGATCCCACGTCTTGGTCCGACTGGATGAAAGGAGATGCATGACATCGCGAGCGACAAATCCTATCGCATCCCAGGCCTGGAGTGGACGGATGCAAAGTTGAAAATAAGCCGCTTGCAGTACTCGACACTGCATCAATTCAAGCTGATCTTCTTTCCCGAGCACTTCTTCGAGCATGCGGGTCCCTCGTGCGAAGTAGTCCATGCCAGGAAAGCTTGTTGCTTCATCATGATGACCAGCTTGCGCAATCGCTCCGATCGCGAAAGCCAACAAAGAGAAGCAGCTCGAAGTGCCGAGATAATTGAAGTTGTTTTCACTAGCGACGTTTACGTGAATCGTCAAGTCTTGCACGTCGCAGATTGGGAGCCAGCGCAAGAAGTTCTCGACGAACGACTGCTGCAAGGACTTCAGAGTCTTCCGAGAAAGATCAATATTGCGATAGTGGAGATCAACGATCTGCCTGGCTATAGCATCACCAGCTGCGAGCTCATCATCATAGAATGCCTCCGTGTCATCCCAACTCTGACTAAAGCCAGGCGGCGAGCAAAAGGTCAAGAGGTTCGGACGAGCACAAACAACCTCACCTTGAGATTGTCTGAATGGACCATGTGATGAGTTCGGACTGGCCACGAGATCGCCATGGCCAGTCGGTGCTCGGGGGTAGCTGGAAGTCGAACGATCGCCAGGAGATGGACCATCCGTGGTATTGGGAGCAGCAGGGTAGAGATTTGCGCACGCTTCTGTTTGGAGAGAAACTAATGCAACCGCTTCGACATTCTGCGAGATGGTCGCAAGCTGATCTTCCAGATTCGCAAGCTGCTTCTCGATTCGCTGCAGCTGATCGGATGGATCTCTCGGGCTGTCCCTGGATCAGCGACTCCATCACAAGCGACAAGAAATGAAAAGTCACTGACTTATTGGCACTGTTAGGTGCATGGTACCTGCATTCCACTGAAAGCTCCTTGCACAGACCACATTTGGGCTTCCCAGCATCGCATCGCACTTTTCTCAGGCGGCAAATTTCGCACTTTGATGTGAATCAGCTGTCAGGTTCCGCAGATTCAAAGATCAAGACTCACAGCTACAGCGACACGTTTCCTTGGGTATTGCTGTCGCGCGTCGTCGATTGCGTCGATTGCTGATCCCTTCGCAGTATCATCGTGACTGCGCTTCTCCGGCATCGTGGCTTGACATGAGGAATATGATAAACCACCTGCATTGCATTCACTTCCATCAGGACCGTATATACCCGTCATGCGGCAAGAAAAAGGGAAATGCTGCAGGTCTTTGGAAGTCGTTATCCTTTGCGGGGAAACAGGGTCCACATCTGCGGATTGAGCACAGATCCTCACCACAGCTGTCAAGTCAGGAACACAAATGTGGGGTAAATCTGGAGATCTCCAACGAGTGCGTATATGCGGTCCGGGCATGGTTTCTTGTCGTGGAGGAGCATCAGATGCCGCAAGGATGGAACGTCACAAAGAGGGCAAGGTAACAAACCGGCTCCGTGGCACTCGTGTCATGTTGCTGTTGATTATCTTTATGACCATTGATTGAGCCTTTCGTCCTCAAATTCTGCGATCAAGTCAACATGCCTCAGCCTGTTGCTCATGCGGTCCTTACGCATCCCCCTCCGAATGGTGCGTATCGGCCATCAGATGGCAAGCTCAACGGAGTTGAGGTGAGTATATTACGTGCAGATCTTGCCATGAAGCTATACTGATGTCTGGCAGAATGGCATTGGCCTAACACCAACGTATACACTGCTCTTCGATGCGGAGGGAGCGACACAGAAGGACATTGTTGGCGGCAAGGGATCTAATCTCGGCCTTTTAACACAAGCCAAATTTCCAGTCCCCGAGGGTTTCAATGTTACCACTGCCAGCTACCGCGAGTTCGTTATCGCAACATCGCTCCACGACCAGATTCTAGAGCTCATCGCAAATATTGATTACGACAAAGCTGATGATATCGAAGCCGTCTCGTCCCGGATCAGATCCTTGTTTCGCAAGGCAGATGTTCCGCATGCGATTGCCAAAGCCTTGGTGGCTAATTACGCACTGTTAGGAGACGATTGCTATGTTGCGGTGCGATCGAGTGGCACAGCAGAAGATCTCGCTGAGGCATCTTTTGCTGGGCTTCATGACACATTGTTAGACATACGGGGCGCGCAGGCTGTCATTCATGCCGTCAAAGATTGCTGGTCCTCGCTTTGGAGTGCTCGAGCAATCTCGTACCGTCATCGAAATGGCTTCAATCATGCCGAGGTCGACATCGCAGTAGTCGTGCAACGGATGGTCGCTTCTGAAATCAGCGGTGTGATTTTCACAGGCAATCCGCTCACGGAAGCAACGGATGAGATTGTTGTCAATGCTTCTTGGGGCCTTGGTGAGGCTGTCGTCAGCGGAATTGTCACACCAGACAATTTTGTTGTCAAAGATGGAGACACACTTCACGTGCGCGACAGGATCCTTGGGAATAAAGAGATCAGTATACAGCGTGATGTCTCCAAATCGCATGGAACGATCGAGAAGCCGGTGGCCGCTGCAGATCGCGAGAGGTTCTGCATGACAGATGACAGTGTTGTGAAGTTATGTAGGATTGCACTGCGAGTGCAAGAACACTACGACGGTTTTCCGCAAGACATCGAGTGGGGATACGAGAACGGAAGATTCTATGTGCTGCAAAGCAGACCCATTACTGGAGTTGAATGGAGCTGGGATGCAGATTGTGAAGATTGGCAAATGTGCGTATCGGTTAGACCCATGCGGACGTGTCCACGCTGACAACCAGTCCAGGTTCAAGGAAATCGACGGCACAACTTGGACGAGATCATTAGCTGATGAGAACTGGACCGGTGCGATCTCACCACTCATGTATTCCTTCCGTGGGTATTCGTGGGCACAAGGTCATGAGTGCGCGGCTGAATACTGGGGCTTTCCCGAACTGCAGCAGAAGAGATACTGGAAGTTCCACAAAGCAGTCGCGTACTTCAATTGCGATCTCGAGAAAGATATCGTTATCAAAACGATTCCTCCAATGTTTCGATCAGGTCTCTTGGCCAACTTGCCAGTTCCGTGGCGACAAGAGGTGAAGGACGCAACTTTCTCCTGGTGGGGATACGCTAAACTGTATGCGCGTGTGGAATCCATGAGACCACAAGTCTACAAAGGCTTCGATTTACAAGCGAACAAGTGGCGGGAGAAGCATTCCATTGATGGGGCTGGTATACCACGAGAAGAGCTGCCTGAATTGAGTGACCGCGACCTGAAGAAATATGTCCAGCGACAGCTTGATGTTGAGGACGAATACACCCGTGACCTGTGGACTTGGTTTTTCATCAACGTACGTTCGAAAGCTCCCCTTCGAAGTTCGTAATTGACTTTCCCGCAGGCCAGAGACATTCTGACTCTTCTCCCCTACCTCCGCCATCATTGGTATGATCCAGAGGATAAGACCGCCTTCCAGGCTCTTCTCACAGGTACGCCTCGTGCAAGCGAAACACAAAAGCAAAACACAGCTCTGTGGAAGCTATCGCAGACGATATACAAGTCTTCGAAGCTGTTCGAGATGTTCCAGACCTACCAGGATGCGGCGTTTTTCCAAGCATGTGAGAGTTGTGTCGAAGGTCAGAAGTTTCTATCTGACTATCACGAATTTGTTGGCCGATATGGGCAGCGCGGAATGCCGGATCGAGACATCTTTTTCCCACGCCGCTGCGAAGATCCTGGAATCGATTATCGTGCACTTGCCTCGATGCTTTCACATCCGGATGCTCAAGACCCCGAGGAGAAGGAACGTGAAACAAATCGAGTTCGTGAAGCATTTGTGAGTATCACCTTTGCGGCCTATCATTGTGCTCTGCCAGACAAATACTAACGAATGGTCAGGCTGAACAAGTCGTGGCGAAGATCCAACGCAGCCTCTTTGGCTTGTTCAAGGTTGAATTGTTCAAGCTTGTCCTTTCCTGGTGTATCGAGTTCGTCATGGTGCGAGATGACGAGCGCCACTATCTAGACATCACGACATTATCAATTCGCTTTGGATTTATGGAAATGGGTCGAAGGCTCGTCGATTGCGGAGTTTTCGACTCGAGCGACGATGTCTTCTTCTTGACCAAGTTAGAGCTCTGGAATGTTTGGGACAATCGGAAGTCATTAAAGTTGACGCCTCTTACGAAAGCGAAGATCGCAGCACGGCGGCGAGATTTTGAGCGTCGGCTGCATAACGAAAGTCCGTTGCCACCGTACCTGGTCAACAGTGCTGGGACGGACCTTGACGCGACCGAAGAGGCCCTAGACGGTGTTCACAGAGGCATGGGCACGGCGAAGGGCACCATCACCGCCACAGCACGCGTTGTCAGGCAGCTCAAGGATATCGGGAGGGTCAAGCCTGGTGAGATCCTGGTTGTGAACAGCACGGACCCTGGCTGGACTCCCGTTTTTCACATCATTTCTGGGATAGTGCTGGAAACTGGAGGTATCCTTGCTCACGGATCATGCCTTGCAAGAGAGTATGGTCTTCCTGCCGTGCAGCTCGCGCGAGCAATGCAAATAATTCCAGATGGTTCTCAAATACTTGTCAATGGCGATGCTGGGACAGTCTCGGTGGTGGAAGCATGCGATGTAGAGATGTAGCCCCGGCTTTCAAGCATCATGTCATTGCCTGAGAATGTTCACGTGGGAAACAAATCACGTGGTTCCGGCATTAGCTTGAACCCGCTGGCGAAACTCCACAGGAGGCTCTAGCTGTCCATAAACCTTAGTGGGATATTTGTACATATTTGAACGCTTCACGATATTCAATGATCATCCGTCGCTGCCTTTGATCCCGTCATCTGGCCACGTGCTTGCGGATCGAATCGTCCTCGTCCGAGCTTGCACCGTCCAGCCATGCCCTTCGATCTCTGCGGATGGCCTTGTCATCAATGCCGATGCTGTGTCCAGACTTGTGCTCGTACCGACTGTCTCTCGTGCTTTCTTCCAGCTGTATCTCTTGGGTCACATGGATGACGGCCTTGTCGCTCGCATCCGTTCTATTGTCTGCATTCGTGCTGTTGCCAGTCTTATTATATCCGCTGCCATAGCCTGGAGCATATCGACCACGCGTCGTGACTGACTTGAAGCGATCGGAGATGCTTGTGTCCTTGAGAATCTTGCGGAAGAAGTGATTCAGAGCGGGGAGAGACGCGATGATAACTGCCATATGGGCCTCGATAGCTAAAAGGTAGTTAGAAACTCGATCGCTGATAGTCTCGGGAGTTCCACGAACATGTCCACAGCCAGACATCATGTGTACTCCAGCTTAGATCGTAAGAATGATGGAATGTGTGTATAATCTTCACCATTCGCATGATACCGCAGATGCAGAGGCTGGTGAGCAGTCAGCAAAGAATCTGTAGAACATCGTTCCAAACTCACAAAAATCCAACTCCAAAGATTGCTGCCAAGGCAACCTTTTGCCGCCAGTGCATATGGAGCCTCATGAATAATGTTAGAGGTAGGATGCAGACAAGGAAGTCTGTTACCATGCTAAATGTCGCCATGAACACGATGTAGACGCTCTCATTGTAGCAAACGAAGTTATCACCGTGTTCGCGTAGCCACTCTGCGTTATTTTGCATCCAGTATGCCTCGAAAGGTCGGCAGCCCACGAAATGTACGAATAGGCCGGCAATACAGGCACCAACGCACACGAACATCGTGCTGTACACCATGAACCTGAACTTGCTTGACACGCGGTCTGTGAGGCGCCTGTAGAAAAGCAGAATGCTGATCTTGGTTATACTTGTGGAAACAAGATAGAAGATCTGGATGAGGAGACCTGTCTGCAATCTGTCAGTGGTGTTGAACTAGCTGGAACGGTTCGCAGATGCATGTGAGAGCCGAGACCACGTCGGGGGGTCGAAGAGACCCGGGGGCTCTGGACTCACCTTCCGCAGGTCGATCATCATCGAAGGCAATACATCGTACACATGTCTTCCTATGTTTTCGTTAGTTCTCGACTCAATATTCAAGTTTAAGAGACCTCTACCCCATCCATACTCTGTGATTGCCAGATAGATAGTGATTGCCATGCCCGTCAGTGGTAGCTACACGATGAATTAGTCCACCACACCATCTCACTCAGACGCTGTCGTCCTACCAGATTGAATATGATGAGTCCATCATCCCAACCAAAGTTCTTCGTTTGGAACACTCTGATGTATATTCGGAGGCTCACAACAATGAAGCACAGAATCAAGAGGACGATCGTTGCGATGGGCAAACTCATCCCCCTGACTTCTTGAGGATTGAATGGATTGGCAAGCTGAGCCCATCCTGCAAGTACTTCTGGTGGAGGTGTTGAGGACATCTCGTCGAATTCGAATACGAATAACGCCCTTCGGGAATAATGTTGTCGTCGTGTGACACCGCACAGCAGCCGTCAAGGGACGATCAGATCAGCATGAAGTGACTGGACAAAAGTGAATGTCAATGTAACAATGCGACAACGTTTGAGGAATCTGATACAAGAACCAAAGTGGAGAGCCAAAACCATGGGTTTAGTACTTTCCCTGGTTTCTATAAAGCGCCACCCCCATCCAAGCCAATCTGCTGGGCCGTTCCCAGCACCTCTCTGCGAGTCAGAGGTGGTCTGCCGAGCTCCGAGAATCCCGTGTGTGCACAGAAACTGGGGCATCGCTAACGCAATGTAAAGCTGGTTCTCCTTATGCAGAGTCATGACCATAAAGCTTCTGAGAATCCAATCACAGATAACTTGTCTGGGTGCGGGAGATGCTCCCCGTCGATGGCAAGGTAGTATGTGACTCGCAGGACGATGTGGAAGACTGGGTAACCTGGCAGTCGTTCATGGAATGCCTGGCTGAGTTTCGAGGTCTGGATCTCATATCGTCTGACATCTTCCTGGCTTGCTGGCCTTGTAATGTCCGTTGCTTGTCTCGATGATCAACTCCTCGTCGAGATCATGGATCGCTGGCAAACATCACCGCGACTGCTGGCCTAAGGACTTCAGGCACAGATGCAAGATATGCATGAAGGGAAAATTGCCATGTTCCAGTCCAGCGGAGCTCTCCAACCACACTTGGAGGATTGACAGAAGTTAAAGCTCCACGAAGGGACTTCTTGGATGGTGTTGATTCAAGTTCGACTGCTTATTATGGACTAGCGTTGCAGCTTGCAGCCAGCTTGGCTCACGGAAGAAAAACCCTAGCGTTTCCAAGCAGGAACAGGTTCGCAGCAGGTCCCGTGCTCATGGCACCCTTGAGGTGATTGAGATGCAAGCCACGGTCCTTGATGGTCCTGTTGTTACTCTCAAAATAAGTTCTCAAAACCTCAAAAGCCACGCTGCCGTGTCGCACGATGCACGCGTTCTGGAAGCTGGCGTTGTAACGGCGATTTTTGGGTTCTCGGTTGTGATTCCGTATGCTAGCGCCATATATTGATCGCCGTTACGAACCCAAAGCTACTGCACTTCCTCTGTCATGTCGTTCTGCGTCGACATGCCCTTCTTTCTTCATCAAGAGACAGGAACAGCAGCTCTACGATTTCGATGGAGATGCCTGATGGTGTCAGGAGATACTTTGCGGGTCATCGTCAGCTGTCCTGCACGGTCAATCACAAATCTATGCTGATCTCCCGTGATCGCTTACCAGGAAGCGAGTTCTAAATTCTGCAGCCCATGCAGAATTGATGGAATCGACAAGGGATATCCGACATCCGAGACGCTAGATCTTGTACCTGAATCAGTACATAAGGAGAGACACGTCTTGATGCCCCAGATTGCGTTATTCTTTTCGTCGAGCCCGATGCCACCAGCTGCCTTGGGAAGTGATGAGCATGAATTGCGAATGTGGAATTGCGAAAAGACGATGGTCCAGCTTGGTACTGCACGAGAGTCATTCTCTGCACCGCTAGTAGGAGTAAATTTGCATCAAAAATTCCACGACGCAGAAAGGACTGGTGCAATACTTTGAGATTGGGCGCCTAGGGTTCAGCGATTTGCCATGGTAGTGTAATGGAATTCCTGCATGGAAGCTGAATGCACATACGAGAAACCTCGAGGTTTTACCAGCCCCAAACACTTGCAATGGAAGGCACGGCATCGCTCTGCTGAGCCTGTTCATCTGAGATCTAACAACACGCTATAGCATCCCCGATGTTCCAAGATAGCCTTCGTATGTTCTGAGATCCTGTCACCCGTCCGGAGATTCATGCTCCAATTCGCTAGACACTTTGGACATATCTTGCATCAGCCAGGAGTTATTCACGTGACTTCTCAGTTTGCGTGTTGTCTGCCAAATGAACAGCAAACTGCCGATAATTTCTAATTCTCCCTCTTGATTTCGAGAATTCTGAGAATCCGTGCCTCGGACACATTTGTAATTGAAATGTCGCCGAACATTGGACTTGCTGATGTCAGCCTCACCATCAGTAGATAAAATCATATGTTAAGGCAAAGAACACGAGCTTTCTCGTTCCTTGGGTGCCAATGAACTGAACAAAAACACCATGTCGCCAACCCCAGGTTTAATCTATGCCGCTGGACGGATCACGAGCACGAAGTGGACAGAGACCGCGTTCAACGAGTGGTACAACACAGTCCACATACCGCAGACCTTGAGTATCACGAACGGACCAAAGGCTGGATTTCGCTTCAAGAATTTGGACCCAGATAATGCACCGTACAAATATCTGGCACTCTATCCAATCGCAGATATCCACGCCGATGTTTCTGATGCAGCGGAGAAGCTCAAGGTTAATGACGATCTCATACCGGACGGCGAGAACTATCTGAATCTATCAGATTGGGATGTCAGACACTACTCCAAGATCACCACACTTGACGCAGATGGCAAGCTTGACAAGGCAGATGTTCGTGTTGGGAACCGACTTGTGACGGTCGCGTACGAGCCAGGCCCCGATGCCCAAGATGATCTATGGTACGATCCTCAGCTCCTGGCGACAATCAGGACCAAGGAAGGCTATTTGAGAACACACGGCTATGTTCTAGACGAGGCGAGGGCTGCGAGTGGGAAGGACGGGGAGGAGAGGAAGGTTCCGAAGTACCTGGCGGTGTTGGAGTTTCAAGACGAGGAAATACCGCCCCAACACATGCATTTCGTCGGGCAAGATGCGAAAAGACCTATCTACAAGACTGCGAACGAATGCGTTAGGGACTTGTGGGAAGGTATCTTCGAAGCTGGTGATGAGAATATTAGGCTGTAATGTGCTGTGGCGCTGAGGATCATGATGTACGACGACAAGTCTCCGCTTTTATCGAGCTTCAGAAACTTCAGGGCTCAAGTAAACACCAGAGAAGAGAATGATAGCCGAATTCTGCATTGCATGGAGTGAGGAAGAGTGTTGTGTGATGTGATCTGATCGATTCCTTGACTGCACACGTCAAGAAGCTCCTGTCCAAGCTCCAGTCCGCTCCATCTCCGAGACGCGCGGGATGCTCACGGTGCGACCACGCCAGATCACTACACGTCGTCATAACTAAAATCGCCAGCGCGAAATGCGCGCCTTACAGCGACGCTGTATGGACGCCGCTGGACTATGGAATTAAGTCGCCGCGATGTGATTCTCGCCTCCATCGCCGTCTTCGTCGCGTGGGGCTACACTACCCATTGGCTGCCATCTGTGCGCTTCCTTCCCTATGCCTTCGTCGCCGGCATCCTCGCCACCGTCGCATTCCAAGCGTATGTTTTCGTCTCATACTCGGTACCAAAGAGGCGTCGACAATTTGGAGAGGGTTATCCGACTCGCAATGTCGCCTTCATACGACCGCAAATATGGAAAGAGGAGAAGGCGGAATTGGCAAAGAGAAGCCAGTATATTAGTGAACCGCTGTACATGGAGAGTCCTGTCGTGACGCAGAGCATCGATAAGCTCATTGGGCTGATCCTCAGAGATTTCGTGAACAGCTGGTATGGAGCCATCAGCAAGAGACCAGCATTCACGAACGAGGTGGATAGAGCAATCCGCGCTGCTCTGAGCAATATCTTGGATAGAGTAATTGAGCTGGACATTGTTGGCATCGGAGTCTCACGTGCTTTGCCTATGGTCACGGCACACATGAAGGAATTCTACGAAGCCGAGCGCACTGTTCGAGGCAGGAAGCTCAGCAAGAACCTGACAGAAAGCGAGGAGCTCGATCTGGCGATTGCTGCAAAGTACAGAGATGGGAAGCTGCATGCTGCTGCGTCTCTAGCCTTCTCAGACACGAAGATGGCACAGCAGGGACATCTTCGGAGCGTGGTCGTACGGCTACTTCCACAAGTTCTGCCGTCGAACATGCTGACGAGTCGCGCTGTCACTGTATTGATTCAAGAATTGGTCACATGCGCTGTGCTCGCTCCTGTCATCCAGGTTCTGGCAGACCCGGACACCTGGAATCAGCTTATCGCGAATTCAGGTCGAGCAATCTTGCAAGAACGCAAAAGCGTGAAGAAGCTGCGGGCAGCGTTGGACGAGCATGCACAGACATCCCCTCGTACGGTCAAGAGCGCACCGTTCCCAAGACTGGCCCCGGGCGACAACGAGCGCAGATTCGAGCGATTCATTCGCGCCATCAGGAAATGCAACACCCTTTCTGACGCGAGACGGTTCAGAAGCGAGGTCGCAAGCCAGTTGCACAGGGAGTCAGTCGTTGAAGATCAAGATCCTATATACATTCGAAGACTGGAAACCGGCAAACGCGCGCTTGATCAACGCATCTCACAACTTGGAGCGGATCGCAGCCTGAAAAACGGCAGACGCGCCATGCCATCATCTGAAGACTCTTCCAAGTCTACATCATCCAGACTGGACACAATGACTCTGCGCGAAGTGCTCTACAGCGCGACTGGCTTGTCGTACTTCATGGAGTACATGGATCGCGTGCATCTCATGAAGCTCGTCCAATTCTGGATCGTTGTTGATGGATCGCGGAATCCTCTCGAAGACGACGCAGACGATACAGGCGAGGTCAACGAAGCTGTGCGGATCTGGACAGACGCAGATCGAGCCGATATCGCACAAATCAATGAAGCATATCTCTCTCACGCTGAGGTCAAAATCTCTCCCTTGTCGCGGGAGGCCATTCGGATTTTCCTTAAAGCTGGTCCGAACGCGACCAACGCACAATTTCACGCTGCCCGAAAGGCAATTCTGCGTGCTCAAACAGCAGCATACGAGGACATGCAAGATCCGCACTTCGAGAACTTTAAGAAGTCGGACTTGTGGTTCAAGCTGCTCGCTGCAGAAGAGGCAGCAGGAGCGCCTGCCAGGCCTGTGGTCGCGCCTGCCGCACCAGCGCCTCAGCCAGAACGACGATCACTCGACTCAGGACGACCAGGCAAGCCAGTCAGACTGCAGACTGGACCTACGAAACTAAAGGCACCTGATTTGCGACGACAAGTCGCGTCAGCTTCTGATCTGAAAAACTTTATGCGAGCAGAATCTGACAACGAGTCCAATGGCCGCCAGTCGCTCGACAGTGGCAGAAAACCTCTGTTCGACGATGATCTCGACTCTGACGCGCTGGCGAACTCGACAGCAAGTCTTGATTCTGATCACGAGGCTGCGACGCCAGTGAGAGAAGACGACCCTCAAGTCATCGATGCGATGCAGGAGGCACTGAACGATATCATAGACGAGCCTGCAGATAAAGAGTCAATTTTCTCTGAAGGGAGCCTCAAGACACCACACGACAACGATTCCATGCGCAGTTCAATGGAGATAGCAAGGCCGTCATCACCTGCGGTTGGACTTTTGAAAAAGGGCAAGCCAAGTGCAGCATCTTTGGGCTTGTTCGGCACGCCGGGCAAGAGAGGCGTCTTTGAGGAAGATCTATTTGCAGCAGAGCAGCCAAAATTTATCGAGGACGAGCATGAAGATTCTGCCGGTAGCCAGAAAGAGGATGGTGACATTGTGGAGGCTGCGCCTGGAGATCTCGGTTTGGCTGAGGCGATTGACGCCCTCACGTTGGATATTGAGAAGCTCGTCACACAAGAGTCGATCGTCGACTCGCTCACTAAGAAAGCGGAGCTCACCAACAACGCTGCTGAATTGCGCATATTACGCAAATCGAAAGCGAGCTTGCAGCGAGAAATCAACCGCAAAGAGCTGCAGCGCCAGCAGTTCATCGTCCAAGAAAGCGACAACAGCTTGTACGGACGTGCAGCGATTGCGATTCAGTCGGTCATGGTTGGCAAGGACGAGGAAGGCAAGGAATACGCTGTCTATGTCATCGAGGTGCGCAGACAGGCTGGCGACCAGATGCCTGCAGCATTGTGGATTGTCAGCCGGCGATATAGCGAGTTTCACGAACTCAACAAACGACTGCGAGCACGATTCCCGATGATCAGGAATCTCGACTTTCCGCGACGACAGATCGGACTTAAGTTGCAGAAAGACTTCTTGCAGAAACGCAAGACTGCACTGGAGAAGTATCTCCAAGAATTGCTCAAGATTCCCGCTGTCTGTCGCAGCCGTGAGCTCCGTGCTTTTCTAAGCGCGCATGCACTTCCGACGACGAATCCTGGGAGCGCGCAGGTCGACCAGAAGGACTTCGTCTCTCGCATCTACAGCTCAGTAACAGACGGGATGGAGGAATTTCTTGGCAACATTCCTGTCCTTGACCAGCTTTCGCTCGCTGGTCAGAATCTCATCTCAGCTGCCACGACACAGCTTAATGCAGCGCAGACGGTCAGCCCAACAGCAAGTCACGGTGCCGCGACCAAGGAACTAGCAGCGTCTGCCGAAGCAGAAGCAGAGCTGCGTGCCTTTGAGGCCCGCGAGCTCGAACCATTTGTGAAGCCGATCTGCGATCTCTTCCTTGAGATCTTCGAGCTGAACCGTGAAAACAACTGGCTTCGAGGCCGCGCAGTCGTCATTGTGCTCCAGCAGCTCCTCGGTGGAACCATCGAACGCAAGATCAGAGACAACGCACGATCATATCTTTCCGACGAGGGCATGGCAAAGTACATCAACATGGTATTGGACGTCATGTGGCCGGGTGGTGTGAGGAAGGCGGACGGAGTGCCGCGTACTGCTCAAGAGAAGGCAAGAAGCAAGCAGGAAGCTGGGGTCGTTCTGACGAGTCTCGTACCAGAGTTTGTTGGCAGTGTGGTGGGACGCACGAATGCGCAAGCTGCGGCGAGAAGGATATTGGCGGTCGTCAATAATCAGCGGCTGCTGTAAGTCGTCCTTTCACGCTCTGAGCTAAGATTATGCCCAGGTTGACTGACACTCGGTCGCAGCACCCATCTCGTTTTTACGCTACTTGACGAGATTGTACAGATAGTCTTCCAGGATAGAGGCATAAGATGAGGGGACAAAGTGTTCCATGGTCACGCTTAACATGTTCTGTTCAAGCTCAGGCCACATGCCTTGAGCTTCTCTGCAATAAACTGTACTGCCACGATTTGTTGAACTTTTCATCCAGGCATGCCATATTCCGAGGCTTTGAGGCCGGTGTAAACCTCGTACGCAATGCCCAAATACTCGAGGCTGGTCCATCAAGATGTAGAAGTCGTTCCACCTTGCCCGATCAAGCGCGGACACACTACTGTCATGTCTTCTCATTGGGTCGCTTGTGCTGTGGCGCATCCTTTTGGAGTTGTTCGCTCAAAAGGCTAGCTGAGCACATGCAGAAGGAGTCAAACGACCTGAGGGAAACACTGGCCTCTTTCGCTTACGCTGCAGATACGAGTCGGAGTAACCTCCACCGTCCGGAAGAAGCCGTCTTGGGGTCGTCTGAGTGCTCTTGGCAATCTTCCCATGTGGGAGCCATGCATCAGGCTGGGAGGAGTTGCCTCCGTACTTAAGTCTCGTACGCGCAGTGAAGCCTGGTGTGCTGTATAGACCTGCTTGTGCCATCATGGCTGCATCAATACCTATCTATACTGGATTCTGGCTCGACAAGTCTTACGATTCTGCTGTCCTAGGTGCCACTCTCACACTTCCAATACGACAAGCTAATTACCTCGTTACCTTTCTGGCGCTTCTGGTCACCATCTGTGCGACCTTCGTTTGGACTATCGCTGCATTCCTACTCCATCAGCTTCTGGCGCGTTCTGGATTCACAGATGTCTTAGGCCTGCAGGTTCAGGTAATCCTGAGAAACGCTGGTAGTCCCGGAGCGGCTGCATGGCATGGAGTCAAGCTACTCCTCGCGTGGAGACACGGTCGCCCTAGCCGCTTCTTATCTCGTATCGCGGCTGTTGTTGCACCCGGAATTTTGGTCTCATTCTTGTTCTTAACTGCTGGGATTTTCGTTGCAGATATTGCCACCAAGAGCAGTGAATATATACCGGCACTTGCAGAAGAGGGGGCTTGCGGTCATCTGGAGTTCAATGTTAGCGATCGCGAAGCTATCGCTGCTTTCAGCCGGAAAGACATTGGTGATACCATTGGAGCACGTCAATATGCAAGCAATTGGTAGTGAGTTCAACTCTTTGCGACATGGTTGTAGACTAATAGACTGATAAGTGTTTCCAAACTGCAGAGTACGGCCGTTCATCTCGTAGCATATCCGCTCGAAGCGTCTCTGGGCTCCTGTTTACCAAGGAAGTGAACTTGAACCTTCCACGGACTGTTTGCTGTCTGCGCATGATTCAGCGCGTTCTGATCAGAGACATTAGGTACTCGGATAATCGTTCCACGCTCGCTACCGACGCACTCTTTCCCACAACGCGACTACCGTATAACGTCGATGAGTCCACACCGTGTCCATGGTCGAACAGGTGCAGCTTAGGGCCATTTAGCGCTTTGTCTTTGCAGACCCCTCAGCTCGACTCCCACGAAATGTTTGGCATAAACGCCCCACGCAAGGATCGTATCCATTACCAGAAAAACGCAACTTGTAGTGTCCTTGATCTGCGGGATCTGCAGCACCGCTCGAATGACACTCATATCTTCGAACATAGCGGGAAACCAATATGGATTAACTTCCACATGGGTCCTGCCGTGGGTTATGGTGATTTTACTTACAAGTTTTTCATGGAGCTCATTCGTGGCAGTGTAGGCTATATGCTGGAGTACGACCCTTCTGTGGCATTCTACACGGGATTCAGCTGACCGCAATCACAGCCCTCTGTTCTATCGGCCCGGGGAAGCTGTACAGCATTGGCTACCTTCTGCGCCGTTCAACCGAAGTGACGGCGACCTCACAATTTTCTTTGTCTCGCAGAATGCAGTCGAATACTCGGAGACCACAACGGACCCATTGTATTATGCCAATGGCACGTGGAACGGCACGTGGGGAGTGGTACCGAACAACTGGGTGAATGTCATGGCGTGTCTTGATCGCTACCGGCTCTGTAATCCAGTTGATGATAAGTGTACCGACTGGACAGCTTTACACGCTCAGTTCTCGGAACTGACTTCGAATTCTTTGGGTTTCAGCGAAGCCCAAAGGGCCACTGCTTTCAGATTTCTGCTTTCTTCAGTCGACACCAACATATATGGCAGTGTTGGGAGACTTGGGGCATCAGGCGAGCAACTCCGCTATTCTTCTGGCTGCCCAGCGTACTGACCCGAGTGCAGCACTCCTGGCTCAGGACCTCGCCGATAATAACTTGTCTTCGGGTCTGCCCGCCAACCAGTGGCAGCTTGAGGTCACACGATGGTTTCAAACATCATTATCAAAGCTGCAATCGCTTATTGTTCAGTTCGCTCGCATCGAAGCTGCGTCGTTCGCGGGTTTTGCAACGCTTAGAGAACCTGCCTTTTATGGCGGCGAGCCACCTGCATTCCGCCAAGCTCTTCAGTCGCAATGTGGAAATCAACGTGTGCAGTCAGCAGGCCAAGTTCAGAGTTTCAGTGCATTGGGACTGTTTTTGGTGGTCGGCATCACAGTCCTACTAGGGGTTGTTGCCCTTTTGCTGGAAAAGTGCATTAATCTGACAAGGAGGGGTCTAGAGTCCAGAGCCGAGACCGCGCTTCAGGCTGATGAAGGACTGCACCTTCTCAGGATGGTGTTGGAAGGAACAGCGCGTGAGCAGGACAAAGGGTCATCATGGCGACTGTCGACTCTCGGTGTGCCCATCTGCGACATCGACACTGCGGTGGATCGGCCCACATTAAGCACAAACCGCTTGTCAACTTATCGCTCAGAGTCAGAGTCGAACGGGATGACGCACTTCGCATGATCAGCCCTTTCGCGCGAACTCTACTCAATTAGCATTACTACATCCACCACTTCTTTGACTCAAGTGGCATAAAAGTAGATCATGTGTCTTCTTCGTTGAGCTTTCTTGCAAGCGCTCAATACGCGATAGCATGATCGTCAACCTGTGATCTTGTCGCCAGACATGAGCGTGGTCAGGCTATGATTCAGAACCGCATTCTGCGAGGCTGAGGCGAGACAATCTAGTGTCTTTCCATGGCAGCCAAATACATCGGAACGTGGACAACTTGCGAGTTCTGCGCATTAACTGGAACAACTCAACATGCTCTATAGGTGGGAGGTGCCATGAGTTCACATAATTGAATAGCACAATCGAGCGTTTTCTTCTCTATATTGCCTTATGCTTATTGAGCTCTCGGTTGCTTAGGTCACGACTCTTGTTCTCGCAGGCCTCACACCTCGGCCCAATCGTTCACCACTTCGCCTGTGATTGGTGGAAACGATTTCTCCGTCCACGAACCCACAAAAGCCTGCATCTCTCCAGAGCACATTGAGCTTTGCATGAGTCGGAGTTGCCAGTCCACGGTGCGTCTGCCATGGAAATGAAATGCCCCCACTGTTCCTAGTGGACTGCACTCCGCACCATGCGTTTGTGTGGGAGTAGCAGAATCTGGGGTAGGTCTGGTGGGAAATCGGCAGCGCTCAGAAGCACTTTGATTCGTGCAAAAACAGCTTGGTCCGATATATCCAAGATGCGTGCAGCGGGCGCAAGGAACATCTAGAAGGATATGCATATGCTCAGACCTGATGGCGCCTCTCGCTTCCATGGTCAAGGATTGGAAAGATCATGGGGTAGAGATGGAGGAGGCGGGTGGAGTAGTATATTTACTATATTATCGATGCTTACCTGCCGGTCGTTTTTGACAGTCAAGCGGGTCCTTCTTCCCAACTTCACCTGCCATAGAATAAAATTCCTGAGTCCATCACTTCATCAGTGCCACTAGGATCTACCATCATCATGGCGTCCGATCTCGAAGCCACACGTGCTGGCAAGAAGTCACCATGGTGGAAGATGTCCAAGACACGAGCTTACAACTGGTATGTCAGCATTCGATCGCCACCTGAACCTCAATGCTAATGATATGTTCACAGGTACGCTGCTCTTTGCGCAGCATCATGTATGGTTCTCTACGGATACGATGCATCGACTTTCAATGCAATTTCTGGGTCTAAAAACTGGGACAACTACTTCAACCAAATCGTTCGTTGCCTCCATCATATGCCTTTGGGCCATCGCTGATGCACGAATAACAGAAGTCAAACCCCGATAATGCAAACCTGTATGCTTCCCTGAACACTGCCTACTATGTCGGTGCCATTGCAACCGGTTGGTTCGTCGGCGGCCCAGTCGCCGATTACTTCGGTCGTCGAGTCGGTATGGTTTCGGGTGCTGCTCTTGTCTGTATCGCAACTTTCATGCAGACCTTCTCTCCACGCGGGAACATTGGCGTCTTCGTGGGCGGTCGTGTCATCGTCGGTATGGGCCAAGGTATCTGCTTGACGGCCGGGCCTGCGTACATCAACGAGATCACTCCGGCGGATATTCGAGGCAAGGTCATGAGTTTCTGGCAAATGTTCTACAGTGTGGGCAGCTTCATCGCTTACTGGGTTCGTGCTTATCCAACATTGCTATCAATATGAAGGCTAACAAGATTTTAGGTCGGCTATGCATGCTCCAAGCACCGACCAGAGCTCGGCGAATGGGACTGGAAGATGATCGTTATCTTCCAGCTGCTTGTTCCAACGTTCATCATCTCCGTCATCATGACTCTACCAGAGACTCCAAGATGGCACGTCCAGCACAACCATATCGAGAAGGCACGAAACGCACTGCGGAGAGTTCGAGACACGGAAGAGGATGTTGAGAACGAGCTTCTTGAGATTCGCGAGGCCATTGAGTATGAGAAGGAAGCCATCTCTGGAACCTACTGGGCTTTGTTCAAGGATCCGTCCGTCAGGAAGCGACTTCTTATCGCATTTGCCCTCAATGCTGGCCAGCAGGTCACCGGTCAAGGTTCGCTCAACACCTACAGCACAATCGTGTACGCCAAGGTCTTCAAAGACCCAAACACCATCTTCCTAATCAATGCTCTGAACGCGACGTTCGGTATTATCTTCACGCTTAATGCTACCTGGACTGTCGATCGCTTTGGCCGAAAGTTCCTCTTCATCGTCGGTGGTCTGGGTATGGGCGTCTGTATGCTCATCGTCGCTACTGTCTACACTCAAACATCTCCAGTGCCCGGTTCAGTGACGGAGCAGCTGCCTGATGGAGTGAAGTCGACAGCTGTTGGCAGTGCCATCGTCTTCTTGTTCTTCCTGTTCGCCTTCTTCTGTAAGTTTGCTCACACAGTACTCCCAACTCCATAAGCTAACAGATGACAAGACAAGCCATCTTGGGGTGCAACCACCTGGATTTGGACATCCGAAGTCTTCAGCATGAACGTCCGCACCCAAGCCATCGGCATGGCCTCGCAGGTCCAGAACGTCGCCAACCTCATCTGCCAACAGTTCTTCCCAACCTTCCTGAACAACGAGGGCTTCTACGCTTTCTACATGTTTGCTGGCATCAACTTCCTGTTGGTCGTGTTTGTGTGGTTTGTCGTGCCAGAGACTAAGGGCATCTCACTTGAGGAGATTGATACCATCTTCGGTGGTGCAAACCACGTTGCTAAGGGAGCCG
Organism: Scolecobasidium constrictum UM 578; assembly: GCA_000611715.1. Classification (NCBI taxonomy): domain Eukaryota; kingdom Fungi; phylum Ascomycota; class Dothideomycetes; order Venturiales; family Sympoventuriaceae; genus Scolecobasidium; species Scolecobasidium constrictum. Next base: position 42,948 of record AZYM01000207.1, read on the forward strand.
ATCTCATTGCAGAGGACTCGGCGTCTGTCACAGCGGCCGGTGGCGAGAAGAGAGCTGATGAGAGAGTTGAGGAGATCTCCCCGGCGACTGTCAACACGGCTGGCAAGATGTAAGGAGGATCATCAGATGAAGTTGTGCTCGTTAATGTGTAGTCATTCCTGTCTCGCCCAGAGGTCAGACGACTTGAACATGCTAGATGGATAGCTTGAATCGTCGCTTCACGAATGCAATGCTGTTTCCAATCAAGGACTTTCTCATTGATACGGAAGAATGCCCCCTATGACTCGCTCAATGCCTCGAGGATCTCGCTGCCGTAGCATCATGCAAGTCTTCGAGGTGTTTGAGTTTCGAGGCCACATCGTGCTTGCTGCAGCGCTAGGAACCTTCTTCGCACTCTGGGCAATCTGTGTGTGGAGATACGGTCCGGACCGATGGACATAACTTCATCAAAGATCCCGCCACGTGACATTGAAGAGAGTCGCGATACTTCCAGGCAGGTCAATAGACCAGGGGGAATATGTATCATGTAGGATCATCCTCGTAGCCTTAGCAGTGATGAAGGAACATTGTTTCGTTGTAGCGGACCAAGCTTCGTCTAGGCCACGATCCGGCGCTGTGTTTCATGATGCCAGCACTCCCCGCAAGGCACGCAAAGGTTGCGCTCATGAATCAGGAGAACCATTGGAATCGTGACGTGTATTGCTTGCGTGGAGGCATAGGACATCAGCATTTGGGTAATGGAGACATTGATAATGACAATCACAAAGCAAAGATAAGCAGATGATAATGAGACATTGATGGATTTCATGATCACTGCCGGGGATCATGAACATCGTGGGGAGGCATTGAATTCCTGGTGCTCCGACCTGGCCACGTGCATGCGAGGTCAGCTTGTCGCAACAATTTCTTTCCAGGAGCTGGGAGGAAAGCTCGAACGATTGAGACCTCGCACGGTACGAGCGACTTGACAAGGCATGGAAAGTTCCATGTTCTTTCCGCGCGGAAGAAAACATCTCTCCCGAGCAAACGCGACAAGATCGGCGTGGTTGTTGCTCCACAGTCGAAAGGAGACAGATCGACATTTGCGAAACAACAAAAGTGGACGACTACCGGAGATAGGTCCTCATCAACGTGCAAGAACAATTCTGGAAATGGGGATGCAGCGTGAAGTCATCATGGCATTGTGCCTCCACGTGAGGATCGTGTGGTTGGAGGATCTCTCTCCGCGGTGAAGCGTGGTGAAATTACCAGACGGAGGTTTTCATCTAACGGGAGCACCGGCGCGTGCATCTTGTACATCAGTATTTCTTGTGGACGAGGCATGGTGACCGAGATCTCGATTGGAGTGCCATGCAAATGGCTGTGCTTCGAAATAATGTGGAGGATTTCCACCAGAGATCCATGGTCAAAGAAAAACGCCGTCCACGATTGGTGGTATTGTCGCGTTCGCGTCAGCACGAGATCGTGATCACGGCGGAGGCGAACAACATGCTGGACGCGTCCGCAAGAGAACAACGGCCAAGACGGCGAGACAGAGCAACAGCTCCAACACCGACATGAAGTGGCGATTCTCGTGAAGATGCTGCTATTTTGAGCAGGTTGCTACCGCGGTTTGGTGTACCAAAAAGTAAAACCAAAGGAACAGCTCCAAGGACGCTAACCTCGGGAACCTGCAGTAGAACCAGGTAAAGATCTGCCAGTCGACCCCCTTTTCTAAAACAACAAGCACCGGGGTTTCGCCAGTAGCAGGCCGTGATACACGCTCAAGAAACAATGGTGGAAATTTCGATGCTATTGCTTGCACTCGTGTGAGCAGAGCAGAGGCGACAGCTACGAGTGTGCTCACTTGTTCGGCGGGTAGACGTTGAATCTGCTTGGTCACCGAGCTGTGCTGAGGGAGCCATCTTGTCTTCAGCGTGGCTTCCTGCTGTTCTCCCTCTGTCAACCATCGACGGCTCGAGTAGCCCGTAATTGCGAGCGCTGGCAGCTGGGGCGTGCGAAATGAAGAGAAACGAACGTTTACGTGATGTTCAGAAGTACGGTGGTTTTGATCTGGCGCACACTATTATTGGCTGCTTGAGTTGGTATGCCAAATCCATATACAGTTTAGTCAGGAACCCCAGCCTCACGCTAAGGTCCAAGGAGCAACGCCTACGTTTGATGCATCACCCCTGGCCGGCTTCTTTTCTTCTCGTTCGTCTGTTAGCTCTCCCTCGTCAGGCCGCCGCGGACACAAGTCATTCGTTAGCTTCGCCTCAGGCTCAGGGTGACCAGCGAGGAGCAAAGCTGTGCGTGCACCTTGCAATCGTTGCCCATCCGCCGGAGACGTGCCCCCTTCCTTTCACCACGACACCACCACCACATCCTCACCCATCTCCGACCCGACCATCGCGTCTTCCCCCTCCGTGTGTGTGTCGCACAACAGTCGTTCCTTTCACTGGATCATCCTCGCTGCGGATATCTGACCCTTCCTTTCTGGCTTTCCACTGCTAACCACATTCATTTCCGCGCGTCCCTGGCACCGCTCACCTGCTGCTTGTCTCAGCTTCAATCAACACAAACGCAGACTCGTTTGCTCATACAGAACCGGTGCTCCAGAAGCGTCCGCTGGCCTACGCTCGACCCGTTGTCTCTCGAGGGGCAACCGATTCACTTCACAACATATCGATCCATCAGCTCATCAATCCCTGCTGGTTCTGCTTGAGAGGGGCTAGCGACTGGTATATCGCGCAGAGACAGTGCTAGCAATAGCAAGCGCTTCCCATTTTCGTGGCGAGATAGGACGGTTGTTGGCATCGGACAGCCCGTTTTCGGTTACAGGGTTACTGCGGAGGTTGCACGTTGGACGACTGTGGCTTTTGCTCCGCCATCATCGCACAACGCAGTCGCCTAGTCCGGTCGTTATGATGCGTTTCGGATCTGCGCACTGCTGAATGGTCGACTGTTGCAATTGGGATACAATTTCGGAAAAGGCATTGTTGTCGCTTTGTGAAGGCACGATTGAAGTCGAGCGTTGAGGTACTGAATACTCCTTCGACCGCGATATCAGCCATCTTCCACCATGTCGACTCCGAAACCACCATTCGAACTCGTCAACCATTGCTCCGCTATTTGGAATAACACTCTTTACGTATACTCGCCTCAGGGATTTGCATCATTACCGCTGGAAGAGGAGGCAGAATGGCAAAGACTCGAGTCTGGTCAATCAGTAACAGGTGCGAAATGTGTACGAGCTGGAAGTGAGGCTCTGTACATCGTTGGCGGGACCACTGGCGCTGCGGGCGCTTTGGCGAGCTACTCGGGTCTCCAGCGTTACAACTTTGCTTCTTCGACATGGGAAACACTCACACCGACTGATCCGATAACACAAGATCGGACGAAGCATGGGGCAGCCTACGTCCCTTCGATGAACGCGATCCTAATCTACGCCGGTACGAGAGATCCTGCCGGTAGTGGTCTTGGTCAAGAGACATTCGCAGTCTCCACTCTGCCACCATATGCTGTCACGTCGTTCAACTCGCAAGGCACACCAGCTTTGACTTCACCGAGACTGATGCCATGGTCCGATGAGCTCGCTGTACTTGTTGGTGGCTCTGCAGATAATGTTCAGGTCTGGCTGTTTGGTCAAAGTCAGGGCTGGGCTGCTCTGGAGACTACATTACCTCCAGGACTTGGGCTCGACTCTGGAGCCAAAGAATGCACAATCATCACCGGCGATGACGGCAGCAAGGTGCTGCAGGTCTTTGACATGAGCAAGTCGCCGAACGTTGTCAGCCGATATGCGCTTGTTGTGAACGGTGCTGCTGCTCCTGCTGGAACCCAAGTGGCACCACCTGGGACGCCAACCTCTCGTCTACGATTTCGCTCAAAGCGACAGTTGACTATCGCGAATTGGCCGGCGTACAATGGCACATTGGCACCGACCACGACGCGTGATGGGTTCTCGGTCGCGAACGATGGGAACGGACTCGCAGTCATCAGTGGCGGAAATGCTGAGGAACCGATTGCGATGTTTGATCAGACGACGAACACATGGCAGAACGCATCGGCAGTGTTCGCGAGGGATCAGCAGGTGTTGGTCAATTCCGTCTCCACCTCGTCGGCGGCTGCCTCATCAACGATCGCGACTTCTTCATCTGCCACCTCGGCCGCACCTTCCGCATCACAAACCGGAGAGAACGTTCTTGGTACTGGACGATCAAAGTCGCAGGTGCTCACCACCCTCGGCGCCACTCTTGGTGCCGTCTTTGGCTTTGCAGCCATTCTAATCATAATATTGCTGCTGTTGAGATATAAGAAGCAGCAGAGGAAGAAAGCTATGGCGGCGGGACTGAACGAGAAAGACCACGACAGACTGAGCTTCGCGGACCAGGGTGCAGACTTCATGAAGGAAGCTGGCGGTACGCGAGGCGTCAACAGTCCTGCGTTTGCGTCGCCCAGATCAAACCATTCATCCCTCACATCACTGCAAATCTTCCAGAACAAGACGAACATGGGACACAAGCGAGGAGTACCCAGCGACTCCAGTCAAGTGCCTCTCGCAAAGAACAAGAGCCCACTTGGAGTCAGTGACCCATTGGAGATGTCACAGATCAACAGTCGTGCATCATCGACATTCACGGGCAAATCAATTGACCTGGAGAAGCCACCAATTTCATCACCGCCGAGGACCACGAACTTGACACCAGCCGCTGCAATGGCTATGAAAGATTCGAAGGACGGCCGCACGCGAAGCAATGGCTGGAGTCGATACTTTGCAAACAACGACGTGACAAATCTTGCCTCGATGCAAGGTGGTCAACGCAACACGTACAACACTGAGGTCAGCGGCATCAGCGAGATCTCAAAGACATCCGACTACAGCAGCGACCGGCGAATGACACGCGGCTCGACTGTAGCACCGCTCGAGCTTAATCTTGGTCCGAAGTTCGAAGGCCAGAGATTGAGCGCTGTCAATACTGGCAGTCCGACGATGGGCCGCTCCAAGGAGGACATCCAGCAAGGACTGTCAGCAGAAGTTCGAAGAGCAGGTTCAACGAGTTCACGGGGATCAATGGATGACGGATTCGACCTCAGGAGCACGAATCAGCCCACACCTGCATCACAATCGACGTGGACGCCCGCATCACGACCTTCAATGGAGAGACCCTCATTCGACAAGAAGGCAGACACACGATCAATACGCAGCAACTACTCGGGCAGCAACCCATTCTTTGCCAGCAGTAGTGGAATGATGGATCCCCGACCACGAAAAGGTAGCATGGGTGCACCAGCGCTGCCTCAACTTAACCTACGCAACTACGGCGACGCGTCGCGTGACAGCACAGCAAGTAATGTCACCGTCTTTCCAGGTGGCCTCGAATCACCGAAGAGCAACGCTTTCGGCATCAAAGCCCATGGTCCCTCTGGAGCTGCTGGCGAGGATTTCAGCTTCATGCCACCACGAAACGTCTTCGGCGCCGACAGATACAGGGACAGCAGTGCCAGCGACGTGACTGTCTTCCCTGGTGCTCCAGCCGGTGAGAGCCCTTCAAATTCACGAAACGGCCCTAGTGGTAGAAAGATGAGCTCTCCGCAAGACATGGGATGGCTCAACCTCAATGCCGGCAAGACCTCGTAAAGAACTGCCCGTCTGCTGCATGGACATTTCTCCTCGCCTGAATATTCTTTCTTGCTCATGACGGCCGGCGTTTGACGAGTACCGCGATTGCTCGCGCTCGGATCACGACGCTACACAACCAAAACACTATCACTATCGCCATCATCTGATACCCTCGCGGCATCCTGGCTTTGATTCTCAAACTCTTCGCACATCTCGCTCGATACGCCATTAGAACATCTGCACTTTTGTTTTCTTTACGTCTTTCATTTCTTGACCTGTCGTGTCTCAGGACGTGATATTTTGCATGTTCTGAGGATTGTCGCCTTTCTGTTCTTTCATCCTCGCTTCATGCTTGAGGATTGGCATGTCATGCGATCAGCAGAGTCGAATGTCGCCATTTGTACGCGCATCATGCATCCGCGGAACCTGTCGTTTTGTACTGTCATCTGTCTGAGAAAGAGATCGAAGCAAGATGATGAAAGATCTCCTTTTGTGTCTTTGTGTATAGGTAATGTCTAGCTGGCTGGATTTGGGAGAGTCGGAAAATCCTTGGCCTTGATCAACAAGCGGCGAAAACCTGTGGGATTACTGGATCTTTGAATCTGGTGTGTTTGGGAGGAATATGGAAAGAAGGATGGGGGTGCCATCTGTGAGCAAGCATTCAATGCGAACAAGTTCAACAAACGTGTCATGTCTCTCTCTTCTCGATATGATCCTCTGCGAGGTGAACATCATCGAAATCAGATTGCCAACCATTGCCGTCTCTCACACTCGCTAGGTCGAGCATGTCGCGTCAAAGACGCGTTCTAGGCGCGTGAGATCTCAGCTGATCACTTTGCGCCGAGCACTTTGGCTAAGTGCATCGTAGCTCGAGGTCTACTGCAATGAACGTGGTGCTAATGGCTAGCGACCTGTGCTGCATACCTACTGCATTTGTTCTGCTGGATCTCTGTCAATTATTGGAATTCAGACACTGCTTCTCGCTGTATCGACGGTCCAATAACGCTGACCCTTCCACCATCATGATGTTATTGCGGCAATTACTTCGCTATATGCGCTGCGAGTGGCCAGAGAGCAACACCTGAAGCCGTTGTCGTGATCTCACCAGAGCCTGGTACTTTCTCGAGGAACGTCAACGTGACAGCATCCACCCGGCCTGTAGGTTTCGACGACGACAGTAATTCGTCCATCAAACCCAGCTGGCCGCATCCACGGATCTAGAGCTCACCACGTTGAAGCACGCCATCGAGAACTGAGAAGCCCATGCGACCAAGCCTTGCCTGCATTGGACTAAGCTAGCCGAGGAAATGCTTGGATTGGTTAAGCTCGCCAAGCCTGCTGGGGTTTCTAAGCTGCGCGCATGCAGTGAGCCTCAGCTCCATCTTATCTTTTGCCTCTATCGCATGAAACATCAATGGGCGACGTCTCTGAGATAGAGAGAATCTACTTTGTCGACGCTAAAGAGCATCAGTAAGAGTTTGGCAGATGCTTGAACAGTTTGGTGACACTTGCAAGAGCAAGGCGCTAGCAGGTTTTCCAGAAGCTCAAGAGTTCCATACTGCCGACCACGAGGCGACAAGCTTGGACGGCCCAGGCCCATGGATAGCTCGGGGCGGCCGCTGAGAGCATACTTGACATGCACCTCTGGACATGCTATGCCGCTTTGAGAGATCAGCTATGCATTTTCCTGGCAGAATGGAGTTACATCCATGCAATAGCGACATCGAGGCCTGAGATTCGTGATAAGAGCCACATGAAATGCAGAAGAAATGCGGCAACATGGGAAAGGCCCATGGGTATAAGTACTTGCATCCGTTGCACGATGCAGATGGTCCACATCGTTCGGCTGAACCAGTACCAGCCTCGTGGAATCTTGTCGATCTGACCATCTGTAGCAGTTAAATTCTTGAGCTGCTCTGTTCTGCTTGATTCGTTTTCCGTTCTCCACATTCATCATGGCCGAACTCAAGTACGACAACGAGAAGCAGGAGCCAGTCGTTGCTGGCGGCTATGTCGCTGATGATTCTTCCGAGGAGGGCGTCACATTCGACAAGTTGGTCGCAGAAGACCATGGCCATGACATTAAGCTACGGACAATGTCATGGCAGAAATGTGCTTGGCTTTTGGCTGGTGATCAAGTCTGCCTCGCCATCATGGCTCAAACCTGGTCGCTCAGCGTCCTGGGCTGGGTGCCAGGCATCATCACCATGGTCCTCGCGGGAGCGTTCTTCTACATCACTTCCCTTACCATGCACAAGTTCATCATGAAGAACCCACAGATTAAAGATATCTGGTGAGTCTCAAGACCTTGAATGTCAGATTCTTGGCTAATCTGCTTCAGTGACTTTGGCTACTATGTCTTCGGCAAGTCCACGATTGCTTACCACTTCACGGCATTCATGCTGTTGGCGAACAACATCCTGCTTGTCGGATTCCACGTCCTCACCGGCGCCAAGGTCATTAACACCCTATCCGACCACTCGCAATGCACCATCGTCTTCAACGTCATCACTGCTCTTATGGGCATCGTTATGTCACTGCCCCGAACACTGAAGCATGTGTCATTCATGTCAATGTTTAGTGCTGCATGTATGGGACTGGCCATCTTGCTCTTTCTGGTCTTCGCTGGAATTGAAGACGCCCCGCTGTATGGCTACGGTGGCAGTTACCCAACGCAGGGCGAGGTCAAGACTTACGCCTTTCCTCCAGCAGGCACCACCTGGGTTAGCTGCATGAATGCCGTCCTCAACATCACCTTCCTGTGGGTGCCTCAAATCCTGTTTCCATCTTTCATCGCAGAGATGGAGAAGCCTGAAGACTTTCCAAAGTCATTGGCGGTGCTTGCTGGTCTCTCGGCCATCCTGTTCATCGTCCCACCAGCAATCGGCTTCCACTTCCTCGGCCAGTACTCCACAGCCCCAGCGTTCGGCAGTCTCGGTCCTACGGTGTACAAGAAGGCGAGCTTTGCTTTCGTCATTGTCCCAACTCTTGTCATCGGTGTCATCTACGCCAATGTCAGCGCCAAATTCATCTACCGTCATGTCATGCGCGGCTCACATCATGAGCACAGCAACACCACCATTGGCTGGGGTGCCTGGGCTGGTGTTATGGCCGGTGTTTGGGGCCTCGCATTTGTGTTTGCTGAGGTTGTGCCTTCGATGGGCGACTTCTTGTCGCTGCTCGGAGCTGCCTTCGATTCCTTCTTCGGCTTCATCTACTTCGCAGTTGCGTACTGGCAGATGAACAAGCGCAACCTCTTCGGAGGTTTCAGCCGAACAGTGCAGTCGGTCGTCCATGTCGTAGTGCTCGTGGTCGGTCTCTTTTTGCTCGGTCCAGGTCTGTATGCTGCTGTGGAAGCTATCATCGACGACTACAGTGGGCCAGTCAAGCCTGCTTTCAGCTGTGCAAATGTTGCCATCTGATCACAAGAGATATGTTGTAGCGTCTCAGACTCGATCTTAGACCATAGGTAGCAAAATGCATACCAATGCCAATATCATGGCCATGATCGTCCTTGAGCTGACAGTCGATGCTTCATTTCCAGTCTCCATCCTTCCACTCATCAGATATTCCTGGGTCTGAAAAGTCATGCTCCCCAGATCGATCTCCGTATTGTTAACTCGACACCACATTCCGTCAAAAGCGGTTGCCTCATCGCCGACTTCCTGCTTCATGCACGTTTGGAAGCTTCCCAGTATCTGGTCGTCCGTGAGATTTCTGCTGTCTCGAAAGCCACGAAAGATGTTTCCGCGTGGCAGATAGCACCATTCAATACACTTGCTCGCAGCCCATTGAGCTGGTGCCGGTTGGCAACAGGCTTCGAATGCGAGATGGTTTGGGTTGCTGGAAAGCATACCACATGCAGCCCAGGGATCTTGCACAGATATCGCCGCTTGACGATCGACTGTCTCGCAGTATTCTTCATGGCTTTGCGTCGGCGTAGGGCTTGCCGTCTCAGCTATGCTCGACTTGGATAAGGTGATGACATGCGGTTGTGTCATACGGCACCAGAGTGGCCCGATACTCTCTCCAGTCTCGTTCAGACAGGATTGCATGTGATCGAGCATGCTGAAGTCGCGGTCCGTGTCTATCTGTTGGTTCATGGAAGCTGGTAGGTCGCATCAGGAGTAGCAGGGATCCGAGAATTCATGTACCGTCTCTGGGGCACAGCATGTCGCTGCTCGAGTGTAATTTGACAAAAAGCCGCACGCGTAATAGCTGTCGCTACCACTCGTGCCTGTCAAATCCTGAGACAGGAGGCCATGGTGAGTGCAACTGTCAAATGCGATCGACGACATGGCGGGATTGGACCTCTTGAGGTATCGTCGACACTTTGTATTCCTGATGGCGTTGTTCGGTGCTTGGTTCCTACTCGATGCTATTGTTGCGTGGCAGAGAACGAGGGCAGAAAATCGGAGAGGATGC
>AZYM01000208.1:0-180214 GCA_000611715.1 Scolecobasidium constrictum UM 578
GAGATTGAGCTATCTTGAGATCTGCTGTCTTTTTCCATCAGCATCAAGGCGTGCAACACTGCTTCCTTCATCGAAATGGACATGACCAGGCACTATGTGTGCTTCGCTGACCTCCTGATGCCTTTACCGTGGCCGACAAGATGAGCGATCACTCCTGGTGACCCTACTACCGTATTTTACTGTCATCTGATTTCATGGAGGTAATCATATCGAGCTTTTTAATGCGGCTATCATTGTGCTCCCTCAGGAAAAAGCTTTGGTGAGCAACAGCCTTGCAACATCGCTGCTGTTTGGAGTCGTCACCTGTCTGGAGCATAGCGAAGATCTGGTTTGTCTATTGTCCGCGTGGACTCATGATGAAGGATTTATATGAGGCACCTTCCCCTCAATGAACTACAATCCTATCTCAATAACATGCAGATATGTCGAGGATTAAAGGGATTGTTGCTCCCATCATCGGGTGGCTACTATTCTTCTATAACATTATGCCACACAATGGGATCTAGTTTATTGTACTGTCGAATATGAAACACGGCGATGCAATGCTAGATCTCGGACTCGAAAATTCTCTATATAACTTCCTTCTTACTTCTTTCCCTCTACATTCTCACCACACTCGTCCGAAAAGTGGCTAAACGATGGCTACCAGAACGTGCAAGAGCAATCCGTGCCGAGTCAAATCCTCGGCCGCTCCACCGTAAGTTTTCACGATGCTTTCAAGTATGAGATTGCTAATAAGAGGATAGAATCACCGGCGACATAGCGACAGTACTCGTTGGCCAGGATGAGATCCGCTTTAGTGTACATCGCAGAGTGCTGTCGACCAATTCACTCTTCTTCAAGAACACACTCGAGGGCGAATTCAAGGAGAAAGACGGCACAGTCAAGATTCGCGACGCAGATGCCCGATGGTTCCAGTTCTACGTCACCTATCTATACTCTGGCAAGTTAGCCACGATCGAGGAACCCACTGCAGCACCAAATTACGAGCATGGTTCCTTATCAAATCCGACAAGCGCCTCCAAGACTTCTGCGCATGCGACCGCCATGGCTCTTGAGTGGCAATCCCTCAACCAATGCCTCATTCTCGCGGACCGACTTCAAGATGATGGCTTCCACAACGCTACAATGGACTGCTATCTCGAGACCATCGTCTCCGAAGACCATAACGGCGCGAGCCTTTACCCAGCCATCAGTGTCATCGCCGAAGCGTACAATTCTCTACCGCACAATTCTCCGGCCTTCCTCTTCTTCGTCGACGTCATTGCGGAGTACGGTCATGCGTCCTGGATCAATCTCACGTCTGCTTCGACTCTGCCCTCCGAGTTCTGGTGTGCGGTTTCGAAAGGTCTCCTCGAGTGCATGGCTGGGGGGCAGGAGACAACTTATCCAATGCGAGGGCCTCAGCCAATGTCAAGAGAAATCAAAGGAGAAGTTAATATGCGGATGTGGATGAGTCGTTGTAAATACCACAAGCATCCTAGCAAGGATTGAATGGGAAGTTCATGGTTTTGGGATCAGAGCGTCTTGGTCTGAACTGAAATGCCTCGGGGATAGAACCACATTGATAAAATCTGACAGCGAAAATTGAAGCGTGATAGGCTGAGCACAGGAATTCGGAACCCATTGTGCGACCCAGAATGTGACCAATTGTACTGCTATGACCAGATCCGACCATTGCGCAATACAACTGCTCCTTAGACCTCGGAAAATATCAGTGCAGGCTGGCACTTCCAATATCATGATCATGAACATCTTCGTCGATCCGGTAGTAGGATAAACGGACAACTAGACTTCGTGGGATTCAATCGTACGTCGGCTTCCTCTTCGAGCACCTGCCTGCAAGTTCTCCAATCTTACGTTGGCTTCGTCTTTAAGCACCTGCCTGCAAGCTCTTCAGAATTCTAGCTATTCATCGATACAATCGTTGCGTTCCAGAACTCGAGCTGAGAAGACACGAACAACGCATCGTTGTTGCCGGCAGAGTACTGGTCTGTCATTGCGAATGGTATGCTTCGGGATGTTTCGTTTTGGAACAAGAGCAGAGAGGACATCGCGAATTAGTGGCTCGGATCATGCTACAGGTCTCATAGGCACAGAGCTGAGAAGTTGATATGCACATGAGCAACATCGGAGGCGCCCATGATATCTCATGCCTGGGAAGTGTCGCTTAAGAACAAGACGCGAGACCCATTTAGCGCTCGATTGGAGACAAATCATACAGGATGCGTGCCTCATTGGAACAACCACGAACAAGAAGTACAGACCATTCTGTGAAAGCATGTCAATTCCGGTAGAAGCCACACTTTTCCGACAAACAATGTTACGGCTGTCTCGCAGTCGCATAGCAACGGCCGCCGAGAGCCACCTGACGCTGCCTTCGGGCACTTCAAATTCAGAATTTCACGCACAACTCAACTGCGATCATCAAACAACACAGTCTGGCATCAAAAATGGCCGAGGATTCTGCGCCCGAGTGCCCCAAGGCTTCCGAAACTTTGTACATCTATGACACGGCATTCGAGTGAGTTGTTCATGCGCGTAATTCGTTGCCAGCTAAAGGAAGGACTGACCGCGTCGGTGTAGGTATGGCAACGCCTTGGCTACCGTCTCGGTCGGCACAGAGGCCAAGCAATTCACCTTACATCGCAATGTTCTAATCAAATCATCTCCGTTCTTTCGCAAGGCACTCAACGGTGGATTTGTGGAGCGCGACGGAAATGTCAAATTGCTGGATGGAGATGTCGTCGCCTTCAAGATTTATGTGGACTGGCTGTACCATGGCAAGGTCCGTGCAGGTCCGCAGAATGATCCGTCAAATCTCAAGGAGGAGGAGGATTCCTCTGATGGAAGCGAGTCGACAGAGTCCGACGTAGCATTCTCCAGCCTTACAGAGTGTCTCATACTGGCAGATCTGATTCAGGACGATGCCTTCTACAACGCTTGTGTGGACGGGATGATCGAAGTGATCCAGAGCATCACCTGCGATTGGTATCCACTGAGCATTGTTGCTCCGCTGTACAAAGGACTCCCAAAAACTTCACCAGTCTTGCGTCTCCTCGTGGATATGTGGGTCCAATACGGTAAGGTAGATTGGTTCAACGACGGTGCAGCGGAGCGAGGGACGATCGAGTTCTGGTGTGCATTAGCGAAGGGTTTGATGGTCGAGGACGACAATTCTACGGATATCGTGCCATGGCTCGATAACCGCTGCCAATATCATAAGCATGAGAAGAAGTCAGGAACAGGGTGAGCGGCCAGCATAGTGCTGCGAAGGTCATGGTATAGTTTGAGTCCAGATCCCCGAGGAGCTACAACCTAGGCTAATGCATCAAGACAGGAAGAACGCATTGCCCTGAGCATCCGTCCGCTTCGCTGTACTATAATCCTTCGTCGGATCGAACTCCTGCCACACGCTCGCCGGGTAGATATGCTTATGCCTCTCATACCACCTCCGATCGACAAGCTTCGTAGGCATCGGATCATCATGAAAGCCCTCAAGTTGCTCATCAGGCACAATCGATACGTCCACCTCTTTCGACTTCTTCGGCTTCGCCAATGGGTCATACGTTGCTGCGTTCATCTCTTCCTCCTCATCAGAAGCGTCTGCTGGAGTCGCTGCTGTGCGCTCGGCTGAGAAATTGACCAACGGACCATTCCAGCCTTGCGTCTTATTCGCGGCGAAATAATAGAACTCGTAGTGCTAGGACAACATTAGCATATCGCAGAAATGAGATGGAAAATATCACAACTCACATGAGGCAGGATGATCTCGTCTCTGACCATCATCAGATCGTCCACGCTGACTCTCGCCCAATTACTGCTCGCGCGCTCACCACCAACACCAAGCTCAGCGCCCATCTTCCGTGCCTTGTCCAGGAATAACCAGATATAATCGCCCTTCTTGACCTTCACTTTACCGCCTGGCGTGATTGCACCATCGTAAAACACGAAGGGAACCATGATCTCCGTCTTCTTGACCGCCTCGCGTGTAGCAAGGAACTCTTTGCGCAGCTGCTCCGTCTTCTCTGCTTCTTGCTGAAGTGCTGCCTTGGTGCGAGCTTTGGGTGCGAACCCTATGCCGGCTCTTGCGCCCAACTTCTTCTTTGGAACAATGACGGCATTGTCATCGCCTTCGTCGTCCTCGCGTACATCAGGCGTGCGCGATAGTGATCGTGGTGTCCTCACTGCCGAAGCAGGTGCACTTTCTTCGTCCTCATCGTCGATACCAAATGACAATTTCGCTTTCGTAGCCGCCTTCTTGACCTTCTTCTTCACCGGTAGTGGCGTTGATGCACTATACTTTAATGTTCAGCCGAAGTCCTCACGAGCATATAAGATCGCGCACTCACCCGTCTCGCGGTGTGTTTGCGCCGGAGGGTGCAGCGCTGCTCACGCCACTCTCATTGAGCTCAATTGCCTCTCTTCTTCGCTTCTTGTAGTCTGACAACGTCACTAGACCCTCTGTTTGCGATTTGAGCACATCTTCTGCTGTTGCGCGCGAGCTTTGGAAGCGGCCGTTGCCTGGATTTGGCGTCTGGTCGCGCGAGGGCGCCGAGGACGCAGGATTTGACATGATTGGAAGACGCCGCAATTACTGCATCATGAATTGGCCTTGGGATCTGGACCTCAGCTTGAAAGAAATTAGTTCGTATAAGAATTTGGTTTCGAAAGAAACAATTGAAGCTCCAAAATGCCATCAGCCAAGAGAAGTGGTCCATGCGAGCACTCCCTTCCCGCCTCACATCTAAACCACAACCACTAAGTGCTCCTGCCTTTATCATCAATCAACCATTCGGTCGTTTGTATCGCAGCGCGTAAGGCCTCATCGAGAGTACCAAATGCGGTGCGACGCGAATCCTAGCCCATCTGAGCCTCCATCCAGACTTTCAATGTCCATGATGTTGACAGTAATACAGCCATTGCCCTTGGAATGACCTGAGATTCTGGAACTCGATCAGCGCGTACACCTCGCAAACAACAGTCTTCCCTTACCTGCCAAGGTACTTCATGTCGAAGTCATATGCTTGTACACTGCCGCTGCTCTGCCGCAGAAGGTGCACATATGGTGGCAGATCTTGGTGTCCTTGTTGCAATAGGCACACATGTGATCGCAGTCTTTGGCCAGTCCACCGCACTGAGTGCAGGTCCAAAACCTCTCCGCCTTCTTTCGATAAGCCTGCGTGGCTTCAAGTGTATCTGGTGATGGCGCTCGTGCGGGTTGCTCTGCCGGCATCGTTGTGGATCGATGATCGAAGGGCTTGATCCTCAGGAGGCCATTTTGACAACGTCTTTGCGACAGCAGATGCGCAGAGTCATTACTGCTTGTTTTTAGATGTCTGGTGGCTTGGTGAATTGAGGTCACCTGGCTATCGCTGGCTTCGAGTGCTCGAGGACAGCCCAGGAACCCAATTGCGTATTGCCAGCTCCAAGCGATGTGATACCCTAGAGCGAGCAGACTGTGTTCTTCTTCTGCATCTCGGCGGATCAACTGGAGTGGATCGAAGCCAACTTCCTCGTGCCAGTCAAGGAACTTTCCACCGCCCATCGCGATGCCTGAGAGGAATTGCCAAAGGTTTTTGTCCAAAGCGCACCAAGATATCGTGCTTGTATTCCTGACTTAAATTGTGTCTTTTCCTTATGTCTGTTTTCGCGGGCTTAAATTGCGCGAGGCTCGAGAGGAAGGCGCGATGGCGAGGTGGATAGTCTGCCGCATATATCTCGTCGCGCCTTCCACTCCACTTCTTCAACCTCGTCACCTTCACAATCATATCTTAAGGCAGCTTGGACCTGCAATCGATCGCTATGGACTTCACCTTCCGCTGCAATATCACAAAATGTCGTGTTGAGCTTCAGCATCAAGCGGTAGTCACGACTTGCAGGAACGTAGTCCCTACCACGAGAGGAACCTCATGCTGACGGACAGGTAGCCACATCTTCTGCGTACAATGCGCAAGCAACTCCGGACTCGCCAATCCAGTCGGTGGCGTGCGCACTTGTCCAGCATGCAAAGCGCAGCTTGTCAACAAGGACGATGCAGTCATCACGCAGCTGGACCCGTCTGAGGACTACAAGACTTCCGTGCTTAGTGGCTTTACGCCTACGCTTGTAGTGGAGTGCGCGAGTCGTGCGCTGAACTTCTACAATTACCAGGCTGTTCACGAGGCGTCAGTGATGATTGTGATTCGCTTATAAGCAAGCTGACAGGAGTGTAGCACATATCAGGAGTTCCTCGCGAAGAGGCTCACGGAGAAGGTCACGGGTCTGAATGCGCAGCTCGATGACACAATCAACAACGCCAATGGACATATTCAGAAGCTGCAAGAGGCTTTGAGAGGTACGCTGCGTGGACTGCGATGATGCCGAGCATAGATTGATGAAAGCATCAGAGTTTCAAGTGCGCATCGACCATCTCCAAAACCAGCATGGCGAGATCCAGAACGCCTTCAAGCAGAAGGCCAAAGCTCTCAACGACGTCACGCGCAAGTACGAGCAGCTGAAGAGCGAGAAGATGGCGGCGCAGACCATGAACGCCGCATCGGACGAGGCAGAGCAGATGGTGCAGCACATGGCAGGCAACCACTTCAATGGGCGGTTTGAGGGCGACAGTGCGGATGGGAGTGGTGTACATGTTGATATGCGGAGGATGCATTCCATGCAACGACATCCGATGCCTGGTCGTATGGCTAGTCGTGGGTTTGGTGGGCGTGAGTATCCGCTGTGCGTGACGAAAGGGCTGCATAGCTGACAAGGACCACAGAGGATGGAGGGGCGAACAGTCCGATGTTCATGACACCACGGACGAATCGCAACACGCTCAACGGGACAGGCGGCGTACCTCGAAGCTCTCAAGTCATGACTGCAGATGCGACGGGTGGCGGCTACAGACAGCCCTTAGGCAATCTCCCAGTCAACAGCTTTGGTCGTCAATCGAACAGTGGATACGGCATGAGAGCGGGTGCGAAGGCGGGAAAGCGGCCACTGAGGCCATATGCCACGACACGGCGCATCGATCGCCACACGAATGCGCCGGCTGACATTCCGATGCGTTGACTTGGAGCTGACAGTTCTACGAAGACAAACTTAAGTTCTCCAGTCAGCAACGAGCCTTACGAGTTATGCTCCTTCCAGGCAGAAGAGTAGCCCTAAGTACAAACAAAGCCTGTCCCTCGCGACTAAAATAATGAAAGAAGTCTCAGATTTCCCAGATTCCTGTTGTTAGACCTGCACCTGTGCTATGTACATCCTCTGGCTTCCTCAAATAGGTATCTTCTTTGATTATAAGGCTCGCCAGCTGCGCACCCTTTGATAACACCAAAAACATCGGTCTCGCCCACATTGACTTGCAAAACGACGAGCAGCTTGCCGAGTTTTGATTGTGACTGAGCAGTGATGTGAGAACATAGACCTGCTTGCGACATGCTAGACTAATATTATAGGGGAGCACTAGGCCAAGCTAGACACCAGCTACAAAGGCATCCTAGGTCCTGCGAATTCACGGTGGTAGTACAGGCCGAAAGATTATCGTTGGTTTGGCTTGCGGTGTCTCCTTGTGCCTGATCAGGAGAATACCCGGGGCTGGCGCACGTCGACTGTAGGTGCGTTGAAAAGGTCTCCAAAGTTTCCCACTCATCACGTCGTGCCATCGGACAAGGATCAGTGATTAGACTACTTATGCTGGGCATGTTGACGAGGCTCGCCCAACCGTCGTTCCCCATCACTGCGAGACAATCAGAATCTCGAGAACGATCGCTGCTTGCCATGGTCTGTTCCATGCCTTGTTCCGTACGTACGCTCCTGTACGTGGTCACATCCAGGGTCTTCACTCTCTGGTCCTCATTTTTGGTCAAGTGGCCCGAACTCCGCTCCGAGCTTGAAATTGTGTTCCAGGATACTGCGGTTACGCCTTCTGCTTGCATACAGCATGAGCTCCGAGAACAAAATGACTAGCAAGCGCCAACTCACCCGACGATCCTTCGACGTGGAATGGCTCGTCTTGTGGAACTTTGTACCTTTTCATCCAGGCGTCGATTCTCTCCTCCGGAACTTTGCGTCCTTTCACCCTGAAGCCTAAGTCGCGTTTGTTGGTCTCCACCAGCTTGCGATACTGACGTCTCTTAACAATAGTCTGCATTTGTTCCATCCTGATATTCTTCCCTTGATTCCATTCAGCCAAGCGTGCCTTATACTGGCGAATACTGGTCCAACAGTATCAGCAACTGAGTCATGTGACATAGCGTGAACACTCACGTGGCGGAGAACCCGATATGGGAGAACTCTTGTTCAATAATTTGCTTAACGTCGTCCAAAGACTTGTCCTCTACAAGATATAACTCAAGAAAGCGAGGCTTCACGGTTTCCCAATCCTGCGCTGGCAATGCGGCAGCCTTATGGCGGGACGGCGGCGGGTTGACAGGCTTGGGGTTTGTGTCCCTCAATTCATTGAAGATGTTCGATGGGGGGAGATGTTCAGTTCCGCTCTCCAAGCGCGGAAGTGGATGCCATGCTGGAGATACAGCAAGCGCCATCGTGCCGTGTGCTTCTTCATCGCAAGGGGCTATGTCGAAATCGTGCCAGCAGCCTGGTAGTAGAATTGGTTGACCAGCGAACTGGGTCATCGGCCATCGATAGTCGGCGGGCGGATTGACGGCGAAGTCTGCTGTCGCCGTGAAGTACCCAGTGATTGGCTCCATTGAAAGGTTTTACTGTCATAATCGCGTCCTCGACTCCGGTGGCGTTTGCCGGAAGTGCGTGTTGGTATAGAACGTCAAATGTTCTGTTCAACGCAGGAAAAGTTTTGGGTTATGCAGCGCTTCATTAAATATTTACGGAATGGGATCCATGTCTCATCCTTTTGTTCAGAGCTTCACCATGCCAGATTGCTCGCAGACAGGTAAGGCTAAGCACCTTTGACAAAAGTACAATCCGAGTTGCGCAACACACCTCACCCTGGAGCCAACCCCTGGCTGAGAGGCGTTCGAGTCTCAAACCTGCTGCAAAGCCACGACCGCCTCGGGTTTGAAACGCAAGCGAACGAATCAAGACCAAAGGCGTTAGCCCAGCCTTGTTGTACTTTTGTCCGTCTCTTCTTATTGGACGTTTCGTGTGTGGATATGTACACTTCAAAAATACAATTAGTCAAGCGGTAGGTTCTTTCTAAATCAGATCCCTCACCTTATCAACGCCGTCCATTGGGCGGAGTCTGGGCTGTATGTCGCGATCAGCAGACGTTCGAGCGTGAAGAATGAAAGCATCTCACCAACCAATCTGCTCCATCGCCATTGCAGCCACAGCCCAATGATGCCGATCGCAACTTGGATGATATTAATTATGATCGATGCAATTTGTCCGGCGTCCATAACGAAGGGTTACTCTTGAAAGAAGGAGATCGTAGCACTTTGTTGTGTAGGATGCTATCGCGAAGCTTAGAATAATTCGTGTAATGGATCTCTCAGCCCAGATATATTGCCTCCAAGGTATGGGCCTTCTTGAGGCTGAAGACTTGGACACATTCCCTGGCCGTGCTCCAAGACAGAAGTACAATCTATGTTCATGTTCTTCGCGCTCGCTCGTAGGACTTTTGTGCAGCGTCCAAAGACGAATCAGTAATCCCGCCAGCTCGAGGCTGTGGATCTCTTGAGCCAATCACAGATGCAAGTCCATTTGTACTTCTGATTGTGCACATGAAACGTGGTCCGGCAATACTAGAGACTCTCACCGACGGCCTTGTGGACATCAACGTGACCTGTGCATGGCAATGTAGGGGTCATTGTACTTTTGCCGTCTGCCTGCTGTCATCGCGAGACGTTTCTCGTCACTTAACAACCGTGACGTTGCCTCAGATTGAATTGTCTACCCCTGACGGTCGCCACTCATACGCCCGACTTCGTTCTTCTTCCCAGAATTGCACGATTGCGATCGCTGGAAAGATCGACCTGTGGATAAGGTCAGTCTGACAAGTATATTATCCTGTGGAGAAATGCGGTGTTTGGAAGCACAACAACACAATCATTGTCACCATAACATCCAGTTTGAGTTGTCTGTGCCCAAGCATTCCTCCATTCATTGAAGAGCACGCGTTTAGTCAAATCAACATTGGCAGTCCTTCCCCAATCCAAGTTATGCGCCAAAAGTCAACTTCCAAGCAACAGTGACCAGACTTCCAATACTCAGCAGATGTGCTGGTCCTCTCAATGCATCAACGTCCGCCAAATAGCTCGGCCAGAACACAAACAGCTTGACCAGCACGTGCAATCCAAGCAAGTTGATCAGCTGCTGGTTGCCCGGTGCCATCGTCGTCACGAGACCAGCGGAGAGAGCGAAAGCGGGGAAGATCTCCATGAGATGCTGGTGTGCGCTGTGAGCGCGGAGAGGGAAGCCGCTCAATTGCAGAGCTTGTGGACGTGGGTCTATCTTATATTAGTATGATACGTTGCGAAAGGACGGACGGACGGAACTGACACTTGTTGTTGCGGCCCTCCTTGAAAGCACTTGCGATAGCCGAGGCGCTCGATGCCGAGCTAAGCGAATATGTTGCCACAGTGTAGAGCAGAGCCAATGCTGGGAGAGTCTTGCCAACCGGTAGAGAGGATTGCGATCCAGCTGTCGCCACGAAAGTGGTCGTGTTCAGGACACCACCCATGATCTTTTCGAAGACACCGCCGGGCTTGGTGATGTAGTTCGCCAGGCTCGCGCAGCCCAGATACAGTGTCGGTGCGACCGTAAGCATAGTCAATCCGTCCTTCGCATTAACGACTCCATTGCCAGAGGCGGGTGTTGGATTCTTCGCTGCCATGCTGTCGTCGGACCTTCGGTATGCTGCTGTATCAAAAATGGGCATGCAACAACAGTGAGGATGAATGGAGGTGCGAAATGGTTACTTGTGACGTTGGAATAAGGTCAGACCTGTTTATATGGAGTAGTTGATCACCCCGCGGGATTACTTTCGTCCGCAGCTATCCCCGTGTCAATAGGCGTTTGGGAAATGCATGTCGTAGATCGGAGGTCTTGAGTCAATTACCCCAACTGGTCAAGATCCAAGCCGAGGTCAAGGCTTTCGTCCCTTGCATAATGGCTTTGGCCATGAAGGTACGGAGTACGCGGGCTTGAAGAGAAATAGAAGTCATCATGGAGGGATGAGAGACACATGATGAAGTAGACGCTAAATAATCGAGCATTCGTCTTGAGAAATGATGGCTAGAGTAGAGAAGAGAGCGGAGCATCGCCGGATGCCGTCAGATCGGAAGTAGGCAAATAAGTGGCGAGTTTCAGGCACTAGATTGTAATCACAGGCATAGAAAACGAACTTGGCACGATGGTAGAGATGAGTGCAAAGCCCATCCTGAATACAAATGCACAATGACTGATTGAGTGTGTGGTGTTGTCCACTTTGTGATGAGGGGCTCTGGCAGGGCCACAAGGCTCTCAGGCAATCTTGCAGCTATCCCAGGCGGCCTCTTCAAAGCTAGCCCAAAGATTTATTTCCCAGTCGCATCTGCAGCTCCTCTGCACATCTCGCTCGCGCACAATGGCACAAGTGGACTCCTCACATACGGCGCAAGTTGTGCTGCGGCGAAATGCGAAACGCACCAGAGGATTATTCGCTGAAGACCTTGGATCACCCTCAATACTCGACTCAGTACCTTCGATACCCTACCAAGTCGCGCCTCCAGTACTCCCACCTCAACAGCTCGCAGATCAAGCCAATGTCTCGTCAAGGGTAAGAAGCGAGTACAAAGATGCGAGAGAGCTGCCTCCCGCGCTGGCAGCCAAGCAGGCCGGTGCTGCAGCCTCAGCGGCGCAACGACGCGCAAAGAAGGCGAAGGCAGCCGCACCAGAAAGAGCATCAGATGACAAGATGGCGACGATGATTGAGGGTATTTCAGAAAGGGACGAGACGGCGCGGCGGAAAGATGCGTCAAATGCGCTGATATTGCGAGGGAAGGGCCCTGCGCCGCCGAATGCGAATGGACCTACTCCACAGCGAGACATGCCTTCAACAAGTTTGACAAGGAAGGAAGCGTACAGACAACCAAGGCCGGATTGGCATGCTCCTTGGAAGCTTATGCGCGTTATCTCTGGTCATCTTGGTTGGGTGCGCGCACTTGCTGTGGAGCCTGGGAATCAATGGTTCGCTTCTGGTGCGGGAGACAGGACAATCAAAATCTGGGATTTGGCGTCTGGCAATCTGAAGCTCACACTCACGGGTCACATCTCCACCGTGCGAGGTCTAGCCGTCTCGCCTCGGCATCCCTACCTCTTCTCCTGTGGTGAAGACAAGATGGTGAAGTGCTGGGATCTGGAGACGAACAAAGTCATCAGGCATTATCATGGTCATTTGAGCGGTGTATACACTCTCGCTCTCCATCCAACCCTCGACGTACTCGTGACAGGCGGACGAGACGCTGTAGCACGAGTCTGGGACATGCGAACACGCCAGAACATCCACGTTCTCTCCGGCCACAAACAGACCGTCGCCGACGTCAAATGTCAAGAAGCTGATCCTCAGGTCATTACGGGCTCACTAGACGCCACGGTGCGCCTATGGGATCTTGCAGCAGGCAAGACGATGGGCGTCCTCACTCACCACAAGAAGGGCGTGCGAACGCTCGCTACCCATCCCACTGAATTCACGTTCGCCTCGGGCAGCACAAACAGCATCAAGCAGTGGAAGCTCCCCGAAGGCGCCTTCATGCATAATTTTGATGGGCACAACTCCATTGTCAACACACTAGCAGTTAATGAGGACAACGTTCTCATGTCCGGTGGTGATAATGGCAGCATGTGTTTCTGGGATTGGAAGACGGGCCACAAGTTCCAACAGCTGGACAGTGTGGCACAGCCTGGCTCCTTGGATGCGGAGGCGGGCCTCATGAGCAGCACGTTTGACAGGACGGGTCTGCGGTTGATCTGCGGAGAGGCGGATAAGACTATCAAGATTTGGAGACCGGACGATGAGGCGACGGAGGAGACTCATCCGTTGGAGTGGGCACCGAGCATGGCGAGGAGAAAATACTGAGACTGCTTTCTCGCGATTATGCATCTCGCAGCAAGACCGCAGCTGCTTGTACTAAAAAGCGGTGGGAAGAATTGTATCACTGCATTGGAGTGGAGCCAGCATCACAAACTTCTTCAAAGTCATTCCAGTTGGCCAGACCTGATCTATATCTAGCTTCCAAAACCCATACCACGAACCTCGTCATCATCCTTCAGTGCCAATCTCACTTCTTCCTCATTCACACCCAACCTTACTCTCCTCGCCCGCTCACCCCTTCGGCTCTCCACGCCTACAATGCCTCCCTCCGCTAGTCCCATGATCGCGACTTCCATGCCTTGCACACGTGCAGCAGCCAAATTCGAGGCTTTCCCACCCCCTCCGCCTCGCTTGCGTGGTGTTGTCGTGAAGATCGTGGCATCGTCATTCTCCTTGCGTGATGGCTCTTGCAGGAGCAGGACCTCGTGGATGGAAGAGGAGTCAGCCATGAGCGCGAGGTTGCGGCACTCGTCTATGATATCGCCAAGGAGTGCTTCTGCGATACCAGTGCGCCGTATGCGCGCTAGCAGGGCGGCAAGGAAGATCTTGGAGGACAGAGGCAAAGCACGTAGAGCTTGCTGCAGAGGAGAAGAGGTCGCTTCCGCTATGGCGGCTTTGATCGTGGCAATCGTCACAATCGGCGTCTTTTTCTCCGTTGCCTTCTCCACCAGAGAACTATCCGTCTTCGAGCCACGCCCGGTTTTGCTAGGTGTGTTTGGCGCATTCTCTTTATCTTCGCCTGCATCCTTCGCTGCCGCTTCGGCTTCAGCGATCTCAACAGCGCGACGACAGATATCAAGGCATCGTCTCGCGTCGCCTGAAACAGCTGCGACTTTCCTGCTTGCGAATTGGATAGCGTCGGGATGGACTACACCGCCTGGGACGTTGGCGAGTCGAGATTCGATGATTTGGATTAGTTGCGCGTGCGTGTAGCCTTTGAATGTGATGCGATGCAGGCCCAGTCGAGAGCTAATCTTGTTACTCAGCGTCCTCTCAGGCAAATCCATGGTATTCGCCACGGCGAGCACGATGAGTCGTGAGTGTCGCTGATTCGGCCAATTGAAGAAGTTGTACATGACACTCTGGTTCTTGGTCACGAGCTGATCAAGCTCGTCCATGAGCACCACGACAGGAACACGTCTCGGTGAAGGTCTCGAAAATTCTCTCTCTAGCAGTTCCAGGGCGTGCGAGGGAGACACGCGTTCGCCTCTCAGTGCTTCCCAAAGCAGGGAGTATGATTGATGTGGATCCGTGACTTTCATGCCGTTGATCTCGACGAAGACGAAGTCGTCTAGTTCTTCGGCTTGCACGGCGGCGTTGAGCTGCGCGACGACTTCGCGCACTGTGGCTGTCTTGCCTGTTCCTGGTGTGCCTGCGATGTAGATACATGATCCGGTGCCCGCAGTGATGGCGGTCTCGAGGTGGTTGTAGACTTCTGAGAATTCTTCTTCGCGGCAGGGTAGAGTAGCAGGCACGGAAGACACATGCAATGTGGATCGAGCTAGCTGGTAGGGTGAGGAGAGCGCTGTTGGAGACAAGATTCGGGTGCCGAGGGGTGTGAACTCGAGAGGTTTCTTGACCACAATGCGTTTGTGTGTTGGTGTCAAGAACTTGCGCGGAGTGAGCTGGTTGCGTCTCGAGGTTGGCGTTCCTGCTTCCAGCTTCCGTCGCTTCTTGGGTGTTTGTGGGATTCCATCTTCGTCTTCGTCACCCACTACAAAGTCATGGAGGTCTTTCGCCGCTTTTGCCTTTGGACCTCGCTTCCGTGTCGACTTCGTTTGCGTCTCAATAATATCTTCGAGATCGTGCAGATATTCGTAGCCTTGGTAGACATCCTCCCAGACAAATTCTTCTGTGTAGGTAGCTGTCCTTGTGTTGCAGCCTCGACGGCATACAAAGACTTTCCCAGCCTGGGGATGTGTCTTTGGCACCACGCCCTTTGGAAACTGTTTCTTGAACACGTCTGGCGACATGACCAGAGCCTTTCCGTTGATAGATTCAAGAGGATTGTCATCCCATGACTTGGTGATATAGAGCTCGTTCTGGCCGTGACTTAGCACTAGTTGTTCATGGTGCGGACATCAAACTCACCTCCAAGGCATCAGGTCTCGACTTCAGCTTATTCCTGATCTCCCACGGTGACGAGAACCACATCAAGTTACACATCTTTGACTCATCCTCTTCATCCTCAAAGAAAGTATGAATGATGCCCACCCAGGCTTCATTTCCCTCCGCCTTCAGCAGGACACAATCGCCAAGGAAGCACTCGAACTTCCCCATTCGCGCCCCAACGATACCAGATCCACTGCGTTTCGTAGACGTGGTCTTGCCGGCACCGGCTTTTGAGTCTTCGTAGATCCATTCCCATGGGTAGTCATCGGTGCCGAGTTCATCGTCCGAGTCTTCGCGGTAGACTCCGCCCGTCTTGAGGTACTGTCTGGCCTTTTCGAGCTTCGATTTTTTGGGAGTCGATGGCATCCTGGAAGTCTTGCCAAAAGCCTGACAACAGATTTGATGACTTTGATAGTCTGGCAGACGAAGCACGTGTGTGGCTAATGATAGAGTGGTTGATGTTCGTTTAGGGGCTTTGTCTGGCGGGTAAGCGCGACGCGACGCGTTCGTGATCCCTGCCAATTTCCACTTTCTTTACCCAAAACAGACTAGTCTACAGAGGGTAAACCAAAATGGAGCATAAATTCTCAAGTGCATAACAGGATCTTAGAACACAGTACGACTACCTAGAGCTGTCAAAGATGCTATAGTGTGTTATAAAGAGCTCTAATCGAATCAGGACTTTGCACTGAACCAGCTTAACCGACAGACGATATTCCTTCCGCCGTCATGAATCGCAATCAAACTTCTCATCGCACCTCAGGCCTGTTCATTAGCAGATAAGGGGAGGCATTTCGAGAACATCCCCACTACCCGAACCCCCATTTACAAAGCTATCCTCCTTGCCATCCTCCCGTCAGAAATGTGGTCTTCCGCACTCCTCGCATGAATGTCTGAAATGCGTATACGCTCAAAACAGCTGAGGTATTTGTCCACATCAACCTCTGCACGTCTTTCTCAATATCGTGGAGCAAATTGTGCCAAAACTTCCGAAAGCTTGGTTTGCAGATCCGAGCCACCACTTTCTGCTTCGCCATGTAGGTTTCTGGCCCGTCTCTCTGGAAGTCGGTCAGAATCGGCAGGACTTCATCGCGACAATACTTGACGAGCGCTTCCACGTGCCATGGATGCAGATCTTGCTTGTCTTCGCGGAATACTATCGCGCTGCCAGCCTGACTCTGCCATTGCACTGGCGCACATCTCCAATCGGGGATCCGTCGACCTGAATTGGCTTTGTGGTCAGGATCGGCGCCGACGTGTAAGACGGTTGCTTCCAGATTCATGTACACGAGAGCACCACTGACGTGCTGTTGGTTCCTGCCATGAGCCCACGCCGGATGAGGCGGAAGCCTGAACGTGCGATTGGGAACGCCGATCCGCTTTGCAGCGTCTGAACTGTCGCAATTCGTAACATGGACATTGCGGTGAACCCAGACTTGCTCGAACTTGGGCCTGCCTAACGCTTTCTGGTCGCCAGTGCAAATAATGCGAACGCCTTGACTGAAACCTCGTCCGCTGGCCGTGACGTGGTGCGAAATGTGCGAAACACATGTGCGAGTTTGCGATAGTCATTCATATCAAAATCTTCGGTAGAGCGCCATGCAACGATGGGCCCGCGGAAATCATGGTAGGAGCGAGTCTGGGTTGCAGGCTCTTTGCAGGTATCGAACCGTCGTTGACAAAATCCTTCCGAGAGCCTAGGTGCAAACATCCCACATCTTCCTCGTGATGTCCAATACCGCCGGCATGTCCCCTTTGATGCTGAGCAGACGTCTAAGACTGCTGACGCTACCGTCAGCCCATACGAGCTCCAGCTTCGGTTGGCTCACAACACTACGACGTCCTGCGTAACACAAAAGCTTACGTTGCTCCACGTGAGAATCGCGCATCGCGCACCAAGAAATGCTGCAGCTCTGTTGGCGATAACAACCAAGAATCATCATGACGCTGGAGCAGATGCTCGACGCTATCTGATGGCCGTGTCTCGCTCATGATCTGTAGTTAGATGAGCAAATTCCAGGCGTTTATCGTCTACCTCTGCTGCTCAGGTCTGTCAATGCGGTTCCGCTCAGTCGACATCAGTCCCGACAGGGAGAGAAACCCCAGCCTCGCAAGACTAGATGTCATAGCGGTGCCCAGGGGTTTGGCGAGAGCCAAAGGTGGGAGGACCGTGAGTCTTATGTCGGCCCTGGTCGAATCGACAAGATAAGGAGATGTCGTCTGGTAGAGTTTGTGGTGCATCGATCCCATCTGCTATGTGGTGACGGCCGCATTCATAAGGATGAGCTTCTTGGACCTATTGCTTCAAAAAGCGCCATAAACCAAAACTTTAGATCTTGCAACACTGCAGAACAGTATTCGGATAGGAGTGACTGCAAAGGAATTGAAAGACATGAAGCTAAAACGGCTGGGGGTAGATGGCAATGTGACCTCGGCTTGGTCTTTAGCGTCAATGTCATGTGATCGAAAAGGGGGTGGCGTTGGTGGCCACACTCTTCAAGCTGCAGATCTGTTTGGCTCTGCAATTGTTCATTGGAGATCGATAGGGTCGGACCGAGAGATGAAGCTTTCAGTCGTTCTCACCGCCGAGACGCTGCTATTGCTTCGTTCAGTCGTTGCGCAGACATGCACGCCATGCGACGATGTCCACATTTTCCTCGCACGCGGCAACAATGAGCCGTATCCCGGTCGCCAAGGCTCTCTCGTAGCCGCAGTGTGTGAAGGAGTCGCCAATTGCGGGTACGAGAACCTCGAGTATTCTGCTCTGTACACGGACCTGTCGTGCCAGACGACATACGATGGAACTCTCGCTGGCTTCACGCAACTGACAGCATATGCGGATCGATGTCCTGACTCGAAGCTCATTCTTGCTGGCTACTCCCAAGGTGGTCAGATTGTGACTGACATCCTCGGTGGCGGTGGTGGAGTGTCTTTCAATGGCTGCGTCCAGCCCAATACAGCACCTCTTGACCGATCGACAAGTCCTGGCAATCGATTGTCCGCAGTCCTTTCCATGGGCAACACGCGACACACCGCAAATCAGCCATACAACTTCGGAAATGGCTCGAATTTCGATGGTCTGTTTCCAAAGGCTGGAGCGCAGCTTTCGGGCATCGTGGCGTACTCTGATATTCTGCGCGACTGGTGCTTTTCGACCGATCCGATCTGTGCGGGAGGTGACAATACGACGTACAAAGATGTCGAGTCGCATCTGAACTTTTACGACTTGCATGCGCAAGAAGCGGCTGCATGGATCAAGGGCGTCGCATCGATCACCGCAGACTCCAGCTTCCATACCTTCATCCCCACGCATGTCAGCGGCACCGTCCAGGACTATTCCACGATCGGGACGGCCACGCCGTCAGGCAGCGTGAAGACGGCGGCCACTACTACGGCTTCGGTACAGTGTGGGGGCTCGACATCATCCAGAGCACGTACATCGAGTACTACTTCGTCGATCCAGTCTTCGAGGACATCGAATGCTGGTGCCGTCACAAGTGAAGCGGCAGCTACTTCAGGCCCGTCTGCCTCTGCGACGCCATCAGACGCGGCTTCTAATTCCGGCCCTCGTGTCATTGCTAATGGTTCTCTGGCGATCATGCTGATGGTGATTTCCGTGTCTTTAGTCTGAGACGTCGCATAGCAGCGTCGGTCACCAGATTGGCGACATACTGGTGCAATTTCAGGTTCGGAGGAGGAGGTCGTCGCTTGTTGCGAGAGAGCATACGAAGGCAGCCGTAGAGATAGAGCATTTGTTATGGCCACATAGACATTAATAATAGTAATACCACAATCAATGCCTATTGGTCGGGTGCTGAACTGAGTATGCCTTGTAAAAGGGCTGATGGGATCGATCCTCAGTGGTTTAGACATCGAGCCATTGTGCTTCAAGCTCGTTTTGCGATTCAGCCAATGGACCTCAGCCGTCGTAACTTATTCTTGGAGGTGTAATTCGGGCTCAAGCTCTGTCTTGCAGTTGAGAACAAATGCAAGTTGAGGTGTAAATGACGTGCATGAATGGAAGAAGAGGTCATGTCGTTGGTCGCTGTCCAGGCTAGGTCAGATGATTTCGCGACATGCGGTGATGGATAACGTAGCTAGCGATCTGCAACGCCGATGATGTCGACGCGTCGATTGTTGACACCCAGCAGACCATTGAGTGGTATATGCAGCCATTTTACTTCCACAAATCTCACAATCCAATCCTATACTACTTCAAAACCATAAAGACTGGACATAATGGTCACAACCCGAGGCACAAAACGTGCGTTGTCCGAACGGGTTGCGAACATCCCATCATCTCAGCTCAAGGCAAAGATCGCAAAGCGTGTTGCAGATGACAAAGAGAATGAAGAAACACATGGCTATGCCTCAATGGAGCGTGACGAGCTTGCGAAGCTCTGTCGAGACCGAGACCTTCACTGTGGAGGAGGCAAAGTCCAATTGATTGAGTATGAGAACGAGCGTCTCTAGGCTCTGTAGTCATCGCTGACATGGAAACAGAAATCTGGAAAAGGCGGACGAAAAGAAAAATACTGGAGAAGATGATATCATAAACAGAATAGAGAAGGCGGTCGCGAGTTTCAGAGAATTGGAAGAGGTTGCGCGAGAGCAACTGGCGGAAGAGCTGGGAAGGCCTGTGGCACCAAAGGATCCTCGCGTGTCAACTCGTGCAGTGGCGATGAGGATGGTGTCCAGAGCAAAAGAAGGCAGAGAGTCTTGGGACACTTCGCGGAAATATCTGATTGATGCTGCGAAGCTCCGAGGTCTACCCTGTGAAGGGACCAAAGCTGAGCTTAGAGAGTATGAGGCCCTGCTTGCAAGATTAGCATCACTGACTATTCCAGGATCCTGACTGCAGCCGACGAGCTAGACCACGAAGGCAACCCCGAGTATACAGATAAAATAGTCAAAGACGTGATCGAGCGATCACTGGCATACGAGCGCGCCATCGAGATCTTAGCGGCGATGGAGTTCTCACACATAGAGGAACACGCAAAGTTGCCTCATGCTGGAGGTGGACTATCACCAGCAGAAAGAGCAGAACGATATCAATGCCAACGCAAGGCGAAAGATGATGCGATCGAAAAGGCAAAGCCAGTTTTGCACAGGATTGCCAAACAAATGACAGCTAACAAGGAGCAGGTCAGCGCTGATATCATTGGTGCTCGATGTCTGCAAGAAGTCCTGCCGGGATGGGTCGCGCAAGGTGGTTCGGGCGGTTATACGAAGCTCCATGTGGGCGAGCTAAATGAGCTACTTCGACTACGAGGTGAGGATTGCGATGGCATGAAGCCCTAGCTGATTGAGTATGTCCCGTCTTTCCCTTTGATAGGTCGCTCATTGACACTGGACTAGCTGGCTCGAATTATCCGACCACAAGAACTATGGAGGTGCCAAACCAGTCATCCACACTTTGAGAGATGCCAGACCGGGACCAAGGATCGATTGGGAGGCACTCGGTAGGCCTCCACTCGTGCCGACCCATAACGCAAAGTTCGTGGATAATCTTGAGAAAGGCAGCGAACAGGAACTACATGTTCGTGCGCACACAGGATTGGAGCTTGAGCATGATGTCAATCTGCCATGCGAATCGCGGACAGTCGCAGCTAGGGCAAAGGCCGAGGAGATCAATGATAAGTTCGGAGACCAACAGATCAAGGTGAAGCGCCTTGATCGACGGGTCGTAGAAGATCTGTGCAAGCTGAGAAATATCTATGAGGTGACCACCGAGGAGGAGCTGCGAATGTGAGCACATATTTGTATTTGGACTTGCAAGCGCTAAACCATGTACAGCAAACTGCTCAAGGCCGTCAAGAAGGCGAACCTCGTATCTGGAGCAATTGACCGAAGAGGTGTTCGACCTGTCCGTTACAAAGAAGGCTCTCGAGATCACAAAAATGGCGGAGCACGATCGTTTGAGAAAGGAATGCGGTACGCCCTACACTGATGAGCCCAAGACACAATTCTATCATGATTCAGGTGAATTAGCGAACCAGCAGATCAAAGTAGAGATACGGGAAATTGCCAAAGACGTGCGTGACATGATTGACGGCCCAGCTCAGTGGTTCGCGGAATGGGACGCCAATGTTTATGGAGCGCGCTTGCTATGCAAACGTATCCCGGAGTACTGCAAGAAGTGGCCGATGCTCAAACTTGAATACAAGAAGATGACGAAGAACGAGCTGATGGAGATCTCGCGGCAGAGAGCCGCGGGCACCCATAATCAGACCAAAGACATGTTCATCGATCGGATGAATGCGCTCGATGAGAAGAAGCATTTCGAGATGTGGGGATGGAAGCACACTCCCGAGCAAGCCGCCGAGTGGAAGAAGAATCCTGTGCGGGTTAACATCTTCTAATGCTCAGAAGGTTCTATGGGATATCCTATATCATTAGTGTATCGATAGAAGCAGTAAACAGTCTGCTCAGAGGTCCACCCAATTGTCTACCCGTCCACAAAGTCCATTACTCAATATCCACCCCGCCCCCGGCGCCGGATCATTGATACTCGCCGCCACGACCCCAGGCGCACTCGGACAAGTACTCGGATCCCGCAACACAAAATACGTGCATCCCTGCGCCACGCCCGCGCGCCAATAACTCAGGTAACACCCCTCCTGCGCCATACACGCATTGCAGCACTCCTGCCTATCCAGCGTATTCCGGAATGTATCCACGAGCGAGACATCCACGAATGCGTCGCTGATGCCCTGGCCGTTGATCGTGCCAACGTAGTTGGGGCCTGGTGTTGCGCAGGCGGCGTAGACGGTGCTGGATGCGATGGTGACGGTTTCGGAGAGTGTGAGGGTTGTCGTGGAGATGGCTGCGGGTGGTGTTTCTGTGAGGAGGGTGGTGGTCATGCTTGTTTGGGTGATTGTGGTTGAGGCGGCGGGAGGAGCGAGGGTGCTCGTGCTTGTGACGAGGAGCGTTGTTGTTAGCGTGACTATGGGAGTGGAGATGGACGCTGGAGGGGAGATGGACGCTGGAGGGTAGCTGCTTTGCGGTGGAGTGACGGTCGATGTCGTCGTCTCGATGACGTTGCAGATCACAGCCGTCGGGTGTGTGAATGAGTTAACGCCTCGTGGTTGGAGATTCACGTTCTCGACAGCGCGTGGGGAAAGCTCTTGTGTAAGTGCTATGCGGCGAGCTGCCCTCTTAAGATCCTTCACGTCTTGTACATCTCGTTTGTTCGGCTGCGGATTGAATGCTTCTGGAATCGTGCTCTGTACGGGTAGCCATCCGTCAGCAGTCGGCACAGTGAGGATACCAGAAGTCAGTGTCTACGAATTCTGTCAGCAAGACACTCTTGTTCTATTGTATATAGCCAGAAGACAAAGCGCATGTCTCACGTACCACAATGACACTTGCGGTCTCGGTAGCGAGTGATGTAGAAGTCTCAGCGGTCGTCGTCGATATTGTTGTTGACAGCTCTGTGGCAGTGATTGTCTCGATCAGACTCGATGCTGATATGGTCTGAACTATCGTGCTCGTTTCGGATACGAGGACTGTAGATAGAGCCGCATCACTAGTCTGGACAGGTGCGCCAGATTTGGTGATGAAGACTGTGCTCCTGACAGTCTCTGTCGATGTTGGAACACGCTTCACTTGGTATGGTCCATATGCAGTGTGACAGTTGTTTTCCACTGACGCCGACGGTACGTATGGTTTCAAGCTTGAGACAGCGTCGCTTGGTGGATGTTCGCCATACTGTACCGAACTATGAGGCTTGTAGCTGTGATTGCGACATGCTCCAGCAGATGCCTCATGGACTGTCACGAGCATGCCCAATAGCAGGACCAAACGATCGCGATATCCCAGCATCGTTTCCGCGGATGGCCAGGCCTGAATACAAATCTCATATCATTCTCCAGTTCCCATAAACCTTGAAAAAGAGTGGACGGCCTTAAAGCAAGACCAATAATGAACGTGTGAGATTGAACGAGTGACAATAAAGTTGTGAATGCGAAGTTTGTAGAGTGCGCGTGCGCATCGTGAGGTGCCAAATTCGGTACCTCTTTCCTCGATCTAGTAGGATCCTGGTCGGCAATCATCGAAAACGTAGACAAGCATCTCGCGTGCAGTCTTGGGAGGCCAGGAGAAGCGAAATTGTGATCACGTGGTCTGGAGGTTCGTCGGTCGTTCTACAGAGGTGTCTACAGGACACGTGGGAGGTGCAAGTCTCGTGCTTCTTGTTAAGAATGTTGCACACTGTGCGATTCCGAAGCTTGGTCCTTAGTGTATATTAGAGGCATGATATACGTGGGGATGTCGAGCTCTGTAGCTAGCGAGATCGACTAACGTAAAGGCGACGCTCAGTAACCTCCCTCGCATGAAGGTTCCCATCAGTAAAAGGAGTGTTTGTCTTCATCGGAAGGGGGGTCCTGTTCATCACATAGATGATAGCGAGATAGCCCTAGAATCGAAAAGCCCAGACTTTCGATGTCGGAAGCCAGCCGAAGCTCAAGACTCAATCGGAAACGAGAGCTTTGTCAAACAACAAACAAAGTTTCCAGTGCCGTGCAGTTCGAAACATATCTCGCCAACCAGAGGTGCGTGAAGCTTCCTGATATCCGGCGATCTTGAAAAAATGCCATCGTTGTCGATCCATGCTCTTCTGCCTTTTGCTGTAATAATGAAGCACGCTCAACCAGAGACTGCCTCAGAATATGCAACGACCGTCTTACGAAGCACAGATGAGCTTCTTAGATATCGCTACTGTTGCTTGTTGCAGTCGAGAAGCTTGAAGCACTCCAAAACGGAGACGCGGCACGCTTGCACAGGGCGCTGTCCCCTCTCAAGCATCTCCTTTTTGAGGCCTGCTGGGTCGCTACCGCAGAAATGGCACAGGTGCATGGCCAGCTTGTCGGTGCAGCTTCGGCTGCGGCCTCTTTGACTATTTGAGATATCGAAATGGAGTCGGACAATTTCGGTGCCGCCTCACGCTAGCCTCCCGCACGCCAACGGTTCTGCACTAACCTGTTCCTGTCGAGGGATCTCAGGGGTCCGCGGCTTCTGACTCGGGGCAGCACGCGCATCGCCGACATCTGAATGGTCGCTCGCGTTTCAGCGATGGCCACCCGACCTGGTCAATCAGATTTTGACAATCATTGCCCGGTCCGTCAGCAGATGAAATTTGCAGATTGACAGCTTCTGTGAGGGCAGCGAATGATCCAGCCAGCAGGAGCAGCACGAGGTTGCAAAGGAGGGTGAGAACGCGAGCACACCCTCGGCGTTCCTCACACCGCGTTGGCCGAGAGCATCCCAAGCGCGCGCCATTACTGGGCGTCAATCATTCCAACGTTGCAAG
Organism: Scolecobasidium constrictum UM 578; assembly: GCA_000611715.1. Lineage (NCBI taxonomy): Eukaryota > Fungi > Ascomycota > Dothideomycetes > Venturiales > Sympoventuriaceae > Scolecobasidium > Scolecobasidium constrictum. The sequence goes on from AZYM01000208.1 coordinate 24,456, forward strand.
CCACAGTCTTTTCCAACAGAGGGAAGACACCACAACCGAATCGAACGCCTCCCAGCGCTCCTCATCTGGATCTGGGCCATGCTAATCCTCATTTCGACATGACCGACTCTTCTGCACGCCATCCCACGGCACTGGGTGGGCGTGGTGGTGTTGGCTCGCTTCCTCCTCCTAATAATGCCATGATCGCGCACGGAGGTGGAGTCGTGATAGATGAGCGACTCCCTCAGCAGAAGCGCCGTAACCTATCGCTGGCCTCCATCTCCATTCCGACCTCCCTCACCTCTGGCCTCAGCATTCTCAAACGCAAGCCGCTGCCTGTGAACTCGCCCGTGCACCAGCAGCGTTCAGCGTCGATCGACAGCCCACGATCCATCAACAGGTCTCATCCGCTGCCTGCGAATCTGCTGAGTCCGATTCCCAGCCCGCGATCTGCTGATATCGTTGTTCGAGATCTCGACCAGTATGTGATATGAGACGTATCACTCGTCTGCCACGAGGACATTGCGCTAATCTCCGACCACAGGAATCCTCACATAGGCACCACGCCATTGGTACGCGCAGTACAAGCAGAGCCCACGCCGCCTCCCACGTCTGCGTATAAACCGAGTATAATCTCACCCATCCAACCACTCGCGGCGTCTCGGCCTGCCTCAATTCACTCACGCAATAAGTCTGCGCCAATCGCACACAGTCCGCGGCAGCCGAGACATGACCGCTCGACCAGCACGAGGTCCGCAAAGAACTTCTTAGCGGACCGGTCACTGCACGACGAGAAGGACACATCCGAGCGGACCACTCGAGCCATTGGTGCTCGAGGAGGCCGCACTACCATACATCGCGCCATGGCATCTCTCTCGTCGCAGCAGTCGAGTAATAACCTACAACTCACCCTCACTCACGACCATAATGACGACTACTACAATAACTCATCCATACCGAAGACACCACGATCGCCGCCGGGACGCAAATTGAGCAACTTCTTCGGCTTCAGGAAGTCGCCAGGTCCAGATTCGCCCTCGACATACGTGTCTGGTGGATCAGTACCTGTGTCACCGATGCCGGGTGCTGGACCCAATGGCGGCTACTTTGGCGGCAAGCTCGCGCCTGCTGCCCTCGACATCCCCAAGGCCAATGCCTTCCATTCTTATGGCTACATGGCCAGCACGCCAGGGCTGCCGTCGTCGCCGATCTCCTCTACTCATGCCGCTGACCTAGAGCAGGAAATGCGGGAGCTGAGTACGGAGTTGGCGAACTCGCTGAGGCGGGAGATGGAGCTGGAGGATGAGTTGGAGAGACTCAAGGCAGAGCAGCCTTCGAGTACACTGGAAGCATCGAGACGAACTAGCGACTACTTCTCAGACTCTGGGTTCGGCTCGACGCGAAATACAGATGTTGGAGATGGCAAGATCGAGCAGCTTGAGCGGTTACGACGAGCAGCCGAGCAAGAGAAGGCCCAGCTCAAGATACAGATGAGCGACAAGCTGCAAGATGCTCTCAACCAGAGACGCGAAGCCGAGGAGCGAAGTCTAGTACTACATGAGCGCTTAAAGGCCGCCGGCGTTGGCGAAGGCCATGGCAACAGTCCCGCCGAGCTACGCATCCAGCTGGAGGAGACGAAACGCAAGTTGACAGAGGAGGCACAATTCCGCCAGAACTTCCAGGATCTGGTCGGTGGCATGCGCCTCGAGCTCGAGCAAATCAAGAATGAGCGTGACAATCTCCGCGACGAGATCGTGCCTTCACTGCGCTCGCGGCTCGACGGTCTCGAGAGCGAGTCGGCAAACAACCAGAGCATGACTTACGAACACACTCGCATGTCACAGGAGCTACAAGCACTACGCACCGAGAACAACTCCTTGAAGGCGGGACAAGGCGTGCGATTCTCGTCGATAGAGGAGGATGCTAGCCCGGCAAGTCCATTGTCAAGGTCTAGATCTTTTGTTGCTAGAGGTGGCAGGAGCTCACGCACTAATAGTATCATTGGCGGTGGCTCTGGCACTTTGACTCGAGCAACATCAGTGAAGGACCCCAACAAGAACTTCGAGAGCCGAGAAGTCCTTACGCAGAAGGTGAAAGATATCGAGGCTCAGAGAGACGCACTCCACAAGGCACTCAAGAGCATGGTGGACCGACATCTGGTCAATGAGAAGCGTCACAACAAGAAGCTGAAGCAGCTTGAGAAGGATCTGCAAACTGCGCAGACCCTGACGCCTCGACGGACAGTGTTTCACGAGGAGGTAAAGTCCCTTAGAGGCGAGATCGCCTTTCTGAGACGACGAGCAGATGACGCACTTGATCAGAAATGGCAGCTGGAGAAGAACTTCTCTGGTGTCAAGATGGATCTGGACCGCGCACGTGAGGAGACAACAGATCTGAGGGACCTCCTCGACCGCAGAGACATGTTCTTGCCCGACCGACCCGGCTCGAGAGATGGCACCAAAGCCCTCGACAAGACCATGAAAGAGCTTCGCACCACCCATGCCCTCTCCATCGCTCACCTAAAGGACATGGAATCCAAAATGGGCAGCGCCAACTCCGAAGCCGAAAAGACCCTCGAACTCCTCAAGCAATCCATCAGCGACGCCGAGCAAGAGCGCGACGCAGCCCAATCCCAAGCAGCAGCCTACCGCGAGCAAGCGCGCACGCTCCAGAAATCCGAGCTCGACCACCTGAGCAAGGAGCAGAACCTCTCGGCCGAACTCTACGCCTCCGCCCAGCGCATGGACGACCTCGCCAACCAGGTGCAGAGCCAGATCTCCAGCAACAGTCTACTCCGCGGTAAGCTCGCCGAAGCCATCGAGCGTGGCGAGCGCGAGCAGAAGGACAGCAGCACCAAGATCTCGAGTATGCAGGCGCGTCTGCGCGAGCTGGAGGATAGACTCGTCGCTGCGCAGCAGCAGTCTGAGGATGCGGTTGCGACGCACGAGGCTGAGGTTAAGGAGCTGAAGGATGCGCATAATGCGCAGCTGTTGCGCAGTAAGAAGTCGAGTGAGCTGCTTGTGCCTGGGGAGAGGTCTATGGCTACGACGCCGACGAGCGCGCTGTTTGCTCCGAAGAGCCCGATTAAGCGCGTTAGTATGGCGCAGGGGACGCAGACGGGGATGCTGGAGCGGAAAGTAAGGGAGCTGGAGAAGGCGCTTAATGATGCGGAGGTGGAGATGGGTGAGGTTGTGAGGAGGATGAATGAGGCGCAGATGGAGGTGGCTGATTTGCAGTCGGAGAGGTAAGCTTTTCTCTTCATCTGGGTTGGGAGCAAGTGCTAATGATTGTGTGCAGAGATGAAGCCATGATGCAGTCTCGTCGTCTGCAAGCGGAGTACCTTAGGGAGAGGGAGAAGGTGCAGCAGCTGATGTTGCAGCCTGACACTTTCTGATCACCTCGTCTCCATTCACCTACCACGAAACCTAATGTTTGAACACCACTGTTGGCTGTATTATCAGCGAAGCACCTATTGGTAATGTGTTGACTGTACTGTCTTGTTATTGAGCTTATGATACCAATGCCTGAATGGCGGGGAGGACAGAAGTGTATTATTATTGCATTGATGGCGAGGAGGATGATGGGCTTTGGATGCCCAAGAGGTCCAACGGAGCATACAATTGATGCTATACAGCTACACCATCGACGTGTCCCTTCGATCATGTCCGTCTGCTTTCCTATTGGTCGTGAAGGCGGCCGCAAAACGAGGCTGAGCTTGGAGGGGCTTGCATACTTGGCCAGCAGCCACATGCATGTTATGTGCACTTAGACACATAATTCGCGTACTCACTGCTTCTACGACTTCCCAGGTTCTATTCCGCTGCGTCCTCGATTCCGCGAAGATGGCGAACACGTGGTTCAAACATGAAACGCTTGACTTGCAGAGTAGAGATTTCAGACTCGTGCGGGTAAATGGCTGCCGGCATGGTTATCTTGACTGCGAAGTCAGACATTCCAGCTTCGATTCCCCATCAAGACCTGACTACCGAGCCCTGTCATATGTTTGGTAGTGAGTCGAATCTTTCAGGCCTGTTATGTAACGAGTCTACGCTAATTACGACCAGAGATTGCTTTGGCGCATCTGTGGAAGCAGCCAGCTCACTGCTCCAGGGGACCGGCGACAACATTGTATCCGATTCTCCTGAATGGTCAGCTCATCGAAATACGAGAGAACCTATGGCAATTTCTAAAGACATGGAAACCACACGGTTGGTACTTCATTGATCAGCTGGCCATCGACCAAGGCGTGCTGCTGGAACGAAACCATCAGGTCTCAATGATGGCCGAAATCTACAGCGGAGCCTTTGAGGTCACGATCTGGTTAGGCAAGGCCGACCGGCGATCCCTGGAAAAACTGTCCGCCATTACAAATTCTCCCATGGCTCTCAGCTCCTGGAAACTGTATCCGGGCTTCATGCAAGCCGTCAATGCCTTGTTGGAGAACCCGTACTGGGGTAGGATGTGGGTTGTTCAGGAATTCGTCTTGGCGGAGAAGCGGGCGATCTTGTATGGGAATTGGGAACTGCCCGAAGATCAGTACCGGGTTTTAGCGGCGAAGGCTTTCAAGGCTCCCGCGATGATCGCTGGGCTGTTCGAGCAACGACAACCCCGTTCGAACTCGCTACTACAGTTACTTACAGACTTTAAAGACAGAGGCTGCGTGGATGTCCGGGACAAGGTGTTTGCCCTCAGTTCCCTGTGCGTCGTCTACCGATGCGGGACTGTGAAGGTCGATTATCGATTATCTGTCGGCGAGGTTTATTACGCAGCAATCCATGCCGTGATTCAAGAGCAGTGGAGCGAACTCGAACGCCGTCTGAGCTACGGAGCGCTGAAGCTGAAATGTGAGAGGTTTGAGAAGCAAAGGCCTGCCATGAAGGGAAAGGAAGCTGGGACATATACCAAGACAGGGGAGAAAAGTGAGATGCATACCGACCCTATGCCGGGAATAGTCAACCGGATGAGGAGCCCCTTAGGAGAAGTCTGTCATTTGATTGTGGACCTCGATCGAGCTATGCGACCTTTTAACAGAACATCTTTGTCGATCACAGGCGTCTGTAGGGATTTACTCGAGATCCTTCTCGACCTACAAGGTTTCAAATACGTCAATGGCGTACTAATGACACCTCCTCCGTCAAACGTAGACCCAAAGAAGTTCGCAGATAACTTCGTGCTTGTGCTACAGAATTCCGACATCAAGCGCGGAGTGTGAGGAGGCCGACATCGAAGAATTTCTCGATAAGCTCATGAGCATACGCATGTATCATAGCATGCTACAAGCAATCGGCATCAACCAATAAGAGGGACTACACGCTCGGGAACTTCAGCCTCGAGCCACGACAGGGTGATCTCGGCAAATGATGAAGCGGACTTGCGCAATCACTATGATTGCTCAACAGCACTGGAGCACTCTTCAACGCATCCTGAAGTCAATGAGGCTCAATCTTCACCATATCGCATTGCTTAGTGGATTCCCATCAATGTCGGTACACATTATCTGCATAGTCCTCGAAGGTGGACGCATCTGTAATGACATATGGACCAGATGCTTGATCATCACTGACAATCGACGTGCACGATCCTAGCATTGCATAGAAAATGGACAAAAACAAGACAATGGAGATAGAACATGATATGCATCAAGAATGCTTTTGCGTTCCAGTATATCCGGTCTTCTACAGTCCTCACGCGTTGTCACAAATAATCTGTTCGACCGCTCCACGACATGACAATCTCGTGGATGCATTTATACCATCAGGCTAAGCCTGGCAGCCCTCAAGGTCCGCTATAATCCTCGCGCAAAGCTCTCGCTCGCTCGCCAGTGCCATCTCGTCATCACTACTGTCCACCATGAGGCAGCTGAGCACGACGTCAGCATAAGTGTTGCCACAAGCCCATCGAAGACGATCTAAATATTCTCGACAGATCCATCTGCGACGCTCATAGTGGTCCTCCTCATCATACTCCTTTGCCCTCTCGTAGTATGACTTCAGTGTCTCATAGCTTTTGAGCTTCTCCCAGAGGCCAATTTCAATAAGCAAGACACCCAGAGAGTACACATCGTACGCGTGACGATATGGACGCAATGGGTCCGCGTGCTTGGCTGGATGCTGGTAGTCATCCAGCATGAAGCCGCTGATGTTGAGTTCTGTGGTTGGCTGAGGGATAGTCCTTTTTGCTGTCATGTCATGACCATATATCTTTCCTGGCGTGGATGAACGTTGCTGAAGTACAATAGACCCGTCTGCTTCGTGACTCCAGACGCTTGAGTCGCTTCGCGATCGCCGGCGAATGCTAGCATAGTGGTCATCCGGCTCAACTGGCGGTTGCGCGAGGGGTTTGATTGGAATGTCGTCCGGACGAGAGAAGATATAGCCCATCAAGATCGGCTTCGCGACATCGATCTCGACCTTCATTTCGTAGCGATCTTCTTGCATCGTGCTCACGTGCTCTGGAAAGAATAATACAGATTCTGCTCGTATGTTTTTGTGAAGCCATCCACTAGAGTGAAGCACACACACCGCTCGAACCAGCTTTCGAGCCATCTCAAATCGGGCTCCGAGCATTGACTTGACGCCGTTCTGCTCTTTCGAGCCGAGCAAGGAATTCATTGTGACCGGAGCACGAAGCTTCAGGTTCTCAGGGGGCCGCTGTCGGCTAGGCATACCAATCGTGCCAGGGAGTTTGTAAAGGATACTGCAATGACCTGCGTGTTCACCTGCAGCATGGTCTATCATTCCAGCGACATCTAAGCCAGCAACACTTTCGCTCATCTTGGCTTCTCTAAACGTCTTGTAATAGTTCTTTATGAGCGCTCGTAGTTTGGGATCGGCGGGTCGCGTGAGCTTGCCTTGGTTACTCTCGTCGTCCAGCTCGTCGCCACTATCACGGAACAGGTCGGCAATCTCTTCTTTGCTGAGCAATTCGCCCAGTGGAAGACCTTGCCCAGATTGCTGGAGCAGACGAGCTCGTTGCCTTTTTCGCTTTTGCCGCTGTACTTGATCCGGACTTGGCCCAACTGGCGGACCTCTGTAGTCTCGCATCTCGACATAGACGACCTGATCTTCAAAAAAAGCAAGGCCTTTGCCAAGATACCACAAGTCGGCTGGATTCTCCTCGGTAGGAGCTAGCTGAGACAGTGTGTCTGTCTCGGAACCTCTGTTCTCATTCACAAGGGCTTTCAGGTTTGCTGCAGATGCGAGCAGACGGTAGCCTCCTTGCACGGATGACCCTTCGTCGTCCTTTGCGTGCTCATCGGCAGTGTTGGAGAACCACTTCAGGCCCTCGGGCGTCTCATATCGGGCCAGACATTCCATCATGAGGTAGACGTTCATTGACTCAAACGCATTCTCTGGGCAGAGACGATACAGCGAGTCACTATGGGACTTCAGCTCGCTGATAAGCTTTCTGAAGTCGTCACGGTCGCGCAGTGCCCATTTAGCCTTCCTGAGCATGGTGAAGCGACTTTCAATCTCGCTAATGACCGGACCAGCGTCCTTGATCTTGACTTTGGTGATGGCCATTCTGACATTACTTGTTGCGCCTCCGTCCTCTTCAATTGTTTGGAGGGTCTTCATACGGAGTCCATACCGGCCGATGAGTTTGTCTTGGTTCGTCAACGTATCTGCCAAAGCGGAAAGAGTGTTGAAGACCCCCTCAGCCTTGTAGTCTTTGCCTTGCAGATACTTGAGGAGCTTGGTCCTCTTTCGCTCTCCGGGTCCACGAGTTTGCTGGTCGTCGCCCTCTCGCTCCTGGATCTCCCAGTGAAAGCCCCAAGCCTTGAGGATGGATTGCTGAATCTCAAGTTCGCGTATGAAGTTCGAGGATTCGACTTCTGCACCCTTCATAGTCGTGAAGAACGAGTAGCAATCGCGACATGTTGTATACAGCGACGCGATGCTGATGACCAGGCTGGCAGGATCCATTGCGACGATGGTCGGAACTCCAAACGATGGATCAGGCTTCCAGTGAAGGTGAATCGGGGATTAGACTCGACGACAGATCAGGCTGGAGCGACTCTACTTTATACAGGATAGCAAGGCTGGAGATTCAGACAAGGCTGTTTCTCGTATATGCATGGCTTGGAAGCGATTTCAGGCTGATGTTGAGAAAGTTCTCCATGATCAGGCTGGGGCGTTGTGAAACGCATAAGATTCAATGACACTCGCACACAAACAGTGGATGCCCTTGAAATCCGTTGTGCTGAGGAAGGGAAAAGGATGACATTGGCCATGACAGCCAGTGTGTTTCTGTTGAGATCACCGGAGAGCATCGTCTACTAGCGTTCAGAACGAGTCTATCACAATGTAGTCAGACACAGAGGCACGCGCATGTACCTGAATCGTCACCTTCGTCGCAGAGGACATCAGCGAGGCTGACTCCAATTGATTCGTTGGCCAGCGAGAGGAATGCGCTGCACGAAGCTGAGGGTGATCACTGACCCTAAGCTGAGGTGAAGCGCCGTTCTCCTGCCGGCCATAGGCTCTCTTAGAGTTCTAGGAAACGAAGCGATCGTGTTAGACGTGACAGCTTACTGCACAGTCTCAACGAGCATGAGTGATGCAGCATCTCACAATTTGCACGATTCACACGCGGTGTTGTTGACCGCCCCGGACCCTTGAATCCCCCAAGCCCAAAGGGGCAGTAGCGCTTGCCAATAGCGGCGCGGAAGCGGCCAGACAGCGACTAGGGGCGGGTGTTATGTTAGTCAATTTTGTTAGGCACAGGCACTGGGACGATCGATAGAGGGGCGGCAGAGCCAGCAGCAGCATCTGCTAACGAGTCGTACACGATTCAGTCTGCATTCTCTACTTCCGCTTCTGTGACTTCGGCACTTCAAATCGCTTTTGACAGTCTGCATGGCTTCGTGGTGAGCGTTCACAATTGTTTGTCGCTCGCTCTTTCCCCCTTTGCTCGTCCCTCCCCTCCTCCCGCAACTGCGACCCACAACGATCGAGAACTTCGAGGAAGGAGCAGGTCTGACCGGCGTTTGCTGGGGAAAAAGCTCAGCACTACTCGATTGTTTCTGTCCACCGACCGAATATTTGGGACTGGTTCTCTATTGTCGCTCGCGTATACTCGGCACGTCAGGTACAGGATCGAGCTTACAGGTCTGGAGTAAGAAAGGGCCAGGGGACAGCAATTGGCAAGTTTCAAGATGCACAACGACGCACCGTTCCCTGCCCGACACAGTCAACACTCGAGCAAGCATTAATCTGTATTTTCACAGTCATTCGAATTCCAAACTTCCTTCTTCCGAGCGACACGAAAGAAATCTAGCAAACACGCCGTGTGCTCGCGGAGGCGCCTCCGACCATGAACCCCAACTCGAACCAAAACCCGCAGCAGCCAGGACGGCTGCAGCTCAACTTTGGCTTCGACCGCAACAACCAGCAGGGCCAATTCGGCACCGCAGAGAACGCTCGGCAGTTTCCCACCACGCCTTCGACGTTCCCGCAGCCAGTGTACCCTAACTCGCAAGGCCAACAGGAAGTGTGGGGCACGCAGCAAGCGAACAATGGCTACTTCACGAACAGTCAGGCATATGGCGGGCAGTACAGCCAGCAGGGTGGCATGACGCCCGGTGCGGGCCAGCCGTATCGTGCACCGCAGGGCGGGTATAATGACGGCACAAATGGGCTTGTGCATCAATTCTCGCACCAGAATTTGGGTGGTGGGACGCCGAGGTCCGGGAGCCCGTATGGACGCCAGCCGTCGCCGGCAAACCAGCAACGCCCAAGGACTGCAGGTGCTACGACCGGACAGCAATATGGCGGATTCTTGTCTCCTCAAGCACCAATGCCACAAGCGAGCTCGCTGACGGAGGAAGAGCCACCAGCAAAGAATGCTGATAAGTATGGAGAGAATGTTCAGCGAAAGGCAAAAGTCTCTGTGGGCACTGTCAGCACATTCTTCAAGGACAGCGTACAGAGAGCTCGTGACAGGAACGCGCGTGCGTTGGAGGCAGAGCAGGTCATGAAGGATGCATCTCTCACGGACGACCAGAAGAGACGGCGAATCGACCAGAAGCGACGTGCGGAAGTCCAGTACCTGCGCTTCCTGCGGACGAAGGAGCGACCCGAGAGCTACTCGACAATCAAGATCATCGGCAAGGGCGCGTTCGGTGAAGTCAAGCTGGTGCAGAAGAAGACGGACGGCAAGATTTATGCTCTCAAGTCGCTGGTCAAGTCGGAGATGTTTAAGAAGGATCAGTTGGCACACGTACGGTCGGAGCGAGACATCCTGGCTGAGTCGGACAGTCCTTGGGTGGTCAAGCTGTACACGACGTTCCAGGACAGCACGTTCTTGTACATGCTTATGGAGTTCTTGCCTGGTGGTGATCTGATGACCATGCTTATCAAGTATGAGATTTTCTCGGAGGATATCACACGGTTCTACATGGCAGAGATCACACTGGCCATTGAGGCTGTCCACAAGCTGGGCTTCATACATCGGTATGCACTTCTAGCAAAAGCATCCCGGACCTAAACTAATGAGGATCAACAGTGACATCAAGCCCGACAACATTCTTCTCGACCGCGGAGGACACATTAAGCTCACTGATTTTGGTCTCTCCACAGGCTTCCACAAGGAACACGAAGCATCCTACTACCAACAACTCCTCGCCGGCGGCAAGCATAGGTCCAACCGCGACAATCGCCAATCCATCAACTTTGACCAGATTCAACTCACTGTCTCCAATCGTCAGCAGATCAACACGTGGCGTAAGTCGCGTCGCCAGCTTGCGTACTCCACTGTCGGTACGCCCGATTACATCGCGCCAGAAATCTTTTCAGGCAAGGGCTACGATTTCGGTTGCGATTGGTGGAGCTTAGGCACGATCATGTTCGAGTGCTTGATCGGCTGGCCGCCATTCTGCGCTGAGGAGGCACATGACACATACAGGAAGATCGTCGACTGGCCCAGGCATCTGCACTTCCCACCAGACCAGCAGCTCGGCACCGACGCCGAGGACTTCGTAAGGAGGTACGTATCCCACACTCCCACCACCCGCATACAAAACCATACTAACGCAATCACACAGCCTCATCAACGACGCCGAAAACCGCCTCGGTCGCATCGGCGGCGCCCACGAAATCAAACAGCACCCCTTCTTCCGCGGCGTGCAGTGGGACGGGCTGCGCCGCATCCGCGCGCCCTTCGAGCCCCGCCTCTCCTCCAACGTGGACACGCAATACTTCCCCATCGACGAGATCCCGCAGACGGACATGAGCGCCGCGCTGAGGGCGCAGACGGCGGCGCAGGGCGAGGATGTGAGCACGGAGATGAGCCTGCCGTTTATTGGGTACACGTATAAGCGGTTTGATGCTTTTAGGGGGTTGTGAGGGAGAGTTGCTGATTGGGGGGGTTTCCTTGGGCGTTTGATCACTACTGAGGATAAGGGCATAGCATGATGCATCGTGGCGAGACATATATCAAAGAAATAGGCTGATACCAAGAGATGGATGACTGGCATGGCGAATTGTCGTAACGAAACAAAGATCTTTTCATAAAGCACACGCGAATGCAAATGCAAATGGCACGGATTTCTCAGTGTGAATTGGTTTCGCATGACCACTCTTCAACTATTGCACTCTTGTGTTGCGTGGTGCCTGTATCGCCTGGATGGTGTTTGCCCGTCTTCCCCTCCCTTTCTTCGTTCTCGAAGGTTTTTGATCGCAATACCAGTACCGCTATGGACCTGCGCATGCGCTGGCCCTGTGTGGGTCGTCGACTGCGGATCGCGGCAAATCTTAGATTGGTCTTGCTTCCACGCCATGATCCCACATAATCGCCTGTGCATATCCGTGTCGTGTAGCGTTCGCGTCCATCCGTCCGTCCGTCCAAATCGAACCCTCCAAATTCACATTGATGCATCTCTTCATAATATCCTCAATCCCCCAACCCCTCATCACCGCGCCTCAAACTGCACCATCCTACCACCACCGTGTTAGCCTTACCCCACAATCTCCTCAGAATCACGCGCCCCAGACTCACCTATTCGTCCTCTCCTTGTACAAGACTCTGTACCCGCAGTTGGTGCAGCGGATCGGGTCGCCCTTGGACAGCACGACCTTGTGCGCGCAGTCGCCGCACAGATACTGCACAGGTTTCTCGATGATCTGCTCGCCGCCTGCGCCGGCACCAGTGGAGGATTGTCCGTAGCCTGACATTTTGTGTGTTTTCGTGTGGATGCGATGTTGTGGTGGTGGACTTTTTGCGGGAGATCTCCGCGGTTTGTGAGGGCGGTGAGGAGGGAGTGTTAGATGGACAGGTAGAAAGATTGCCGTATTTGGGGTGAAGGAATAGGGAGGTGGATAAGAGGGAACGGCAGAATCAACATTTCTAATCGAGGGTGACGCGATTGGCGTGCAACGGGGTCGCCACAGGAAAAGTCGCAAGCGTACCTTACATCTCCGGTCTCGCTGGCCCATCTCTCCGAGATAGTGTAGGAAAGTCATATCGCGTGCCTATCTGATTTCTTTCTACTGTTCCGTCTCGTAGTCTCGCAAATGATACCCTAGATCTCTCGTCCACTACAGTCATTACAATACATACAATATCATGTCCGCCATCCTCTCCGCCGAAGACCTAAACGACTTCATCTCCCCGGGCGTCGCGTGCATAAAACCAATCGAGACACTCCCCGCAGACTCCAACGAAGACAAAAGGACAAGCGAATACGAAGTCACGACCGAAGACAAGGTCGCCGCGCAGAACCCCGCCCCCGCACACATCTCGCTCACAGACTGCCTCGCCTGCTCCGGGTGCGTGACCAGCGCCGAGGCCGTGCTGGTCAGTCTGCAGAGCCACGTCGAGGTCTTGAGTACGCTGGAGAAGTTTAGGAGTTTGAGCGTGCCGTTTGAGAATGGGAATGGCAATGGCAATGGCAATGGAGAAGGAGACGGCAAGATCTTCGTCACGAGCGTGAGTCCGCAGGTGCGGGCGAGTCTGGCTGCTGTGTATGCCTGCTCGGAGAGGGAGGCGGGGAATATGATTGCGCAGCTTTTGTCTGGGCCTGAGGGACTGGCGGCTGGTGGGGCACATGGCTCGCGCTTTCAATGGGTGGTCGATACGAATACTCTAAGAGACGCGGCGCTGGTGCTTGCGGCGGAAGAGATGGTCCAGGCATTGGAGGGAGGCAGCGAGGTTAAGAAACCGATCCTCACGTCTGCGTGTCCGGGGTGGATATGCTACGCTGAGAAGACGCATCCGTATATCCTCCCGCATCTCTCGCGGCTGAAATCACCGCAAGCATTGGCAGGCACATTGCTGAAGAGCGTGCTTGCGAGACGATATGGCGTCCGTCCAGAGCAGGTCTGGCATCTCGCAGTGATGCCCTGCTTCGACAAGAAACTCGAGGCTTCGCGCTCCGAACTCACGAGTGCCGCCTGGGCAGGCGAGACCACAGAGCCCGTCCGCGACGTGGACTGCGTGATCACCGCACGAGAACTCATCTCCCTCGCCGAAGCGAGAGGGCTAGACTTCGGACGCATGCCCCGCACACCTCTACCACGCAGATCACGCCCCCGGTTGCCAGACCCGACACTAGACCGCTTCCTCTTCCCCTCACCACGACGGCGCGCACACCAGCAGAAAGACCGCGCGGCAGGCACGAGCGGCGGGTACCTCTGGCACGTGCTCCAGCGCATGCAAGCCCGCCACCCCGGGTCACGCATCAAGACCGAACGCGGCAGGAACGCAGATGTAGTCGAGTACTCCGTTGTATCGCACAATGCATCCACAGGCAAGGAAGAGGCGGTCTTCAAGGCGGCGCGCTTCTACGGGTTCAGGAATATACAGAATCTGGTGCGGAGGCTGAAGCCCAAGGGGCAGAGTAGACTGCTTGCTGCGGTGGCGGCGAGGGGTGGCGGCGCGAGGAAGCCTGGTGGGCTGACGAATGGGCTTGGTGGTGGGGGCGGGGCGAGTGAGTATGCTTATGTGGAGGTTATGGCTTGTCCTGGTGGATGCACGAATGGTGGTGGGCAGGTTAGGGTCGGGGAAGTGGAGCAGATCAGGAGTGGGAACGAGGCGGTCATTGAGGAGGGTGGAGTGAAGTCTGGTCCAAATGAGCAAAGGGCGTGGCTTACGCAGGTGGACGAAGCATACTTCTCTGCTTCGTCGTCTGAAGCCTCTGTAGAAGAAGAGAGCGACGAAGACATGGAGATGAACGGGCACACGAATGGACACACCCACACCAACGGCTGCAACCACGAAGACGCCATGGACATCGATTCTGGTCCGCTGGAAGGAGAAGCAGACGTGGTCGATGGCATCTCGCGGAAAGGAGTACTCGACATGCTGAGGCACTGTAGCGAGATCACGAATGTGGACCAGGAGAAGCTGGTCTTCACGAGCTATCGCGAGGTCGAGAGTGATGTGGGCAAGGAGAAGAAGGGGAAGAAAGTTAGTGATGTGGAGAGAGTTGCTGGGTTGGCTAGTAGTATTGGTGGTGGGTGGTAGGCATCAAATGTCCTGGATAGCCGCCAATGCCAAATGCTCTGAGCAGATCATACCATCATATACTGTTACATTGGTCTTTCGCCCGGTGTCCGGAATCCCGGCGTTTCTCTGGCAAGTCTTCTCGGGTTGTATTAGGTTGTGTCATTCCTTGACAACGACAACGTATTTCGTCTGGATGCAAGCCTGTCTGCTCTCCCTGGCTCTCAGTCTCAGCGCATTGTGAGTGCATTTGCGGTTCCCTGTCTCGTGCTGCGGCAGCAAATCGGCTCGCGATGCAAGTGATGGAACTGTGACTTCTATCTTGCTGCCTTACCAAGGATCTTCCATTTCAAGAGCACTTCGGCTCGCCCTTTACGTGGATATGGTACTTGCAGCGATTCTCGACCCAAGGTGCTTTGTCAACCTCCCTCTTGCGCGTAAGACCATGCGCAACAGCGACCCAAAATTCCTTCGGACCACTCTCAACGTCAAAGGACTTCGTCGTACTGGTCTGCTCATACCACATGCTGGACCCGCAGTAGACCCAGAAATCCACAATCAGCTGGCGAGCTGGCGACCCTTTTGGAAGCTGTGCAGACACTACGTCGGCGAGCGAGCTCCTGGTAGGGTACACGCGTCTGGTGGTAGTCGCTTCGATGAGACAGTCGATCACTGCGTTGTGGAACTGACGGTCGTCGATCATGTCCGCCAGTATGAGGCAGTTTCTCAGACACGCGTATTCGGGTTCCAGCTCGCTGTCGACTGGAGTATCGTCTGAGACGTCGGACTCGGTGGATGCGGTAGTTCCTGCCACAGCGTCCGCTGTGCAGACTTTCTGCGTGTACAGCCAAGCGACGTAGACCTCGAATGCGCCGGCGCTGACCGCGCGCAGCTTGATGGCCTTGTCCGCTGTTGCTTGTGACAGTTTGTTGACTTGGTTCTTCAGGTAGAATGAGGAGGCGGTCAAGAGGCGCGTGTGGACCATCACGGATTGTTCGTTCTTGCCAACGAGGACGGTCGTCACCGATCCCATGATTCTGGCAGCTGGCTGTCAGTGGATGGACTTCTGGTAGGACTTGGCCATGCTTACTTCGGCTTGCTGGCTCTTGTCGCGCGAACAACCTTCGCTGGCTGCTTCGGCGTGGATATTACTCCGTCAGCCATCGTGGTGTCTTCTGAAGGGCTGGACAAATTTCTCCACATTGACATCAAAGTGGGATCGTGAAGGGAAACAAAATTCGAGTGAAGCAAAACCCGTGGTGGGGTCTCGCCTGTGCGTAGAAATGGAAGGCGCGTTCATGGCCTGGGTGGGTCCATGACGCGAAGGACGCTCACTTCGTCTTCGGTTGCAAGAGGCGAGGATCGGTAATTCCATTGAGATTTGTATAGGCCTGCTGCTTGTGCTATCATGATGCCGCTGTGGCCTCCCTTCCCTCACGTACACTTTGGCTCGTATTCGTTGTGCAAGTGATATTTGCAGCGGTCGATCTTCCATGGCTCTGCTTCTCCCACCTTCTTGTTCATCAAGCCCCTTGCGACAGCGATCCAGAACTCTGTCAGCCCGTTTTCGGGGTTGGCGTCGCCGCCATCGAACCACTGATCTTCTCCACAGTATACCCAAAAGTCGACAAGGAGCTTCAGGACCGGAGAATCGTGGTACAGGTGCTTATAGAGTTCTTTCGCCAATCCGATTGGATAGATCGAAGTGCCATTGTTTGGGTCAGTCATTTTGGTGAGGCATTCAACGGCTGCATTGTAGAAGCGAAAGTCCTCAAGTTTTTCAGCCAAAACCAGGCAGGACGCAAGCAAGGGCCATTCGCAATTCTTCATGTTGTTGCTGCACTTGGTCCGCGCTTCCCATGTCATCGTCATGTTCAGTGGTTCGAAGTCGCTTTCGCTCTCCTCTGTGTCATCTCCAGCTGAAGCCCAGAACTCGGTGGCCGTGCACATTGTGCCCGTGTACACCCAAGTCACGTAGACTTCGAATGCCTCAACGAGTCGGTAGTCGCCAAGGTCATAGATTTTGATTGAAGCCTGGTGATCCTTCTCAATCTTGCGGCTGAGATATGGCGATGCAGCGCTGAACAGATCGCTGTGGACCGCGAACTTCTTCGCCAACGATTATGATTGTCATCGCATGTGTAAGACTGCGAGTGTGGCATTAGTCTCAGGTCAGTGGATGATACCTCCAGCTTGCGAACCTCAACCGACTGCTGCTTCTCAGGCGCCTGATCTTCGACAGACGCTCGAGCGTCTCTGCGCCCTCTGCCTCACCTGCCATTTCGCAGCAAAGGCCAGACGGCTTGTTTGCTTGCGAAGTGGCGAGTGGTTGCCACGTTGATGAACAGTTGAAAGAAGGTTGCTGAACGGAGAAAACTTCCGTGGCGTTGCTGCCTCACCGAACGTGCTGGAAGCTCCACTCGTAGCCTGAATGAGGAAGCCTCGCGGACGAACCTGGCTTCATCTTCACTTTTAAGCCGTAGAACAGCAACGATTGACCACGATTCGCATTGCTTCATTTCTCAAGCTTTCTAGTTGCGAAGCTCACAGACGTGCAATGTCTTCTCCACACGCCTACTTTTTCTTCCCGCCCTTAGCACGCTCAAAATCTTTTCTCTTGCCGTTTCTGCTCAGCCATGTCTTCCCAAGTGGCTCAAACGCACTTCTCGCCGTCAGCATGAATGTGATACTGGCACCGATTTTGTATCCAAGGGAGGTCTTCGTCTGCTACCGGACAGTCTTTCCGCATCAGTCCTTGCACCACGGCTTTGAGGTGATCAACGGAATCGCAGTCATCGAGAAGAACCTGCCAGCCTGGCTTGTCCAAGTCACCGCAGAAGATCCAGAAGTCCGCCATGAGCTTCAGTGCAGGAGAACCCTTCGGCAGCACTGCATGCAAGAATTCCGTGTGAAACACAGGGAAAGTCTTGTCTTCTGTCACAACATCTATGATGGCATTGACCAAAGCGTTGTAGAAGCTGTCGTCGCCAAGTCTGTGGGTCAAATCCAGGCATTCGGCCAATTGATCCAGCTCGCACGTGTCGATTGCACCCCCACAGTCTTGCTCGTTCTCCGAAATGTCGTCGTCCTCGGTGCAAATTCTCCCAGTGTAGAGCCAGGTCATGTACACGCGGAAGTAGTCTAGACTAGCGAAGGGAAGTTTGATCTGTGGTTGCTTTCTGTTGATCGGATCGAGTTAAGCGACTGATAGCTGAATGTGTCGGGATGTCTCGAGCAGATTGCTGTGAATGACGAAAGGAATGCTGTCCTCGCTCACGAAGATAGTCGTCGTACTTCGATCGAACCTGTATCACCGGGGTCAGTCATGCAGATATTACTGTCGTAAAGCAGTACTCACGTCAGAAGGTTGCTCTCGCTATCCCGCGCCAGGCGTTGTCGCTTCGGGGCCGATGAGGCTGTGTCGTCGGCCATTGTGGTTCCTGTACGCTGGCTCGAAGGCGCCGATGGAGTAGAGGAATGAATATAAAGATTTTAAGTGAGATCTGTTTGTAGTGATGACCGCTATGGCCGGCTAGGGCCCACCAAAATTTGACTTTGATTCCGACTTCACTTGCGTATCAGTAGCTCGTGAACCCTCATCATTCTTCCCACCATAGTCACTGTTTACTACAGCCTTTTCCATATACTGTCTTCATCAACCAAGAATTACCTTCCCACATCTGAATCGTACAGGGACGGGGTTCCTTCTACGCGTCTCGAACGCATCCAGCATGGCCAAGACATCTAATGTGGGACGTTAATGCACTGCATTACTACCGTGGAGAGGTCGGTGAGAGCGGGAACGGATTGTGATATCTTCCAAGGGGAGCTTGTAGTTCACCGTAAGCTCGCTCTTGACCTTGTAATGTTGTCCCAGGTGACACAGAAGTGAAGCTGACCCACCGATCCTGGCCATACTGTGTGCTGCCTCGTGCGTGATTCGTTCATAAAAGCCTGTCCTCCAGATCTGAACTGCTTCCAACTTCATCACCCACACCAACCATTTCCATCCACCAACCGAACACACATGAAGAGAGCCCGTACACCCGTCGCTATGAATACCATTATTGTCAAGACGTGCGCAACCAAGACTGAGGACTCTCCAACCAGGTACGGGCAATGGGAACCTTGAATCGTGAAAAGCTCGCTGACCATTAGTAGACTCGGCACAGACATGGTCTACTTGTATGTAGGCGACAACAATCTACCCAGTCAAGTGCACCGCAATGTCGTCTTGCGATCGTCTCACTTCTTTCGCAACGCGCTCAATGGAGCGTTCAAAGAAAGCTTTGGTACGACAGATCTACACGTATTGTGTGCCCAGCTAGATGCTGATCACCAAGTAGGTATCGTCAATCTACAAGAACAGCGCCGCGACCTTGTTGAGGTGTATGTCGAGTGGCTTTACTTCGGCGTGATCAATGCCCTCGAGGCTGACGGCAACGACGAGCTTCGGCGCTTCACGCAACTGTACGATCTCTTCGTCCTGGCAGACATGTTGCAAGACGAGGTCTTTGCAAATGCTACAATGGACGTCTTGATTCGAGAGACCGACGCAAAGGAGACCTGGCCAACTGGTCTTGTCGCATATGCGTGGTCGGAGCTACCAGAGTCCTCTGTCATGCGCAAGTACCTACGGGATCTTTGGGTCGCTCGATCTTATAGCACATGGTACAGCCAGCTGTCCGGAGACATCACCGATGCTCCGAAGGAGTTCTGGATCGAGGTAGCGAAGACGCACACTCTCATCCGGGAGAAGAAAGAGAAGATGCTGAAGCCAGCTTGGACGACTCGTTGCAAATACCACACTCACAGCGATGGCAGCAAGTGTGCTTCAGATTTGGCCACTCGCAGTACCGATGTGCTAGCCAGAAGTCCCTTGTTCTCAACGAGGAACCTGTCGTTATGCAGATGTTTCGCCATATCGATTTCGACACATTCTCGTCATTCAGATGTTGGCACGGGTGAATGTTGATGTTCGCGGATGGGCGGTCTAGGGGGGTCACTAATGAAGGTTCTGATGCGAAAGAGCGGAAGAATCGGATTCGAAGCAATGTCTTCGTCTCCATCGACAAAGTCTGTCATCTGATGTTATGTAAAGACGATACTGTCACTCTGGCAGTCGAACCATGTAAAGCTGTGCTGTAGCAGAATCAACAGCATATGTTGCGCAGCTCGGTATTCTCTCAGTGACGTTCAAGAGATGTCGGAGTTCAGTGACCATTCCGGAAAGCGGATGCGATGAAGCTAGATGTGCCCCACAAGTACTGGTAAGCAGGAGCGATGATTGGTGTCATCCCGTATCAAGCTTCGGCTAGGGAGATCTGCATCTTGGTCTAGGATCTTTAGCATGAAACGGTGCATTCGCATGGCAGCCGAAGGCATGCTCACTTTTGTGACTCAAGTTCACTATTTCAAGAGTCATAGGATTGGAACATAAAAGACGGGATTCCTCGTCAATTTCAGGATCGGGCAAGCTCAGAGAACGAGTCAAGATGGCCACAGAAGAGTATGAAAGAGATCCGCGCGCGACTGTTGTGCGCTTGAAGGAGAGGGGTGAGTAAGATCATATCATGTAGTGTACAAGACCTCATCACGGCGTAGGCCAGTACGACTATGCGACCATCCACAGACTGATCGACACGACACCTGTTCTGCATGTGTCATTTCCGCCATCTGGAGATGATCCATTCCCAGCGGTGCTGCCAATGCTCGGATGCACCGGCATATTTGGGGCGTCACAACAGTCGAACACTGCAGAGAGTTCCGCACCAGGCTCATTTCCTGAAGACGAGGCTGAAGAGGACTACTCAACTGGTCCCAGAGTGATCTATGTCCACGGCCACACCGCTTCTCGACTGTTCAAGGCACCAGAGCAAGATAAGATACCCGTATGCGTTGCGGCGACGTCAATGCAGGGCATAGTGCTGGCTTTGACGGCTTTCCATAACAGCTGCAATTATGCAAGCGCTGTGGTACACGGCTATGCTTCGGTCGTGACCGACGAAGCGGAAAGGCTATATGCTCTCACCCGCATTACAGATAATCTGGTGGTTTGTCTTGCTCGTGCTTCGGCGTAGTCCGAGGTCAATATCGACTGATGCTCATGAACCTCTAGGCACATCGATGGGACAATAGCAGAAACCCTCCCACCAAGGCTGAGATGACCACAACTGGCGTGCTGAAGGTGGAGATCGTGAGTGCAAGCGCAAAGATTCGCGTCGGCGGCCCGGGCGATGATCGTCATGATCTGAAAAACGAAAGCGTCATCAACAATGTCTGGACTGGTGTTGTGCCGAGCTACACTGTGTATGGAGAGCCTGTTGCAAGCGACTACAACAAGGTGTCGAAGGTGCCGTCGTATATGAAATATTGGATTGAGAAGGAGAACGCACGCAGCAAAGAGGAAGCCTTGACTGCCATAACGAAACCGAAGAAATGAAGCGTTTGAGGCAGGTGTCGACTCGCGATATTCAAAAGGAGATGGCAGTCAAAAGAGGTTTAGCGCGATTTGTGAGATGAAAGGAGAACTTCAGCAACCAACTACTTCATCTCTTCTTCATCCTCTCGTTCGCAATAAGCTCTTGCGACCGGCTTCCGAACTTTAGATAATCATGTCACCGAGCTCGAATTGTGAACGAGACCATGGATAGGGCTGCCAGCTCCAATACGTGGCTGCTCGGACTCGACCATTGTGCGACATAGGCGGACACTAAATTTGGAATCTAGCACAACATCGGGTTCTCGCGCCTCTCGCGACCAGACTCATCTAGCATTGTGTGATGGAAGAGATGCACACGAGCGACTGGGGCGCTGGGAGCCAGGTACGCTCGACCTTTCGAGATTGCTGCATACGACGCTTGAATGGGAACCTCTATCCCATGATGGAGGCACCGCCATATTGACTGACCGCCCCATCCAAGTGACATGAGGCTGGAAACTATAGCTGACAGAACATTCGCCGGCTCATTGGTCACATATCCGGAGTACCATCAGGCCATGTCCGGCGGCTTAAATATTTCTTGTCCTATGTGATCATTTCAGCGCAGATACAGAAGCACTCGTCACCTCATCAACATTGACGAATAACCCTGCTCACTTTCCTTCATTCCCGTCAAGCAAAACTTCGTCCAACATGGGAGGACATTCCGGGCCCATCGAGCAGGAGAGCCACGCGTTCTGGAAACTCCCCATATCTGATCCGCGGTGCATGAACGCCTCATGCGAAGCATTCGTCAAAGGGTACAATGCAAGCCAAGACAGGTACCCAAACGAGCTTTTCCTCAGTTTCGGACTGTGGACGGTCTTCTTCTGGGCGGTCCTGGTCGGCATTTTCACTTTACTCCACATTCGGCATCGCATCACTGATCTTAGATGGGCGAGGTCCATTCATCAGCGTTGCCTGGGATGCTGGAGATATCTGACGTACCGAAGATTGTCTGGCCGGCTCGGTGAACATGTGGACTTGTCCTACGGCATACTCATCTTGCTTGCGTCGGCAACTGCCTTTCTCTGCGTGCTTCCTTTCTACCAAGGCTTCTTACTACGTGAGCAATTCCGCTATGGCTCGCCTCCACTTTCAGTGCGATGTGCGATGATCATATCGGCACTGACACCGATAATGATGCTGTTGGCGGGCAAAATGAATTTGGTGACGATCTTGACGGGCATATCATATGCAAAGCTCAACGTGTGGCATCGTTTTATTGGATATGCCATCTTCGTCCTGGCAATTATTCACACTGTAAGGCTGATCACCGATTGATTCATGCATCGCTAATGTCAATAGGTCCCACATCTGGTTGCGCCTGTCAAAGAAGGCGGTCTCGCCGAATTGACATACCTCTATAAGATCCAGCGCCGCGAAGTATGTCCCTCGCTCTAATCACCGATGTTAGCTGATCAGATCTTAGTTCTCTGGCACATTCTTGTTTTTTGTCTTCCTTCTCCTCGTTGTGTTCTCCTTGCCTTACTTCCGGGCCACAGTGTATGAACTGTTCAAACAAGGACACATCTTACTCGCGCTGGGCTGGTTCGGGCTCATGTTCTGGCACATTCGCAACCTCCACGCCGCTCCAGAATTCTTCTATGCAGCCGCGGGTGTTTGGGCATGCTCTGTGCTCGCAAGGATGATCCACAGGAACCGGTTCTTGTACCCTGTATCGAATATCACACGAGGCTTTCCGACCACGTTGGAGGACTTACCTGGAGACATGACCCGGGTGGTCGTCACTGTTCCGCCACGAATGCGATGGATGCCGGGTCAACATTGCTACATCTCGGTGCCAGGTATCTCGTCACTTGGCAACCATCCATTTACAATCGCATCGATACCGACGCCGAAATATGAGGGCAAGGGCGAACCGCATGAGATGGTGTTCCTGGTGCGTGAATGTGGCGGCTTCACAAAGCTTCTGGGTACTCATGCGAAGAGTGTATCCGCCCTAAATCTTGCGGAGTCCGAGAATGGCACACTCAGGTTGCCGGACTCAATGCATATCCGGAAGTCTCGCAGCATGATGAGCCTAGGCAGTGAAGTAGATCGCTTTCCCATCCCGCCTTCACACACATACCGCGAGAACGCTGCTTCACAGTCAATGCCCGAGATATCTCAGGCCTCCCGAGCGGCAAGTCTTACGGTACC
Organism: Scolecobasidium constrictum UM 578; assembly: GCA_000611715.1. Classification (NCBI taxonomy): domain Eukaryota; kingdom Fungi; phylum Ascomycota; class Dothideomycetes; order Venturiales; family Sympoventuriaceae; genus Scolecobasidium; species Scolecobasidium constrictum. The sequence continues at coordinate 47,521 of AZYM01000208.1, forward strand.
AGAGACACCTAAGGGGCGAGCGAGGGATCGATCCCTTGCACCAAGTTTCGTCAGCTCAGACGACGTCGAATCGCAGCGCACTCAAGCTCGCGTGAGCACTTGGGTAGATGGGCCATTTGGTGATTACCAGCGCCCGCTTCATCGACACTATGAAGGGTTCATCACCATCGCGGGAGGAAGCGGCGTTACTGCGAGTTTACCTTGGATCATGTATCTGACAAACAAGATGCGAAGAGCAGCCGACACATACGAAGATGAAGACTACGACTGCAGGATGCGTAATGTGACCTTCGTGTGGAGCATACGCAAGGCTGAGTGGATATCTTGGGCAAGGCGAGAACTGATTCATGCGCTGCGTGCTGCCGCGACCTCCGATGGTTGTCTTCGTGCCGTCATATTCGTGACGAGCAGAGACACGGACGAGCAAGAAACGAAAAGCATGCAGCTGGATCTCATGCTCGCTGCCGGCCTGTCCGATGGCATCGACCGGGCAACAGTCGAGATTCGATCTGGAAGGCCCAAGATGGAGGCAGTGATACCGGAATTCCTAGACTGCAGGCGGAATATGGTACGAGGTGAGTGTTTCATCGTGCACGTTCTGGCCGATCCACTTTGCTAAAGATACCGCAGTATGTGGGCCGAACGCATTGAAGTCTGGTGTGGCGAATGCTGTCGCGTCTTTGCAGAAACTTGTGATACAAGGCCAAGTGCAGACTATTGCTCTTGACTCGGAGACTTTTGGTAAGTTCATGCTCCTCACAAAGTCGTCAACTATGCTCATGCAAGTCTAGGGTGGTGAACAGGATTCGTGTGGTATCATCCTATAAATTAGTCGCGCTGTAGATTCGCATAAAAAATGATACCCGTACCATGAGCGCAATGTCCTCCAATGCTTCTATCGCCACAAATGCTTGTAAAGTTGTGAACCAATCCACCCAGCCACATCATTGTGTTACGTAGCCGCGGGACCAGACCGTCGGCGATCGATATGCGACGACCTCGACTAGAAGTTTCCTCCACATATCGATATATTGAATTGACCCTTTCACAAGTCAAGCGTGCTCGAGCTAAACAAAAAACCTTGCTGGGTCCACTACATCCTCGCCACCATAGCAACGTCCGATGCTGCAGGTAGACAGTAGTACCACACCATAGCTCGCAGCTATCCATGGACGTTTCATCCCTGCTCCCTACATTCGTCGATCCGAGATGCGCCAACATCGAAACCACCAACGTACTTCGCTCGTGCTGAGACGTTGCTGAGCCTTGAAGTGTTCTGAATCATGTAAGCTGGAAACACTCTGGCCGCGCGCAATGCTCAAAGTACCCTCACGACCACGCAAGCTGCGCCATTCGTGGAATGTCTCAGAACACAGGACGCATCGCAGAAGATCGCGTCAACCGATGGGCTGTGAAGCTTTCCCCATCGAGGCCCCTGCGTGCCGTTTGAACGCGCAACCAAGCCACATAAGACCCGCATCTTTATCGATAGGCGCAGATCATTGGTGGGGAGAACCGAAAATAGCCCTGGTCGCATGCAAAGATTTCGGACGCCAAACTCTAGCGCATGGCAACAGAGGGGTGTTTTGTTGGATTGACCCTTCTCAGGAGTGGTATACAAAAAGCTTGCGTCGCGTCCTGGTGAAAACGGCCTTGCATTATTCTCTTCAGCTTTTCATTTTCAGCAAACCATCTCACATTCGTGTCAATTGTCTTAATAGTCATTCGCTCCAGTGTCGAATACCGCGACATCACATACCAACCACACCACTATACCACTACCATAATGAAATTCCTCACACTCGTCCCAATTGCCCTCGCGGCTTTTGCTTCTGCTCAGGACACCAACAGCACATCCTCGGTGCCATACTCGAATCCTGCGACCACACTCCTTACGCAGACCAACTCGTTGGGCGTCATCACTGGTCAACCAACCCAACCTGCCGTAGTCACGACCCAGCCAGCTGGTGTGTTCACTCAACCATCAGTCGCTCTCCTGCCAGCCGGTTTCACCTCCGGCACAACCACCTTGATCTACGGCAACCAGACCTACACCGTCGGCGTTAGCGGCAACCAGACTCAGATCATCAGCCGAACTCCAACACCAACCACACAGTCGAACGCCGATACCACCGCCACAACCACTGATGAGTCGAGCGAGTCTGGTGCCGCAGCATCAGGAAGCGGCAGTGCGAGCTCAAGCAGCACTGGTGCTGCCATGCAGCTCAAGGCCGGTGGCGCAGCGCTCGCTGCGGCTGGTGGCTTCTTTGCTTTCTTCATGTGAAAACGCAGCGCATAATGGTATGAAGTGGAGGATTACATCGCGCGCGCAAGTTGTCTCAATTGAAAGGCTTCGGGGAAAATGCTTGAGCATGCATTGCATTTTAGCCTGGCGTTATTGTTTGGTCAGTTAGTGCACAGCACAAGGCGCTTTGGATGTCGCCCATGTCGGAAGGAATTATGTAGTACCAATGACAAGAGTCAATGTTCGTTACGAAGACAAATGCTTTCGCTTCCAACATTTTTCCCAACTTGGTTAACACGCGGCCTATAGCAAGCCGTTCCACCCTAGAGTATTCTAGTTAGCACACTATCCGCACTACTGCAAGGGCAACTAGATCAGGGTCAATACGAAAAGAACGGTCCAGAAAACAGGAACATCTGGAGACTGGAATTACTAGAACTCTCTCTATGTCAATCACTGATACGGCTCAAGTGCATACTAGCACTGGCCAAAAGAAATAGCTGCCCATGGGCAATATACACAATCAAAAGAAAGTCGGAACACTACAGACTCTGAAGCAGATCAGACCACAGCATAGCCAAGAGCCAATGCAAGAAGTCCACCAGCAACTCTGTCGACTTGCAGGCGTGGTGCTGGGTTAGAGGTAACTTGCGCAGGTCCGCTTGACTGAGCTGCTGGGCTGCTTGGACCAAGACCGAAGCTCTGCTGTGAGCTACCGGCGGTCTGCAGTGTGGTTGCGGGAGCGGGCGCAGTGTCTGTTTCGATTGTGACCGTCGGGGCAGTGCCGTTCGAGCCGCCATATCCGCCACCCTGTGGGAATGGGTTGGTGCCGTTGCCATATGGATTGCCTCCGTAGCCGCCTGATGGTACAGCGGCGCCGGCGCTAATTGTGTATGTGGTGCCACCAGAAACGACGACAGCGCTCGAGTTGGCAGCCTGTGTTGGAGTTGAACCATAGCCACCTCCGCCATATCCACCTGGAGCGACTGTGATAGTAGAGGAAACACCAGGAGCTGGCGCTCCGCCATATCCGCCATCAGAGCCTGGCGAAGGATGGGAACCATAGCCTGGTGCCATACCATCGTTACCAGAGTCACCCTCAGCAGGCGCTCCCGGAGCTGGGGTTTCTGGGACCGGAGCTGCACCTTCTGGTGCTGGAGCAGGAGAACTGCCTGGCGCTGAAGAGCCAACGCCGACAGTGCCCTTCTGTGGAGGGTCCTGAAGTGATTGGATGCTCTGCCACGAGCCAGACTGGTCGCTGTACTTGTAGCTCGCAGCTGGGCTGTAGTTGATGACCCTAACGCTCTGCACGTACATGTCGAATGGTGCCTGGGCCAGATCCGCGATACCACCAGCCCACTCAATAGTCCCTGGCGAGTTGCCCTCTTGACCTGCGATCCAGTTGCCTAAGCGGATGTTCATGGGTGTCTGTGGGTAGTTTGCGCCGCCAACAGCATCGGCGAAGTTCAGGGTGCGGACCGGCTGATCGTTCAGGAGGAAGACGGTCGAGTCCATGGTCCAGTTGACTGCGTACTTGATGAAGGTCTGCTGTGGTGGTGGGACTGGGTGATATTGACCACGGTCGTAGGTAGTGGTGTTGCCCTTGCCGAAGTAGTTGGACTGCACCTGGGCGACGTCGCTACCAATCATCTCCCAGTCGATCTCGTCGAGAGTGTCGGACTGCAGAACGAAGCTGGACACGATACCAGCGCCCGGTGCGGCCTTCAAGACAACCTCAACATATCCGCCGAAGATGTGCCAGTCAGTCATGATGGTAGGCCCCTCGCCCAGTGCTTTGATGGAGAACTTGGCACCGTCTGGGCCATACTCGAGTGCGTTGCTGGTGACGGTCCATCCAGCTGGTGCGCCTTGCGTGAAGTCGACAAAGTACTCAGGTGCATTGAGGCCAGCCTTTGTTGGGCAGTCGGCTATGTCACGTTAGCATGTTATCATAGACAGGGTTAGGGCAACACTTACTGCGCTCAATAGGATTGCAATCAGAGAAGGTCTGTGCAAATGCAGAAGGGATGGTGGCAATTGCCAAAGCGGCAACGGTGCTGTGGTACTTCATGGTGTACTGGGGTGTAATGCGTGCCTAAGGAAGGTGTCGAAAGCTCGAATGTCGTTGTTGTGCTCAAACAGCTCGAAGATATGACGATCAAAGTAGTTGCTTGCTCTGCAAACAACCTTGTGGTAAAAACGGCCACTTGGGCCGGCGTCAGAAGCGAAGAAGCAAACGGCTATGCGCGGTACGAAGAAAAGAGCGGCTTCAAGCGATCGCACAGTTAGCCACGTCAAAGAAAGGCGGTAGCGAGAACAAAGCAGGAAACGAAAGGAATTGTGAGTGAGAGCACAAAGAAAGTGAGTGAGTAAAAGAATCAGGAGTAAGAAACGAGAATCACAAGGAAGCGCAGCGCGATCATTATCATGGATACCAAAGCTTGAGCATTTTTTCCTTCTCCTGCGCACCGTACTCCAAGGAGCAGAGTCCCCACAGAAAGCCGGAGAAAACAAATTAGCGAAACGAAGGAGGACCACCTGCAAAACAGTGACGGACGTCAGTGAGTGCTGTGTGTTGAAACTCGAAACGCCGCGGTGCCCAGGAGTCAGGGTTGGTGACCATGTGCCTCACCAGTCGCGAAGAGCCGCCAATCAGGGGTTTAATGCAGGTACAGGAAGCTTGGCATGTCAGTTGCGGCCGCTAATCATCTCGATTTGCTTGCTTGCCAGCTGGGAAGCGCGCTGTGGTCAGAGATGCTGTTGTGCGAGCTCACTGGAAGGTTTGCTTTGCGTACGTTGAGCCGATGAAAACGCAGATCCACTTCCGTGGCTCAGCTGGCAGATGTTTCGGACTTCAGCGGACCCGGAAATCGTGTTTGGAGGGCCATGGCAAACACTGCCAACGAGAGTGACGTGTGGGTTTCTTTGCTTGCCGACAGGGCCATGGTCCAGAAGATGTTCTTCAAGATTCCATGTTCCGTTCCCGCTCGGTTGCGCGAATGCCGTTGAAGATGCGAAGTGAATTGTCATCGGCCACATCCGTTAGACGCCGCAGCTGTAGTGCAGAGGTACAGCGCATACTGTGCTACTCTGCGTCATGCATAATGCTTTGTTAGTATCAAAATGTGCGTGAATGATCAAATGATCATCAGTAAATCGATGTGCGCGCCAATGCTGTCGTCTCCGCAGTCTGGATCTCGTGGCGCTTGTCTGAAACAGGATCTCTTGGACACCGGAGTGGCTGACACAATGTCATCGGTACCCATGGGAATCTTGACACATTGTTCTCGAAATGAGCAAAAGCTTGTGTGATGGCAGAGAGCAATATGTTCGACACATCTGCAATCTTGATGAGATTGAAAGGTTGGTGATTGACTTTGAGCTCAAGCACAGAAACGACGGCCCTGGACAGAACGAAATGGTCACGTGCTCTAGAGGATATTGATCAACTTAGATCTACCAGTGAGGTAGTGAATGCCGTCGGAAATGGCATTGTTTAGAGTGCCTCGATATTCGAACCTCTGCATGCTGGAGAGCCAAGCAACGCCTCGCAATGCATAAAATCAGAATCCCACAGGAATACCTCATCCATCTCTCTTCACTCTCTTCAGCGCTGGCAAAGCAGGCACTTTGAAGCCTCCAGCATCCACTTTCGAATCTTGAGGCAGTACCGAAGCGCTTCCACCGCCAACATTGGTGAAAGTACCCGTCTTGAAGTACTTATCCTCCTCGGCCTTCCTCTTTCTCTCCGCCTCATCTCTGTTCCTTGGATCCGCCAGTTCAAGACCGAATCCTTTGTCAGTAAAGGCAATGACAGATGCAGTTCCCGCACCGCCTCCTCCAAGACTCGTGCCAACGCCAGAAGTACGGAGACCAGTGACTGTACCGCCTCCCGCGCCTGGCCCGAAGCCACGTAATGAGGTCGCGAGACCACTGCCGCCACCTCCACCCGTCGTACCGAGAATTGCTTGTGTCTTCTTCGATAGTCGAGCCTGTGTACGCTTGTCGATACCTGTCTGCCTGATCTTGCCCGTTTCCTGGCCAATCATGCCCATGCCCATAGTGCTGTCGCCAGTGCCAAAGCCAACTTCTGCTTCTTCCTTGCCAAAGGCAAGACGATTGGCCATCTTCGACATTTCTGACTGTGCGTCCCTGGCTTTGGCTGCACGGGCGCGTTTCCCACCTCGCTTTCTTGATGGTTTGTCGTCTGGCGCTGGCAGTGCTCGTGGACCTCTGTTGGGTGCAGCTTCGGTCAGTACGTCGAGTCGTCTTGCCACATCCTCTGCGAGTTGTCGACCAATGCTGTTATCTGGTGATCGTGCGACTGCGTCTGTGCGTGCCGCTAGTGTAATCTTTGCCGCGACTATTCGAATGGCTTGTGTTCGGTGGTCGATCGGTACGTTCTTGACAATGGGTGAGTAGTAGATGAAGCCCTTTTGCCGTGCACCGCCACCATATGCGTTTGTGGCTTGTCCAGTTCTTGAAAACTTCCAGCCAATGTTGCCCAAATTCGTGGATGGCTTCGATGCTAGCTGCTGAATGCCACCACATGCTTGAACGAGCAGTGCTGCCGTTTCTGCGCCGATCAGGGTTGTCAAATTTGGACAGTGCTCTGCCATGCGGTCTTGAACGAATTCGCGGATTTTGCTCTTTGCGTTGTCCAGCGCCAGGACCATCTCGCACGCCTTGAAGATCATCTTGATCTCCGGCTCAGGTAGAGGTGTCGTCTTTGTGGTCGCTGCCTCCATGCGTACCGACATGAGCAAAGCCTTCTCCAATACCTTGTCCAGCGATTGCCCGACCACATTCTCAGTCGTCGTGCCCACTGCTTTGGCATCCATAGGACCATTGCCGATAATTGCGACCGCCTTAGCATACTGCACAGGATTCTCAACTAGTCGCTCGAGCCCAGCAAAGAAAGAGCTATAGTGATCTCGTATCCATTTATGTAGGACTATGATCTCCGAGTCGATATGCGTGGAAAGGCTATTCGCATCGTTCATGAGCTTGTACGCAGGCGAGTCCGACTTTCCCAGATTCTTCCTCGCCTGCTCAGCTGGAGAGAGCGCTTGATACTCGTCGATTTGCTGAAGCAAACTGGTTAGGGCTATTCTTCTCTGTGAATCTCGCATAGCTAGACATGTGCTTGGGATGGTGCTTACCTCAAGAACTGGTCGCAGCTTCGTCCATAGCTGCGCTATTGATTTGAAGTCGCTGACACCGCGAAGATTTATTTTGTCCACGCGCTCTTTGGCTTCTGATTCGTCTTCGGCGCCATCTATTGCTTGGTCCAGTTTGTCCTTCTTGTCGCCGCCTTCATCGTCATCTTCTGCTGCACCATCCTCATCTTCGCCCATGCCAATGTCGCCATTCGCGTCGCCGTTCAGGCCATCTGCGTCGTTTTCGTCCTGATCCTCCTCGTTCTCGCCATCAGATTCGAGGTCCAGGAAATCTGCCTGGAGCTCGTCTGCGAGGGTCGCCATGTTGCGCCGTTTGTCGTAGAGTACGTGCCGAGCGAAGTCACGACTTTAAACTTAGCGCACCAGCACTTCAAGATCTTCAGCAAGATCTATTTGATCGTATTACTCAAGGCGAATGTGGTCGCGCAAATAGTCGTAGGTTCGAAAAAAGTTGAAGGTCCAAAGTCAGGCCGAGTCCAGAGCCAAGACCGCGAACGAAGGAGCCAATCGCAGCCCTGCATTTCTTCCTGCGTCATCTTGCTGCTGCGCTGCTTCACAAGAGCTTGCAAATGTCCCCCTCGCTATCACCAGCACAGTCACGAATTGGCACGCATCAAGCTCCCGGTAGCTGCGCGTCATCTTCATCGCTCTTTCGCACCGTCACAGCACCCATGGATTCCCATTCAAAACAATGAGATCGAGCTTTGTAGCATGAGATACCATCTCGGCTACTTACAACCATGCTGAACGGCGAGACGGCCAACGAGTTTGACGCTCGCGTCGAGAAGCTATGGAGGACTCTGGATGCCTCCAACAGAGGCTACTTGGACCTTTCGGGTCTCAAGAAGGGCTTGGACAAGATGGACCATCGTATGTGTTTTTCCGAGATGCATCAGGACCGTACTGACATACGTATACAGCCCTCAAGTACGCCGATAATCTGTTGCAAGACGTTTTGAGCACGATAGACACGAACCGTGACGGTCGCATCTCATATTCCGGTGCGCTTCATATGGTGTTGAGTAGCAGTTGATGCGCGATTGGCTAATATCTGCCCCGAAGAATTTCACACATTTGTCCACCAAACAGAGCTGGAACTTTGGGAGCTGTTCAAAAACATCGACCGAAATCATGATGGACGATTAGATAAAGAAGAGCTGGCAACCGCCTTTTCGAGCTCGGGCATCACTGTCTCAAGAGCAAAGCTGGATCACTTCTTCGAAGAGGTGGATGCTAATAGCGATGGCTCCCTCAGTTTCGAAGAATGGAGGTACAGTAGACTTCTGCCCTCACTTGAAATGCTCGCGGCAGCGACAGATCATGCCTAATGATGGATCAACAGAGACTTCCTCCTCTTCATTCCCTCGACCGAGCCGGGCCTCAAAGAAGTCTTCACCTACTTCTCTGCCTCTCTGAAAGTGAACCCAGAAGGCGATGTCCTGATCAGCGACGACACTATACAAGGCTTAGGTATACTCATCCGCTTCCTTCAACCTTTCTTTGCCACATTCACTTGCGCTCTCGTGTCCATATATGAGCCGCAGCACCGCACAGAGCGCCACCACGGATTCTCGACGGACCAGGCTCTGGATGCGGATTTCTTTTGGCAGGAAGATGTCATGGCGGAGGATGAGCCCGATCTCAAAGCCAGACAGCAGGAGCCTTCAGTACCCAAAACATCAGGGAAAGACGCGGAAGTACCTCTGCTGATTGCTGTTATTCCGCATCCAGGCTATTTTGTAGCGGTAAGCCTTATTCAATCTTGAAGCTGGTGATCATTCAAATTAACGGTGCTCAGGGAGGCATTAGTGGCATCGTCTCACGAACGACAACCGCTCCCCTCGATCGATTGAAAGTTTACCTCATAGCGCAGACGAAAAACGCAGAACAAACATTAGCAGCAGCAAAGTCGGGTGCACCATTGGCTGCATTGCGTGGAGCATGGGCGACATCAGCCAATGCGATGAAAGAGCTGTGGGCAGCAGGAGGCATGAGATCTCTTTTCGCAGGTGCGAGCTATCTACGAGCATACAATGAAGAACGAAGCGCTTACACTGCCAGGTAATGGTCTCAATATCGTCAAGGTCATGCCAGAGTCGGCGATCAAATTCGGCACATTCGAGGCGATCAAGCGAGCATACGCACAATTCGGCGTCAGCAAGAACTCACCATCAGCTCAGTTTGTCGGTGGAGGAATTGCCGGCATGGTCTCCCAATTTGCGGTCTACCCACTCGATACCTTGAAATTGTGAGTTTCTGTCCTGTCTTCTGGGAATGTCTCACTTACGCGCATTACCATAGCCGCATGCAGTGCGAGACCACTGCGAAGGGCTTGCACGGCAATGCCCTCATCATTCAAACCGCACAGAAGATGTGGCGGCACAATGGCATTGTGTCATTCTACCGTGGTCTACCCATGGGCCTTATCGGCATTTTCCCATATGCTGCCATCGACATGGGCACGTTTGAGTACCTGAAGCGGCGCATTGCTGTCCGCAACGCCAAGAAGCGAGGCGTCCACGAGGATGATGCGCAGCCATCCAGTTTTGCAACTGCATGTGTTGGTGGGTTCAGTGGGGCATTGGGCGCAAGCATGGTGTACCCCTTGAATCTGCTAAGGACGAGATTGCAGAGTCAGGGCACTATCCTGCATCCTCGAACATACACCGGCATCACCGATGTGTTCCAGCAGACGATCAAAGGAGAGGGCGTGAGAGGTCTGTTCAAAGGATTGACGCCCAACTTATTGAAGGTCGTTCCTGCTGTCTCCATCACTTGGGTTGTGTACGAGAACTGCAAGAAGCAGATGAACTTGCATTGAGGAGATGGTGCAGCAGAGCACGGAACCAGAAGACCGATCAAGACGTCCATAACAAGACGGACAGAGTGTCCGCAACTTCCGAGTCACGAAACTTCGAGCAAAGTTAGATACCCGAAGACTCATTGTATATCACAAGCATATCAGCGGCGTTCCGAATGAACGGTCCTCATTTCGTTTTGGCCATCTGCAACTTATATCGAATTTTAATTGCGGTAAACGATTAATTACATATTCTAGCACGCTTCAACGACGCGCACTCGAATTCATCACGGACACGGTCACGACTTTAGTCTGAGTGCTAATCACCTCTCGCATTGCGAGTGATGACCGGCATGTCGAAGCCGAACTCAGCCAACTTGGCGCGCAGATGCAGCTCAAACTCAGCACACTCGTCCATCATCGCCGCCATGCGCTCTTCCAGCTCTGCGAGAGCCTCGCTCTTGCGTTGGGTTTCGGTAACGAGATCAATATTGGCTACTTGCTCTCTCACGAGAAGTTCTTGCAATGCCGCATTTCGAGCCTCGAGAACACGAATGCGCGCTTGGAGGCTAGAGTTTGAATTAGATGGGGAAGTCCGAGATGGAGATAGCGACGTGAAGGGCTGGAATGAGGAGAGGGAGGTTTGGAGGTCAGATACTGCGGCGGAGAAAGGGTCGCTGTGCTTGGAAGGGGACGACTTTGGCGTTGATCGCGCGTTAGCCATGACTGTCGATGTGCAATGACGCGGAGAGACTGAAAGCGGATTGTAGCGTAGCTATAGATGTGCCAGATTGGCAACATTGTCTTTGTCCAGAATGTATGTATACATCTCCAGAGAGAACAAGGTCGTTGTCACCTCGAGATCACGTGCAAAGTTACTGCCTCAGGCACGACTTCAAGGTACATTCCTTCCACCAGAGATCGTACCTGTACTGATCACTACCATGGTACACAGTTGCCTGGAGTACCACCTCGAAGCCCAGCGATGAAGAAGAAGTCGAATAAAATCTCATTCCCTTTTCTTTCACATCGATGCAGTCCGCATACTAGTGCTGGACGCCGATGGACATCGTCGTCTTCTCACATCGGATGAGCCCTTGATTCAGTCACTCCTTAGGACACTTTCATAACTCCAGTAAGTCAGGTATTACAAGGAAAACAATACAGAAATTATGCCACCGCGAAAGGGTGCGAAAGGTGCAAGCAAGTCATTCGGTGGCACACCTGGATCTTCTGGCAACCCTCCGACCACCAGCGACGCGCCTCTACTCTTTTCAGGACTTCACTTCTACTTCTTTCCGAATAGTCGAACGAACCGCGCGAGATCGCTGCGAATTGACAAGGCGGTCCAACATGGAGCGAGTTTCTGTCAGCAGCTCAATCCGAAGGTGACCCATGTCATCATGGACGATGGCATGCATTGGGACGAATTCACAAAGCACCACAAGGACCTTTCTCCACTTCCTCTGGATGCAGTGATCGTCAATGGAAGGTACATTGCGGATTGTCTGGCTTACGGCATCTTGCTTGCGCACGAGCAGCGTGTTTATCAGATTCCGGGGCGGTCAACGGGCGCAGGAGGCAAGATCAGACGTATCGCTTCGGAGCCGAATCTGGTCGACAAGAAGGCTGAGACACCTGCTTCGAAGCTCCAGCGCTCGGGGACCGACCAAGCTATCCAGAGACTCCCATCGCCTCCCAGTCCTAACATCGAGGTCAACTCGATTGTGGACGTGATTGGCCGTGGTCCGACTGTGACGACGAAAGCGAGACCGACGGGTAAAACTGCTGAAGAGCAGGTTTTGGAAAATGAGCCAGTGTACAAGGATGACTTGAGCGCTATGATTGATGAAGCGAAAGCCACGGCGCACTTGGTAAGGTGTGTCGCAAGATCATCATCGATAGAAGACTGACACATCTGGTGTAGCCTGTAGAGTCCTTCACCGAGGAGGACGCGCCTTCTTCTAGCGTTCCAGATCCAGCGCCAGTACTAGGAGCTGCCCGAAGCGCGATGAAGCCTGTTCCGCGGCAATCTCGTGCTGCAGAGGGAAGCGATCCAATGATCATGCAGCGTCCGTCTGATGGAGCTTGGGTCAAGCTGAGGTGCAAAGAGTGCGGGGAGTCGGAATTCGACAATATCAAGTCATTCCTGAAGCATTGCGCTTTCCAGCATCGACACCGATTCAAGACGAAAGAACAGGCCATCGAGGACTGGGGGTATCCGTTACCTCCGTATACGCCACCAATAGTAGCAAATCAGCCGAAAGCTACACCAGCCAACTTTGTCGAGCCAGATGTGCAGGTTGAGGCAGTACCTGAGGATAGCGTCAGAGAACATACTCAGGGGCGCCCAGCTAAACGAGCCAAGACTACACGGCAGGAGCAATTCGTCTGCATGGACAAGCACGACAAGGAGGCGAAGTCAGATAATCCGAATGCTTACGTGATTGAGAAGCTGCAAGAGATGGCCGACTACTACGATCGCACAGGAGATCACTGGCGGACTTTGTCTTTCCGAAAAGGCGTGACGTCCTTGAAGAGACAGACCAAGAAGATCACCACCAAGGAGGAAGCTCTTAAGCTACCGAATGTTGGAGGCTCTATTGCAGAGGCCATCGAGAAGATCGTACAGACAGGCAAGCTACGGCGGCTCGATGCCACCAAAGACGATCCCGCGAACCAAGTCTTGCAGCTGTTCATGGGCATCTATGGTGTTGGCCTCGCGCAAGCGACGAAGTGGGTCCAGGCTGGCTACAAGACACTTGACGACCTGCGCGAGAATGAGAAGGTGCAGTTGAGTGAGAATCAGAAAGTTGGCATCGAGCACTACGATGACTTGCAGCTGCGCATCTCTCGTGCCGAGGTGGAGATTCACGCGGACATCTTCAAGAGTACGCTAGCTGGCATCGACGATGCGTTCGAAGTCACAATTGGAGGCTCTTACCGCCGTGGGAGCGCCAATAGCGGCGATATCGACCTGATCATCACGAAGCCGAACGCCAATCTGTCTCAGATTCGTCATGTCATCCTTGAGCAAGTCGTTCCCGAGCTCTTCGAGATCGGCTTCCTGAAAGCCGAGCTCGCCCGCACATCATCCGACAACGGCAGCAAATGGCATGGTTGCTCTGCCGTGGACAGTGGTCCTTGGCGACGGATTGATTTCTTGCTCGTACCTTGGGCTGAGATGGGCGCGGCTCTGATCTACTTCACTGGCAACGACATCTTCAACCGTAGCATACGACTCTTGGCTAGCCGGAAAGGCATGAGACTGAATCAGCGTGGGCTGTACAAGGACGTCTTAAGGGGTAAAGGCAGGGAGAGAATCACCGAGGGAGAGCTTTTGGAGAGTAAGGATGAGAAGAAGATCTTCGAGATTCTGGGTGTGCCTTGGCGACCGCCAGAGCATCGAAACTGCTGATGCGCTACGGTGTGACGAGGACGACAATCATTTTGCACTGATTTTATGGTTAGATGACCCTAATGAATTGCTCGATCTCTACATGGTATATGATACATTTTCATGGGATTCGTAAATTGTGCGATCATATGAGGTGCGGAGACAATGAGCAGATTGCCCAGCTTAGGCCGGAATGGACAGGCGCAATGGACTCGGCTCCGAGACTCGATGGGGGTGCTCGGACAGCGCAGTTGGCGCAGCGCTGGAAACTGGTCTCGATGAATGTGCTGAGTCTGATGTGACCATAGATTCAGGCCTCGACACCGATGTCCTTGGCTGCGAGGCGTGGCGCAATCGCTGCAGTTTTCTGGTGACGTTGTTCTCCGCCAAGGTGTGCTCCGTGACCAGCTCTTTGTCCAGGTTGAACTTCTGTATGAAGAAGCTAGATAAGAGGCCGACACCAGCAATAGCACAGAGCAGACCGTACACTCCGCGGAAACCGTAGACGAAGGAGTCGATGATCTGGTCACTCTCTGCCGTGCGGGGCTGGGACCAGACGAGGTGGATGTAGGTTTCAGCATTCCGAGCGATGGTGTCGGGTAGCCCGTAGTCGTCTAAGCGAATCATCATCACGTTCTGAAACACGCTGCCTCCAACACCGACACCTAAAGCCATGCCGAACGACCTGAGGAAGGCGTACATAGCAGCAGCCTGTGCCTCATCGCCAGGCAAAGCGATAGCTTGCGTTGCAAAATTTTGTGCATTGAGAATGAGGCCATGACCAACGCCAACGATGACGAGAATTGCCGCCCAAGCCGGTGTGGAGGTATTCTCATCCCACATGATCATCAGGCCATGACCGAGAGTAGTGACGGCCCAGCCAGACCAGACTGCCCAGCGGAATCGGCCAAAGCGTGTGATGAGGACACCGACGATGATAGAGGCGGGAACGAGTGCGACGGTAGCGGGTAGTGCGGATGTGCCGGTTCTTACGGGGCCGTAGCCTTGCACCGCTGAGAAGTACAGGACGCCGTAGTACAGTAGACCGTAGAGCTAGGAGGGCAGTCAGTAAGCTAACAGTTATGGTATGACAATCAGGCGAGTGGTCTTACGAGAAAGCCTTGCAGAGTCGTCCCAAGGTATGCTGCAAATGCGGAGAAACAATGAAAGATGTTTCGACCAAAGAATGGCTCCTTTGCAAACTTTGCTTCGAATATTCCAGTCGCCACGAGTCCAAGTGCTCCCAAGATCAATGGCACCAAAGTTCGGAATGAGTCCCATGGCTGCTGGGACCCGCCCCAGGAGATCGCAATCAAGAAGGATGTCGATGATGAGATAAAGAGGAAGCCACCTAGCCAGTCCACTCGAGCCAGCTTGGTGCCCAGGGACTCAGTGCGGGGCTTCAAGGTGAGCACGAATGGTATGGTGGCGAAGGCAATGCCAATGAATGGGAACATGATGTAGAAGATCCATCTCCAGGTGGTATTGGCGACGAACGCGCCACCAACGACTGGCCCTACACATGTCCCGATTGCCCAAGCACCTTGAATGATACCATAATACTTGGACCGAAACCTTAGCGGAACGATGTCGGTGAAGATGACGAGACCAAGGATGATCAAACCACCGCCCTTTTCGTTCGTTAGCTATATGTCACCGGAAGATGTTGTTCGGGAGGAGAAGACTCTGCAAGCACATCAGCTATCGATCACGGATATTTTGAAGCAGCCACGTACTACCGCCGATTCCTTGGACACATCGGCCTGCAATCAAGGTTGCGAGGTTCTCAGCGACGCAACAGAGGATCGTTCCCAATGTGAACGTGGCCAATGATGCAAGCAAGCATGGGGCTCGGCCGAAGATGTCACTAAGACTAGCGATGAACGGCATGCAGACCGCGCATGTGAGAAGGTATGAGGTTCCAATCCAGAAGCCTTCGGTGGCTGTGCCTTGCAGGTCACTGATGATAGTCCCAATCGTGGTGACCACAATGGTTGCGTCTAAAGCAATCATCAGAGAAGTGATGGACATCGTCAGCATAATGGCGAGTTCGTGGATCGTAGGCTTCCATTCTGGCTCAGGTGTGATAGCCTTCTCTTCGTCCTTCATCGCGGGTAACGGAGGACTCGTGTTGCCCAAGGTTGAGCCCGAGTACCTTGGGTTCTCCTCCGAGAAAGACATGATGGAAGCTTGTGCTAGAGTATATGATGGTGGGAGGATAAGTCAATGCCAGCATGACTAAAATGCACGAGATACTCCTCATATACTCATAGCGGCAGGTAGTCCTTTCCCTAAAAGCGATGACATAACTCCAGTAGCCTACTTGCATGACCGGCGGGTGCAGTAGAACAAGGCATGAGGATTAACTAAAGTGAGTAAATCAATAAGGCTGAGGTCCATCATAAGTGGGCCTGATACGCGAACATTGTGAGTGATCTTCAGTTGGATGTCAGCACTGCACCAGTTGACAAACATTCGTGCTATGTTTAAACACGGCTTGCTTAGCGCTCAAAGGTGTCGGAGGCCAAGACAACGAACACATCTCACTACGCTGCGGAGATGCAATGCAAATACTGCAGTCTCGAGTCCAGGCTCTTTGGAAGAAGGCGAGCGGCGAGGTCTCAATGACCGTTTTCGGTGACACTAGATCCATTGCGGGCTTATCTGACGAGTGCCTCAGTGTACGTTCTGTAAGTAAGCCGCAGTCGACACCTCGAAAGGGCTCTTGCAGTGAACAAGTGGCTGTAAGACTCTGTCGCGTCGCAGCTTACAGGAAATGGAGCGGAAAAGTGGATTTATGACCACAAAACTGCACCGCAAGATGTTCATGATGAGCACTAAAGCACATCAGTCATCAAGAAGACACTCGGGCGCCAACAGTGTGCATCTCGCGATGTCCACATCGGCTGAATATGCGACCTTACGACAGCGGTGTATTGGCCTATCGATGATCTAGAGGAGCTGGAGTCCAGTCGTTGGGGGCGGATTCGAGATTCCGTAGCGACGCAGACGCTCTCGCTGACTGTAGCGTGCCATCACAGCGACACGGCTCTATCACTGCTCGAAACATCTCAGAGTGTCGCGCACCTATTGCCAGAATTGGTGATACGGAATATGGAACAAGAATAGCAACACTGAGTGAAAGTTAACAGTTTCACGTTGCAGCCAAGAAGTGACGTCAAAAACGTGCGATGCGGCTCTGCAGATCTGCTCACATACGCGGAACACGGAACGAGGCGAAGCTCTAATCTCATCTCATTCGCGGCCACTCTTGCGATGACTTCTGACTTATAATTACTGAGCCTTCTGGAGCCGTCCATTCTCATCACAAAAGCTAGTCTCTTGAACTGAGCGTGAGAAAGACTGAACAGACTGGCGGCAGCCAGACATTTTCTCGGGAAAGGACTATCACGAATGAGCCCTAAGACGCTGCTATATCCGTATCGTCAACAATATATAACAGTCCCTGCTTGCTGAAAGGTTCATGCTCTCCGCAGCATGATCCCCCGAGTGCGCTAAGGACTTTGGAACATCTCATCTTAGCCCAAATGAAAGTATATACAATGGTCAAACAAACAAGTATTGGGGTGGTATCGCAAAGTCATGGGCCAGAACTCCTCGCTCAGTGATCGTGATGCGATCATCAGGCCGATGTGCCGAACGTCCGTTCTGGCTTCCTGCCGTAGGTAACGTGGAAATACACATACGTGTGGATTTGAGGATCTGTGATCTCTCTCCGCGCGTGCGCAAGTATAAATGCAAGATCTTCCTCTCTACCACCTAATATCTGCACGTAACCTCGAAGCATGAATGCCTCGAAGCCTTCCAGCAACATCATCTGCTCAAGCCGTCCGACTACTCGTAGACGCCTTGATCTGGGCCAAGTTCCCATTGGAATTTTGTACACCACATCTCTTATGTTCGTGAAGCCAGCATCGACCATCTGCTGAGCCCATTTACGAGGCGAGTCCAAAGGTGCGCCCATCTTCTCCGCCATCTCAAAGTATAGACGGCCAGCCTCCAGATAATAGCTCTTCTCTGGAAGTGTGTTGTCGTCACTCTGAATGTCTGGTATTGTGCTAGCGAGCTGGATCCAGCCACCAGGCTTCAAATGTTCGTATGCCTGTCCCATTAAGCGTGGCCAGTCACGAACTGCCGTCAGCAGATCGCGACCATGCACAAAATCGAAGTGATTTGGCTGGTACGGCCAGTCTTCCTCGATATCGTCGATCTCGAAGAACGCGTTGGGCGGCGTGAAGGACGGCTGCGTCGGGGCAAGGTCTACACCGGTCACATCGGCATTAGGGAACTTGTCGGCCATATCGATAGCCCAAATACCAGTTCCCGTGCCTATGTCCAAGATTCTACTGTCGTGCCTGTTCAGCTGCTCATCTGGAATCGGCGCAGCGTACAGCTTGTCGTTCAGTAGCAGCGTGAACTTATGGTGCTGAAGATCATTGCGATCCATTTCCTTCTCGTCAATGGGCATGCCATATTCATGTCTGCCATGAGCTGGATATATTCTTCCAGCCACTTCGACACCCCGGCGTACCTCGCTCAGTATAGAAGACAGGAAGGAACTTGCGTCGGAGTCGGCGTAGCTTTGATTTCAGGATCAGCATGGCAGGTCATAGCGCAGGATCGTGTACCACGGTTGATCCAACATACCTGTAGTACCCTTCATCGCTGGATGTATCGCTATCTCCTTGTCCCTGAGCTTGGATTATGAAGTCCTCGTTGCCGTTCTCTGTATGGGCGAAGCCGGCGGATGAGCTGCCGCCAGCCCCGGCGGTTGCGCCTACTAGCAGCTGATCCTGCGCGGCAGAGCTCATGTTGTCTGCAGCGTCGCCTCAACTCTATCGCCGAAAATAAAGAGCACGAGGAGGTCGCTCATGAAGCTCTGCCGACTTCAAATAAGCTTTTGGCCTTACTGGAGAGCTGGAGAGGCGGTCGAGGTCGCCGTTGCCTTAGTTTGCCACGTGACGTCGATGGCGGAGATTTCCGATCGCGAGGCTGACGGAGCCTTGCGGCTGAAGATGCGATTGACTAAGTTTTGGTGACTTGTTACAGCAAATGAGCCTTTGCAGTCTTGCAAAGTACAGATGCTCAAAGGCACCCGCAGAAGATGCTGCTGACTTGACAATTCCGATGTTGTGGTTCGGCCGTTCTTTCGCCCATTGCCACGAATGAAAGCCTCTCTCCACCAGGCCATCAGGTGAGAGGTCTAGAACAAGCTACCCACATTGGGTGGGGTACAAGGATGTTCGATAATGTCCGGACTAAATCGCTTGACAGCTGGCCGATGTCTTCAGGATAGCTTGCGATTGTATTGTGAGGTACTTGATCAACCATTCGAAAGGTAGAGTCCGAGGCTTCTTCTAGTTCTGACTTAGGCGACCGCTACAGTGACAATGGCCACGCAAGCATCTCCGCAAGCTGCAGCTCTCATCGATCAATTGGCCAATCTTGGGACCGCGTTCAAAAATGGTCAAGCAGGATCTCGGGAAGGATTGTTAGGTATTTGCAGCCAGCTGATCAGTGAACTGAGCCATCCTTCGGAGTCAATGCTCAGACTCCTTTGGGCTGAGCCTTGCCACCACTCGATAATTCGAGTTGGCATCGACATCAAGCTCTTCGAGGCACTTGCATCAGGCAATGGCGAGGGGCAGAAGAGCGAGGTGCTGGCTTCAAAATGTGAACCCCAAGCTGAGCCGCTGCTCGTTGGTGAGTGAATGCAAGCAAACCAATGCTGAGAAAGAAAGAAAGAATTGACAAGATCAACAGCTCGCATGCTTCGACATCTTGCTGCCATGGGGACTGTGCGGGAGACTGGACCTGACACTTTTGCGCCAACAGCGTTCTCCAACACGTTTGCTGAAGAGGCATATCGCGACGCAAATCTATTCATCGAAGACAATTTCCAACCAGTTCACGTTAACCTTCCAGCATATTTCAAGGACAATGGTTACAAGCTGCCGACGACCGGCGTGGACTCACCTTTCCAATACACGTATAACTGCAAAGGACAGCATATGTTCGAGTACTTCCAGGGCTCTGCACCCTTGATGGGCAAACGTTTCGCGTCCATGATGGACGCTTGGAGTAAAGGGCGACCACGTTGGTTCCAAGAAGGATACTATCCGGTACATGAAAGATTAGTCGCTGGAGCCAAGGCCGGCGAAGGTGAGGTGCTCTTGGTAGATGTGGGTGGCGGAAGTGGGCATGATATCGATAGCCTGCAAACACAATTGGGCGATAGCGCAGTCGGTAAACTTGTGCTTCAAGACCGACCGGAGATCATCGAGCTGGCCCAAGTCGCTCCTGATATTGAGAAAATGCCTCATGACTTCTTGACAGAGCAGCCGGTGAAAGGTATGCTATGCATTAACGAGCTTCGCTGTGTGAGCTAAAAAGTCATTAGGTGCTCGCGCATACTACATGCATTCGATCATCCAGGACTGGAATGATGAAGTCAACACGCAGATCCTGAAGTCCTTGGTGCCCGCAATGACACCAGGGTATTCGAAGATTTTGGTCAATGATTTTGTGCTGCCAGATCAGCATGCTGTGTGGCCACAGAGTAAGTCATGTGTGTATATTCCCGTTATACAAGACTAACAGTACGTAGCATGTCTGGACTGGGAGCTTATGGCAAGTCTTGGAGCACGCCACCGCACGGAAGCAGAACATCGCGCTCTATACGAGGGCGCCGGTTTGAAGCTTGTGGGTATCTGGAGTCATCCTCAAAGTTTAGACTCATTACTTGAGATCGAGCTCGCTTGATTGTAATTCATGCAGGAAAACTCATGCAAATCAGCGCGCGTATCATCGCAAATACAGATCTGTTCGCAGTCATAAACACAGGAAAAGAACGCGAAGCAAAGATCGATGTTTTGGAAGAGCAGAGATAATGCTGTAGCTGGACCTGCAAGGTAGATTACGTAGCATATGACTTCATGATACCGACGGAGCAAAATGAACGCAGTGACCATCATTACTTCCGTTTCACCTTGATTTGGCCTAACACCTGTTCCCCCGGCCATCCATACCCAAGGCTCCAAGTGGCGTACCTCAGAATGTGATGCTTCCAGAGTCCTTCTGCACACCCGCAATGGCGGCCACGTAAGGCGCGACAGATGGCTCGATATAGCCATTGCCGACGAGAACGACGGCGCCGGTCAAATTGCCCTCGTCGTCCACGAAGATATCCCAGGTCCCACCCGCAATGATGTACACATTGGCGAGCAAGTCGCTGTGGGCATTGAAGCTGCTGAGCTGGTTTGCACCAGCTAGCTTCGTATCGACCGTGACATTGAGCGAATTGCCGGTCACTGTCACATAGGCATAGTCGATCGCCAATTCGGGATTGGTGCCGCTCCAAGCTTTGTACAGGTAGCGGTTCGATGTATACCAGACCGAACCTGCGATGGGGTTTGCAGCAGGCTCACCGACGGAGACGATGATATCGGCCTGATTGATGCCATTGGTGACGCCAGTCTCTGTGATTCCGGTTGTGATCATGAGTTCGCCGACCACATTGAAAGGTTCCCAATTGTTCGTGTTCCTGCCGTCTAAGACAATGTCATACAAGATGTAGTCGAGCGTGATGTCACGCTTCGCCAGCTTTGGATTCTTTAAGCCATCTAGGATGGAGCTCTTCGTGGTTGGTGCCCCACTTGGAGATGGTCCCGGCAGTGCAACTGCACTGGCAGCGAACAGAAAGAAGTGTTGGATAGAGGTCAGTCTCATGGTGGTAGAACTTGGCAGTAATGTCGATTGCAGGCTGAGCGCAGAAAGAAGGACGCGGTCTGAATCTTGTAGTTCACGCGCTAGCGACACGGAAGACCAGACACGTAAACACGCGCCAATGAATTGATGCCGTTCATACTCGTTGTTGCCGCGCCTATGCCACGACGAAGTTTCCAAGAAGCAGCTGCAGTTTGCTTAGCGAGAGTGCATCAATACGAAATGGTGTGGTCATTCGAGTCTTGGAGATTGCAAGTCTGATCAGGCTGAGGACTCAACGACGAGATATCGATAGCCATGAAGCTTTGCTGAAAGCGCATAGGGATGTCCTAGTGCTCGCACGATTACTGTGCAAGCAACATAGTCATCGATAGATTTAGAGTTGATTCCATCGAGCCGCTGGTTCGCAAGATAGCATCTTGGGGATGAATGCAGCGCCCAATGCGGCTGAGGACATCGACACATTGGGACATGCATACTACTTGTGTCGGCAAGTTCCTCTCAATTAGTCACAAGATGCTCTTCTGGGTCGCTTGGCATGCTGCAAGATCCTCAGCCTTGTCGAGCCCAAACCTTCCGACGAGCATCCCCAGGGTCAGCATACTGGCAAGTGAGGTGTGAAGATTGTCTGGATGCTCAGACCACTAGCGCGTTCACGTGTATCTTGGTCCGTTGTTCATCGTATGGAATCCATGGTCCTGCTGCCTGGCGTTACCTGGCCAACAAGAGGAAACATTGTGGGGGCCAAAACGGAGTATAAAAGCAATAGCGAAGAGAAGGATGTACAAACATATTCCCGGCCATTATCTTCATATTGTCCAAAGGCATCATCAAAAACCACCGTTAATTTATCGATCATGGCTACCCTCCGCATTCCGCTCAGCATTCCCGCGTCTCTCCAAGGCACAAGTGACTACACGATCCAGTTCTCGGTGAACAACACCACGCAAGACCAAGAGGCCTTTGTCGAAGAGCACATGCCAGCCTCGCAGCTCGCGCCAGGCAATATAGCCACCATCCAGACACAAACATTGCCTATCTTCAAAGCCGGGGCACAGCGCGAGTTGCGGGTGCATTACTGGAGGGGGACCAAGTTTGTGGGGACGGAGGAGCTAGGCATTATTTGAGATGCTTGCGAAGCATCTTATCACACTCTCAACGCGAAGCGGCAGACGGTGGTATAAGTGATGCACCTAGATTTGGGCAAAATTTGGCCGGGAGGTCATTGTGATGGAATGTGTTTCCTTCTAAGTAGAGAAATATTCAGGAAATGTCTGCATCAAGGACATCTTCGTCTGAGAAACGAAGACGGAGTAACTTGTCGTATCAACAGAGCCGCACGTTCTCGTCATGAGTAAGGCTGGCGCATTGTTAGACTGGTGCTCAGATGACAGATCAGTCTATGGCCATTGGATCGAAGGCGCCAGTATCGAGCGCAGAGTTCCTGGGGATGCCGGAGCTCGAAGGGATGAAATTCCTCAGATAAGCCTGCAGACCAGGATCGCATGCGTAGACATAAGTTCCGCGAATCCCTCGAGTCATCAGTACCCCGTAGATTTGCGTGACGAAACGCAATAAGTCGTTGTCCGTCGTGACCTTGCCCGCCGCCTTGACATTTTCTTTGCCTTTTCTGTCATGATATGATTTGCGGTCCACAATGAGACGTCCCTTGATCGGATCATAGCATAAATCGCGACCGATCAGGACGCCAACGTAGTTGAGATCGTAGCCCTGGACAGTGTGGACCGAGCCCACCTCCTCGAGAGCGTTCTTTGACGAGACCCAGTCCGTTGACTCACTGTTCCATCGCAGCTTGAGTCCGTCGACTTCAATATCGTGAAGACCAGGGTTCTTCTTGTCTCTACTCTTCCATTCCCATGCGTATCCTGCAACCATGCGAGACAGCCCGACTTCTGCGTCTCGCTTGAAGATCTCATCGCGCATCTCCTTGACTGAATCAAATAAGCGAAAGTTGTAATCGCCAAAGTGTAACGGACTGGGTGGTCTTGCAGGACTCGGATCCAGAAGCCAGCGCACGTAAGCGATGAAGTCGGACCCTGCTTGAACACGAATTTGTGTCTGGAGCTGAAAATGTCGTTGGGAATCCCGGGCTTCCGCAACCAGGTCCGTGAGGTGTTCTCGAGGCACATCGGCGGGCCTAACGCTTTGCTCTGCGTCTAACAGGAAGATCTGGTGCTTGCTCTGCGCTTTGACCCAGTCCAGCTGAGTCTTTGACTTGTCGTCCCAACCAAAGAGTTTCTCTGTAATGACTGGCAGCTGACCATTGAGGACTCCAGATGCTTGGCTGGCGCGTTGATTGAGCCGATGCGTTTCATCAACCACAAGCAGATCAAACTTCGGCACAGCATTGCCCATCTGGAATGTATTCATCACCATTCCCTTGTGCAAGCCGCGCGTCTTCGAGAACACGTGCTCAATAGTTTTCCGCAGTCCTTGCAGTGGCACGACCAATCCGATGCGACAATTCTCCAAGAGCTTTTGGCTCGCATCGGTGAAGAAGTGAGCAAACGGAGAGTCACCATCCATGTCGTCCAGTGAATCGCCAGCCTGGATATCAACGAGCAGCTTGATCAGATAAATGCCAACGACCGATTTGCCGGTGCCAGGGTCACCCTGAATCACAATTGTGCTCCTTGAGTCTTGCGATATGTCTGCGAGGAGCCTTCCGACAATTTTCTCTACCGAGTTTGCTTGCTCCGGAGTCAAAGCCTTGAACGGTGATAGCTTGTAGAGCTCGCTGTTCTCAATCCGAGTATTGCTTTGTGTAAACAGGCCATCTTGTCTCAATCTATCGAAGATGTCAACAAAGCCGTTTTGGTATGCCTGGCGCTTGTAGTATTCACGATCTGCGATCCCGTTGTTCTTGTTCAGCACTTGTATTGCAGGATCACCAGCCATCATCTTGATGAGATATGACTCCAGATCTAGACAAACTGATTTGTTGAATTTCTCGTGAAAAATAACGCGTATGCGCTTGAGATGTTGCTTCTCTTGATTATCGAGGTGTTGGAGCATGCGCTTAACAGCGTTCATAGATTCGCCGACGTACACATCCCTCAATCTTGTGCTGGCTGTAATATGCGTTGGAGAAGGCCGACCATCATCGAGGACGTACACCACCGGCCAATTGACATGCCTGATATGATCATGTCTCCACGCCAGCACTGCAGCCTTGCTGAAGTCAAGCTCCGCTATCTGGAAGCTCATTGTACTTCGCACTGCTCCCTTTAGCTTTCTCCACAGGGTATTTCTTTTTCGTGACCTCGAGCTTGTCCAGCACAATCTGATCTGGATCGACACCAAGACGGGCAGCGAGATGTAGACAGTAGGTTAGGACATCCGCCAGTTCGGCCTCGACACGTTTTGGATCAGGATCAGACTTCCATTGATAACACTCGAGTAATTCGGCCGCCTCGATAGAAATACTTTTGGCGAGATTCTCCGGTGAGTGAAATTGAGCCCAGTCGCGTTCCGCGACAAACTCTGCGAGGGCGTCTTTGACGGCCTGGTTGACCATGATGGAAATATTCGAGCTCTTTAATGATCCGGATGCGATGTCAAAGAGATGGTGGCTGTCGCCGGATACCGCAGCCGAGCCAGCTTTTGACTGATTCTTGCTTGACCGGTGTTGCCAACGTCCAGCTTGCATGCAGACAGGCGCTGTTCCGGCCTTTTGATTCGAGCTCGTCCCGATACCGGTTTCAGCACGCGAGGCGTGGCTAGCTGTGACAAGGGCCAAAGCCCTACTGGAGTATCGAAAGTTTGTATTACAACTTTAATGTACTGTTCTCGCTATGATGAACTTCGCGGCCTTCAGAGGCGCCAGAGAGCAGGCAGGCTTCAAACAAGAAGAACGTCCAATCCCCTCACCAATCAAAACGCCACGCTAATGCTGTTGCTGATGCACATGTAGCCATTTATCCCCAAAAGCCCGTCAAAGCCCAAAGAAAGAACATGAACGTCTACACACCCGCATCACTCTTCACCCCGCCATCGAATTCTGCCGACTCGCACTCCCAGGTCCAAACCCCATACTCCCACTCGTCTCACTCGCCGGCGTCTGCGGCGTCCCCGGCTCAATATTCCACTGACTCTTAATCGCAACAATCCACTCATGCTGCAGCAGCTCCGCGGCCGTCGCCCTCTTGTTCGGGTCCCCCTCAAAGCACTTCTCCAAAAAATTGACACCGGGTGCGCTCAGCTCGTCCGGTTTAGGTAACTGTGGAGGGTTGCCCTGCGCAATGTTGAACATGATGGCCCATTCGTTGTCTAAGCTCGCCCAGGGACGGCGGCCCGTCGCCATTTCCAGGATCACGCAGCCGAGGGACCAGATGTCGACGGCGCCTAGTCGGCCGGTGCCGTGGCCGCGGATCACCTCGGGGGACATGTACATCGGTGTCCCTGCGGGGAGGGAATTCTGCCTGTTGCCATGCCCCTCCGCCGCCAGCGTCTTGCCCTGTCTTGCAATAACCTTCGCGGCGCCAAAGTCGACGAATTTAATCACGCCGTCGTGGTCGAGCAGGATGTTCTCGGGCTTGATGTCGCGGTGCATGACGCGTCTCTCGTGCAGGTACGCGAGCCCCTCCAGCATCTGCAGCGCATACACCATGATGACCGTCTCATCCTCGATGCGGCCATGCTCCAGCAAGCCAGCCAAGGACCCGCCGTCGCAGTACTCCATAAAGATGTAGACTTTATCCCTGTGCGGCTCGATGCCGTAGTACTGCACTATATTCGGGTGATCCAGCACCTGGAGCACGCCCATCTCGTCGCGGATCTGGGACACGATCGTGGGGATCAGCTGCGGGTCCTGCAGGCGGATCTCCTTGACCGCCATCATCTGGCCCGAGTCGAGGTTCAGCGCCGCGTAGACGGAGCCGAAGGTGCCGCCGCCGACGAAGTGGCCTTGCTGCCAGCGGAGCGTAACGTTCGTGCTGCTGGAGGAGAGGTACGTGAGGGCTCTGTCTGCCTCGTTGGATTCTTCGAGCACGCGTCCCAGGGCTTTGATCTCGGATTCGCGCTGGATGCGCATCTGGTCAATCTCTTTGACCTGTTCCGCCCACTGCTCCTGCACGATCCGGCTGCTCTCCTCATCGTCCCGCATCTGGCTGACATCGAGGCGGTTTCGCCCAGTCATAGCGTCCAACCTCGCCTTCTCCGCCTGTGCCGCCATGGTGCTCCTCGCGCCCATGATGTCGAAGTGACTGATCAGCAAGCTCATGCATCCGGCCACTTTAGCCCGCAGCTTTCCGTACTCCTCTGTAGAGATCGATAGGATATTCTGGCCCCTCGTCATGAGCATAGCAAATTCAAGTGCCACGACAGCCCAACGGAACGTCTTCCGATCCGCCGCAACACAATCATCACAAATAAAGCTAACCCAATCCAGCGCCAGCTTCATAAGTTTCATGTTGTTCATCGCGCGCCTGTTCGGATCCATGTACAGCAGCGATCTCTGACCAAACTCCGTGGCAAATGCAAAGCACGTCTGGATCAGCTCCTGGCATTCCAGTCCGGCCGTCTGCTTACGGATGATTTCCACGGACTCCATGATCGTGTTGGACAGCTTAAAGGCCGTGCGCTTGATCTTCTTGAGCTCGAAGTTGACGCGCGGTAGGTTGGCGCGCTGCTCGTTCAGCACGGTCAGATCTGTGCCCGTGAACTGCTGGAAGGCGATCTTCGCGTTGGCGAGGCGCTGCTGCGAGCCATCGGCGACGATGCGCATGCGGCTCGTCTGTACCTCTAGACTCGGAGAGCGAATTGTGGGCGCCTCGAAGCGCTGGCCAGCCCATACGAGCGGTTCCTCGGGCTTCAAGATCAACACGTAAGGATTGCTGGGATCCTCTGGCATCTCCTCGGCGTGGTAGCAACTGCCCAGCAAGGACTGAATCTCATTCGGCCGATTCTGCAGCGCTGGACAAGCAATGATGTACGTTTTATCGTCGCTGTTTTGCGTCTCCACAAGGAAGTGACTCGAGTAAATGAGAGTGTCGTAGAACTCCATGAGCTGCATATGTTCCAGATTGATGTTATACTCCGCGCAATTTTCGAACCTTTGCGTTAGGATTCTGGAAAAGCGGAAGAGCTTTCGCTGTCTGATGCGCACGGAGTCGAGAATAGATTTGTATCGGCGATCCATTTCTGCACCAGCGACCTCATCAGGGCGTCGTTGCAGCTCGCGCTCGAAGGCCTGACTCAGTCGCCAGAGAGACTTGGAGGTCAACGAGCTGTAGCAAATCATTAGGTCATGTTTTTGTTATGTCAGGAATAGTCAGACTCACCAGAACTGCTCCGCAACCTCCACGTCACCACCCTCCAAGTGTCTTCCCAGCCTATTCGAGAACTCCCACTCGCCCTCCAGAATCTCCGCCTCCTTGAACGCGTTCTTATTACTGCTCAACTTCCAATTGAGCAAGCGGAAGTAGAACCTCAGCGCCTCCAGCACAGTCGCATCAAAGTTCTCCTCAATGCACTCCGGCGGTTCCCACCCCTGTTCCGGCGCCGCAATGATGTTATACGCCTCCCGAATCCTCACAGCCAGGTTAAGCAAGATCTTGAACTGGTCAATCATCTGCTCCGTCATCATGAGGCCCTGCTGCGAGGGGTCCTTCATCTTCTTCGCGTACCCCAGCCTTAGCTTGATGATCTCCTGCACCAGCCTCGAGGGGAAGTTGATCAGGATCTGCAGCTCCTCGATGTAAGGCGGAAGGTGCTTGGCCGCGAACCTCTCCGCGTTCTCAATGTACGTTTTCTTGGCCTTGAGGATGACGTTGTTGAGGCTGAGGAGGAGGCTGCGCTCGCCCTGGAGGGACTTGAGACCGTCCTCCTTGAGCAGGCGCTCGATGAAGCTGGATTCGTCGCTGAGGCGGTCGTTGTCGTGGCGTTGGTTGGGTTTCGAGAAATCGAGCTCGTCGTTGCCGACCCACTTGCGGAGGACGGTCAGTTCGGTGTTGATGAGTTCGTCGGCGTTGTACCACGCGACGATGGCGTCGTAGGCTTCGCCGAAGGTCGGTTGCTGGGCTCGATTGTGCGCGGCAAGGAAGTGCGAGTGTGTCGGGTACAGAGACTGTAGCACGTCCATATCCTTGACAATCTTTTTGACCTGAGCCGCGGCGGGCGCTCCTGCCTCCACCTCGCCCTTGATCTCGAAGTTGATGATGTCGTCAACAATCTTGTTGGCCTTTGCTCTACCCTCTTCCAGCATGCGTCTTTGCGTCTGCAACATGCGCCCCGTGCATCGTGCTCGTATGCCAACCCACAGCTCCGCCTTCATGTGCTCATCAGCAGTCTGGTCGCTGCTGCCAATCAACCTCTTCTTCTCCTGCTTGACCACATCGCCTGTCAACACACTCGCCAGCATGGAATGCCACTCCAAGCGCTCCCTATTCTCGGGCACTTTGAGCTCCTCCACTGAGGGAGTAATATTATCATTATCCTGCCACAGCAGCGTATCCTGATCATACGAGTCATCAATGTAATCGCCCGTGCTCGGACTCTCATCCTCAGAGCTCGTCGTATCGCTGAAATCCAGACTCGGCGTGCGCAGCTCGCTGTCAAAGTAATCCTCGTCGTCCCTATCCTGATCCTGCCGTATACGCTGCACATACGCCTTCTCCTGCGCGCGGTAATCTGCATTCGGATTGCGCCTGTTCCTGCTCATGCTATTCGTGCGGTGGCGGCCGCTCGCCGTCGAGTTGAGCGAGTACTGCGTCGGTCGTCGCGCATTGCTCGGAGCGTACGCATTACTCGGCGTCCTCACGGCACCGGGCCTGCTCGGCCGCCCGTTCATCTGCCCTGAGCTCGACATATCTAACAGCAGCCCGCTAGAGCCGTTGCTGTTCCCTCTGCCTCTGACTTGCTGCTGCGTGGGCCAGGGAAGCGGGCCCACCTCGTCCAGCGGCGTCGCCGTTACAGCAGGCGTGAAGTTCAGGATCGCGCCATCCTGGTCGTCGTCGTCCTCGCTGCCGACCGCGTTGCGTATCGCCTCGTCCGACTCGCTGCTCCCCGCACTGCCACTCGACTCCTTCCTTGTGATATCGGGCGGTGTCGACGTGACAGCGGCGTTGTGCTCGATCTCCGCGGTGCTCCCTGCGTCGGAGGACTCTGGCGTTTCTGCTTGCGTGTGCTCGTGGGGAGGTGACGGGGTGCTCGGGCGCTGTGATGAGGACGGATGTGGTGTGTCGCTGAATCTCACGCCTCTCGAGCTCGAAGGCTCGGCACTCATCTTTTCCTTCTCCTCTTATTGTGGCCTCCTCTCCCTCGTGATTGCTGCGCTTGCGTGCAGGGTTCCTTCCGCAGTGCCTCCGCTCACTAGCCACGATGTCCGAACGCTTGTTGGTGAGAAAGAGAAGGGATCGCCCGCCCAGGTCCGGGGATGCTGCAGTACGCGATCGAGGAATCGACGATAACAGGATGCGTGTCTCCTCTTTTTCGTCTGCTACGCTCAGCAGACACCGAGTCTAGGGGACAGATTATCACACAGAGAAGACTCGAGCAGGAAAGTTGTATGTACGGATTGCGTCTGGCGCTCTAGCAGGGATTCTCTCAAGCTCGGTCCTCAATTATGGGCAATCTCCCGAACGCAGAACGCGACGACGTGAAGAACAAAGAAGGTGCGACGTGAGAACTTTGACAAGTCGTTCCTGCAAGACAGAAGGTACTACGGAAAAATGGTAAAAGGACTCAAATTACTTCAGTATGATACAGAATCTTGATGTGCCATTGCCGTACAATCCGGATTTCGCTTCGCCAATGCATGCAAGAGACCACATGGTTCAGACGAGCTAGCGCCACACTTTCCGAACTTGGCAGAACTGGCTTGGGGCAAATTCCAACATTATTTCTCGCTCGCTCTCGCCGTCTTCGCTTAGAGATTCCGGTGGCAATAGCATTGAAGATATCGCCAAGGATCGAATGGTATTCATGATTCGCCGTAATTTTGGAAAGAGACGGCTCCATCTTTGCTTTTCCTGCTCGGAACCAGCGCCGTCAAGATGCGCATCTCTCAGCACGATCTGCATCCTAGAGCACCCAACTGTGGCGATCGAAAAGCCCGGGTAACACTTGCCTTACCAAGCAGAGCAGGCATGAGCAATCAGCAAAGGAAAAATGCACAATCCCCTCTTAAGGAGCGGATCTGTATGAGATGACCAATCTGTATAAGGTGTCATCCCGTCTATGGTCATTTTTGCACCAGCAGACGTGCTTTTCATGGTGCGCCGTTATCCCGATGCTCACTAAACCCAATGCAATGATGGCAAGAATACTCTCACCACCACATTTTCATCTTATATACATCCAGGAATCGCCCAATCGTTCGAGTTGAATCGGGACCGGAGCCTAAGTCTCTCGCCGTACTTGAAGAGCGCCAAAGCCATCGGACACGCGAGCAGAGACAGGAAAGCGAGAAGGGAATTGCCCCCTATGACTGCCATTAGCCAATGTTGCACGCGCATTGAGCACTATCAATACTTACATCCTTGCCCCAATGTCCTGTACAGCGATGGTCCAGCCAGAGGGAGAACGGCGCCACCAATAGATCTCAGGATGGTGTTCGCTGCAACAGCTGACGCGGCGTATTTCGGATAGGCGTCTATGAGGTAATTCATGGGCATCTACGATCAGACGTCAATGGATGCGATTCACACAGACTTGATGGAACGTACGAAGGATGCCGCGAGACCCACGCCGATGAATACCGTTCCGATGATGGGCACGATCCAGTGCGCTTTTCCTGCGACGGACCAGCCGAACCTACTCCTCGTCAATCGAGATTCTGTTCATTATGTATACAGAGACTGACCAGAAAAGCCCGACTGGAGTGAAGAGTGTACACGGAATCAAAGGGATCAACCGATGCTCAGGCCTATACACACCCTTGGCCGAGATGCGCTTGTACAACAGGTCAGCAACAGCACCACAAGCAAGCGTGCCTGTGCAAGACCCAACACCAAGTCCGATGAATGCCAATCCCACCGTGTCTCTGCTGAACCCATACGTCTCCTCAAAGGTCTCGCTCATCGTCGTGAGAAACAGGTAGTAGATGCCGTACACAAACGTAGAGTACAGCGACAAGCACATCACGATGGGACTCAGGAACAGCAATTGGAGCGGTCGAGATATTGCATTGATCAACGTGCGGGCTAGCGAGGGCCGCTTGATCTTCGCACCCGGTGCTAGAGCGTCTGGACCGTGGAGTCGCCGGATTTTGCGGCGGAGGAGGACGGGGGCGTAGGTTTCTCTGGCTAGGACATAGGAAACGAGGAGAAGTGCCCCGAGTGCCATGGCTAGTACCCAGTATACCCATCTCCAGCCTTTAGCTTGGGCCACAAATCCTCCTACGATGGGCCCGATTGCTGGACCAGCTAGCTCGCGTAATCAGTTGACAATCGCAAAGAGAAAAGAACGAGAAGCTCACCTAGAGGTCCAACAGCAAAGAGACCAATAGCAATACCCCGTCGCGCCGGCACAATCATATCGCCAATCGTCGCGGACCCAAGTGTTATGGCACAAGCTCCCGCAACTCCAGCAAGAAATCGGAATCCGATAAGTGATTCGATGCTCGGCGCCACCGCACACGCAATAATGAAAACCAAGAACAGGGAATTGAAGGCGTGGTACACCACTTGCCGGCCGTACAGCTCCGAGAGTGGTGCGCAGAGGATGGGGCCAAATGCGTAGCCAAGGACGTAGACGGATAACATCCAGGCTCCGTATAATTGGCTGCTTCGGTGGAACTCGTCTAGCACTAGGGGGATACATGGCGCGGTGATTGAGGATGCGAGGGGTCTTGAAAGCAAGCTGTCAGAGTGATTGATGTCTTTGCTATACCCACGCGGGACACTCACGATAACAGTGAAAATAGCGATGCTAATGCCAGCATAGTCGCCTTCTTCCTCAACCGCCATTGCCGTGGGTTCTCTTCACCCTCGAGCTCGACGATCTCTACCTCAGGCTTAGGCTTAGGCTCAGGCGCCTTCTCGGCTCGGACGTTCTCTGCATCTGTGCATGTCGACTCGCGCGAAACGTGCTTGCTGTTGCTCTCAAGATCATCTTCTTTGGGCATTGCTGGGGCACACTCGAACTAGATGGCAGAACAAAGAACAAAGGCACTCATGTGGAAGGGCATGGCAAGTTATACTCGGGCGTTCAGGGCTATGGATGGAGATTTGAATATGTCCGAGGGAACTGTTAGATATTCGCCATGCTGCTCCGCACGACCCAATAGCCCGCAGCTGTGTACGGTGAAATCACGTATGCACACGCTGCAGCTTAGAGCTGTTAGCACAGATAGTTTGACGTTCGATACAAGCATTTGGTGGTCAATGACTACGTCTGTCAGCCAGTTGAGAGGATCGCAGTACGGTGGACTTCGTATTTGCTGTGTTTTGATTGGCTTCTTTATATCCACGGCACGTTTGACCCGAACGTGTGGGGTAATGGCTAGACCATATCGAAGCTAGTCGCGAGTACCCATCTATCAAGCCTACAACGAGTTTCGCTCGAGGCTCCGTCAAAGTAATATGCGAATCATCAGTAGATTGCCTCTATCTCTCGTATACTGCGCTTCATGATTAGATCTCACGTTTGAAGCTATCGGAAAGGCCACTGAGTCACATCGTGGTGGACATACGGTATACTTCATTAGGCACCCTTGCGCTTCGACCAAAGAGCCTCAATGTGTTTCCATAACCCGTCGCACTGCTGGAGAGTTCGATGACCGTGAAGAGGCGAGTCCACAAAAAGTCGAGGACAGGTTGTTCACAATGCAAGGCAAGACACCTCAGGGTATTACTGATGACTCAACTATGGTCTGTTATATGGCTAATGAGTCGCAGTGCCCGGAAAACCGACCACAGTGTACAAATTGCAGCAAGGCAGGCATAAGATGCAGCCTGGCGGACCTCGAGGCCAGGACAATTGGAGGTGGTGCACCAAAGCTAATCAACTCCAACACCGCGGATGTTTCTTCTGTCCGGCCCCTCTTCGATGTGACTGATCTGGCCATGCTCCACCAGTGGACTCTGACAACGAGCCTGTTCTCCCGCACAAACGCGATGCAGCGATTCTGGCAGAACGGCGCGGTCAAGCTCGCGCTCGAGAACCACCATCTACTCGAGAGCATCTTCGCTTTCTCCGCGCTGCACCTAGCACAGACAACCTCATCCGACGCCTCGTCGGCGCATCTAGCCTCCGCAATGCGCTATCACGACCGCGCACTGAGCACATACCAAGCCGCGCTGTCTAGTCTCGAACCAAAACAGTATGATGCCATTTTCCTGTCCTCGGTGCTGTTGTTCATGTACATCTTCGCGTACTTGTGCGGCGATCCAAGCCAAGATGATAACGACTTGTTCTCGAGCTTCCGCTGGTTGGGTACCGCTCGGGGAATGACCATCCTTCGGAGACGGAACATATCGTTGTTGCAATCGGGACCGCTGGGGAAGATCTTCGGGCCTGCATGGTCCAGGATGCAGAGCCTGAGGGAAGCGCCGGCCCGCTCTAGTACTACTGCCGATAGCCTTGACAAGCTTAGTGATTTGTGGAGACACGATGGCGAGCTATCCTCAGATCGTCGAGAATTATACGATGAAGGATTGCAGGATCTACAGACCGCGTTCGCGCGAACAGAACATTACGCGGACCGCAAGGTTCATGGGCAATCAGGGCAAGGCGTGGTAAGCTTCATCGAACGCTTGCGGTGGCTCGCCGAGCTTCCGGAATCGTTCGCAGAGCTCCTGATTGCGCATGATCCCGTCGCGTTGATCTTGCTGTGTCATTCGTCCAAGCTCTTCGATGATGCGATTTGTTCGTATTGGTGGTCGCATTCGAATTCGAGAGTCTTTGAACGGAGGATCAGGAAGATCTTGCCGAGCCGGTTTCACCACTGGTTAGAAATTGCGTGAACGACGTCGCTCCAGGCGACGCGATGTGTGAAGTATAGTCGTGATTAGAACGCTGCATGCAAAACGAGTATATACAACAAACATGCGCGATCCACTCGTCCACAGACTGACGAGCTATTACACATTTTCATCTCCATTCCTCCTCTCGTGAATCTCATAGTCATCCCTCCCTAGATGAAAGGACCTACTCGCTCTTCTCCGCCTTCTCCTCATCCGTACTCGGACTCGCCGGTGGTCCAATATTCGTCGGCGCAAAAGCACTCTTCTCCCTAATCTTCCCACCCCTCAAATAAAACCACACCGGCACGGGTACCGCAACCGCCGCCACACACCCCAACAGCGTCGCCGCATAATTAATGCCCATCCCATTAAACATCTGCGTCGCGAACAGCGGGAATCCCGCACCACACAGACTCCTCAAGAAGGTATTCGCGGCGATCGCCGACGCAGCAAACATGAGGTACGCGTCCACGAGGTAATTGAGGGATTGCAGGAAGATGGACATGATGCCGAAGCCGGTGAGCAGCCCGGAGAGCGTGGGCACGATCCAGTGGATGCTGGCATAGTTGCCTGTCCAGCCGAACCAGAAGAGGCCGCCGCTGAAGGCGATGCCGCCTGCGATCACTTCGGGGAGGCGCCATTCGGGGATGGGCATGCCGCCGTTGGCGGCGAGTTTGCGATTGTAGCCTGGTTGGCGGAGGGCGATGGTTAGGCCCTGCGAGTTTGTTAGTCATGCTGTTGGAAGGATGGAGGGATGGAGGGGATACGTACGGCCAGGAGTTCGCCAGTAATCATGCCAAAGAACGGTAAGCCACCCACACCAGGATTCATACCGTGCACGCCCTGGAAAACCAATGGATACGCCGTCAAGAACAGGTACAGCAACCCATAGATGAATGCCATGTACAGACTAATCAGCAGCACGATCGGCTCCGTGAACAGCATCCTCAACGGTCTGCTAAAGTTCTTCTCGGCCAACTCGCGCAGATCGATTTCGATTTCCTCTTGCTTGGCGTGGATGCCCCAGTTCTTGGTGCGGCGGCGCAGCTCCTCGGCTTTGTTGATGAGGATGACGGGTGGGTACGTCTCCTCGAGGAAGAGCAGGATAAAGCCGAAGGCGAGGGTCGACATGATGCCGACGATGTACTCCGTCCAGCGCCAGCCGAGAGAGGGGTTGATCACGATGAAACCACCGATAAATGGAGCCATTAAGGGTCCCGAGAAGACCATGATCGAGAAGACGGTGATTGCTAAGCCGCGGGTGCGATTGTCGAACATGTCTGAGAAGACGGCCGCGACGACAGTGAGTGGACACGCGCCGAAGAAACCGCCCCAGAAGCGGCAAATCAGCACGGTTTGCAGGTCCTTGCCCACCGCGACGGCAAATTGGAAGATCATGAAGCCGAAGGATCCAATGATGAGCGGTAGTCTTCGTCCGCGCAGCTCAGAAAAAGGCGCCCAGATGATCGGTCCCGTCGCAAAGCCCAGCACGTACAACGACACGCCAAGCGTGCCCACCGTCCTCCCCACCCCAAACACGTTGGCCACGGTAGGCGTCGCCGCCGAAAAGATCGAGGACCCAAACGCAGCCAAAAAAGTGAAATACCCCAACATCGCGCCCGTCATCATCTTCCGCTTCAACGGCCAATTCTGGCCATGCAACGGATCATCGGCCCCATCAAACTCAACCACGTACTCCTCCCTATCCGGCAGACTAGGCGGATACGGCTTCCCATGTCCCATAACCGGTAGTGCCTTCTTGCTCTGCCTACTCGTCGCACTCGCTCCCACCGTGACGCTATGCTGCGTCTTGATTGTCTGGATGCGGCTCATGGCCGTCTCGTTGCGCTGCATATCGCCCGGTATCCCCGACGCCGTCGCGATGCGCGACATCCCGCTCGATGCTGACGCATGCCGTGCGTTGTTCGGTCTGTTGTTGTGCGCGCTGCCATCGCTGGAGCTTGAGTCGGAGGAGTCGCGCGTTTCGGCGCGCTCGATGCGCTCGCCGGTCGAGGTGTAGTCTGCGAAGCGGCCGGGCGAGGCGTCGCGCTCGTTGCGGGCCATCTCTTTGTCCGCTTCGTCTGCTGCCATGGTTGTGTGTGCGTGTGGGTGGAGAGTTGTAGCCTGTGTGGGCTCAATTGAGCTGTTTGGGGGCTGAGAGGAACGCAGTCAATGTGCAATGACGCTATGAGAGCTCGCTCGGTGGTATTATGAGGATAGGATTGCTAAGTCAGCGACGAGCAGTAGTAGCTTTGGAGTCTTCTCCGTTTGCAGGCAAGCTCCCCTTGCCGCGGATCAGGCCGGTAGATTTTGCTCGTGAGACTGTGAAAGCTGTAGAGATGTATGGAGAGAAGAGGAGAGTATGAATGAACGAGGAACTCAATATATTCTGCCCCAAGCGATAGCGCCACACTCGGCTTCTCTCCTCGGTCTCCGTCCTCGCCAACGCACGAGAAAGAAAACCATTTGCGCATCTGCGGGCCCACTGAGGTTGACGACCCATGATGTCAGGCCGATCGTTGGTAAGCAAGCCACACAAAGCTTGACTCTGCTTAGCGAGCGAATCACATCTCAAGACCGGCGATTAGCGCAAGCACGGCACAGTCGGCACGTTTTCTCGCGATGCTTGTTGTCTCCGACCGAATCCACTTTTGCGCAAAGTCCCGCTTGAAGAGGGCGGGTGAGTAAAGTTATTCATTCGTTGTGCGCGGAGCGATCGCCTTATGATTCTTGATCACTTAATCAAGTTGGGGCAGCCGCGGATGAGAATGGACTAAACAACATGACGGCATCGATCGCCAGCTTTCTTCATTGCTCGCTCTTACCTCTACCCAGCGCCGAAGACCCGCTCCTCGGATCCGATCCACATCACTCTCCAACGGGAAGTATAACGCGCGTTGCCGGTAGCATGGATCTCGATATACACGTGGTATCTAAAGCTCTACCCGTGTCCACTGTCATCTCGCGAACAACGCATCTCGTTCCCCAGCGGACTCTCGCTCTATCCACCCTAATGCCCAACCATCGCCTGTGCCCGCTCACTATACCTATTCCCCACCGGCTTCGCCGCATCAATAATCCCCCGCATCTCCTTCATCTCGTCCTCTGTCAGCGTCACATCCCTCGACTTCCAATTCTCCTCCAGACGATGCGATTTCGTGGTTCCCGGAATGGCGATCATGCCCTGCGCCGCGACCCACGCGAGCGCGACCTGAGTTGTCGTGCAGCCCTTGCGCTGGGCGAGTTTCTGTATCTCCCGCACGATGGCTTTGTTCTTGTAGAAGTTGTCGCCTTGGAATTTGGGGACTGGCTTACCGTTAGTTGTTGCGTAGTCTTTACAAATTAAGGACGTACCGGTTCGACGAAAGTCGTCTGCGGCAAAGTCATCTGGTGACTCGTAGGGGAAGTCGTCGACGAGCCAGCCATGGCCTAGGGGACTGTATGCCACGTAGGCGACACCGAGCTCTTTGCATGCTTCGATTAGGCCATCGGACTCGTGCAGTGTCTCGAAGGCAGAGTACTCCGCTTGCACTGCATCGATTGGCGCAACTGGGAACGCATCAGCAAGAAACCAAGATCGGAATCATTGGCATGAACATACTAGAATTTGCCTTGCGAAGAGTAGTGGCTGAGCACTCCGACAAGCCAATATACTTGCACTTCCCTGCCTTGCGGATCTCATCCAATGCAGGAATGGACTCTTCGAGCGGCGTCTTGGGGTCGATACGATGGAGGTAGTACAGATCCGGCGCGAAACCAAGCCGCTCAATGGTGCCCTCGATATAGGACTTGATATGGCTCGCCGAATTGGTCACACCGCCATCGCCGAAGCAGTCGAAGCCGCACTTGGACGCCACTGTGGCCTCGTTAGCCTTGCCAAAACGACTGAACTACCAGACCGTAGGGCCTTCGAAAATTTGGTTGAAGTGGAGTATATCCCTATGGGAGACTTACGGAATATCTTGTCCCTGGCATTGTGCTTGCGGATGAAATCACCGAGCAGCTTCTCGTTGACGCCGGCTTGGTACACGACCGCTGTATCCCAGAACGTGCAGCCGAGCTCGAGGGCTTTGAGGAGGACGGGCTCGGCTTGTTCGAGAGTGAGGTTCGAGCCGAGGCCGAAGCTGATGCCCATAGCGCCGAAGCCTGGGTTCGGCACTTGCTGGTCGCGGAACTGGAATGTCTTGACCATCTTGGATTTCTGGACGAGCTGTAGTCAAGATAAAAGGTGTGATAGCGATGCGTGTCTGGTATTCTCCCAGCTAGGCTAAAGTCCTGCTACTTATATACCCGATACATTCATGCTGCGATCGGGGATAATTGACGCAACTGCAGTAATTACACTCCTGTTAAGACCGTAAAAACCGTGCTCGATTGACCTCATCGAACTCAACATATCACTATGGATATACATTCTTCAACTTCTGGTCGTCTCGGGCCGCGTACCCAGGCTAATGCACATGGCTTATTCTTACCCTGGTCATCCGATCGACGCTTGTCCCTATCCGGCATAGTGTCGCACCTTGTCTCCTGCTGTGGTCTTCGATTGATGCGCACTCCATCAAACCGTGTCACACTTTCGTCGAACACAGCGGTGTCATGAAGCATTTCACTCCCTTCATTGATGAGATCTAAGTCATTTCCAATGAGCATATGATAAAATCCATGTGCAGAGATTCACGGTGACCTCGATCAGAAGCCATGAGCGGGAGTATCAACCTTGTTGGTTTCCCGAACCACACTAATATGCTTTTCTGAAGGCAGCAAAAAAGATGTCCTCTACGAAGCGTGCTATGATCGCACATACTGATTATACTGAGCCTCATCCTTGGACATGTCTTCAGCTTCTACGGCAGCATCCTTTATAATTCGGCTCTTCTCACTCCTGGGAACGAAGCACAAACAACTCGAGAACCCGACAGGCTTCTCAAAGCTACCGCCCGAAATCATCTTCATTATCGTAGATCACTGCGATGCCTTGTACGAGATCACAGCCCTGGCAAACACGTGCCACGGCCTACGATCATTGCTCTCCTCGCGAGTGGTGCATAGACACATCCACGCCACGATGGATGAACGCGTCGATTTTATGTTCAAGATGTGGTGGGCTGAGGGGAGAGCCAAGAGTAAGTCGTCGAGCGGGACATGGTGGGAGTGGCTGGCAGCGTCGACGAATGAGGCTCTGCCTGTGCCAAATCCTCATGGTACGACATGCACAATGTCTTGTCTTCGCTGCGTTTTTAGGCAGTCATGACTTATGTGTTTGCAGGTCCGGTGTTTGGTCGTAGGTGTATTGGTGATGGAACATCCCCTCATGGTCGATTGTGCTGCGCGTCGTTATGACTGCCTGGGGGATTCTATCCTCACACGATGAGCGGAGCGCCGTAGGGACTGAGAGTGCCTTAGTCTCCCGCTTTGAACCGAGACGGAATCTTTCAAGACATCAAGGGTATCTAAGAGCTTTCCAAAGACGATAAGTCATTGCAAGCTCCCAACAGGGTGTACTGCGATGCGCAACTTCCTCTCGCATTCTGCCTACAACGCACCATGGATTCCGTGTCACTGTTGCTGCCAGCCCAAGTCACCTTGAGGGGGGCAAACTTCTCGTCATATTGAAGATATCTCAGATCAAGCTGACAAACTAGAGGCGTCAACATCAATCCACCGAGCTTTACATTAACATGTTTTACTTCATGACACTTGTACACAACGCACTCGCAAGGAGAACACCACTTCCGATATCGAATCTAGAGGATGTGATCGAATCACCAATCCGATACGCAGTCATGGAGGAATTGGAAACACCATCACCCATCTCGGAACTACCGATGGACATTGCGCTCGCGATTGCAGACTATGGAGACCTGATGGACATGACGTCGCTTGCGTGCACCTGCCGCAGCATGTACATGTTCTTACGCCCTACCCTTCACCAACGGCGGGGGGCTTTGCGAGGCAGATCACACGATCGCTTGGCAGCTCTGCATCACATGTGGCGCGAATGGCCTTTACCAGACTGCATCCTCTGCACTGTCTGTTGCGCTTTCCATCCTCGCGACTCCGAGGATGCACCAGCCAAAGGCGTCTTTCCATGTTGGTTCACAGGATGTATAGGCAGCAAGACCCGCAATTCCTTCGACAGATACTATTCCCTACGGGAGCACCACATCGCGTACGTGATGCGTTATCGCTGGCGCGTATGTTCTTCGGATTTCCCATTTTCCGCTCTCAAACGTGATGAGATCATCACACACACTGCGCGTCTCCAACGGCCACTCTCCATGGTATGCAAGCCACATTGCGACAATCTAATCAAGTTCCAAGCGGAGCCAATCATAACCGACGGGGGCATCGGCCGGCCCAAGAGCTTCCTTCTCAAAACCATACGGACGTACGCACTTGAACAACCGCGCAGCGATTTTGCTTCCAAGATTCCGTCGATACGGCTTTGTCCACATCTCTTTCATCAGCAGTACCAAGTCAGCAAGTGCGGATATCACTCGCCGCTGACGGACAACTTGCACTTCATGCTCGAGCATTCGCGTGGACTCAAGTTCGGATACTGCAGATTATGCCCCACGGACTATAGCGTAAGGAAGTGGGAGGATGGCCTGGAGCTTGTAGTGGTCCAGGACCTGGGTAATGGCGACCCAGGAGACGTGCGTTGGAAGGTGCAACAGGAACGTAACATGAGCTCGCGGCACTACTGCCTCAGAGACACGAAAGGAGTGATCTGGAAGTTAGCATTTGGGGGCGAGAAGCAGCCAACTTTTGCATGGAAGTTCTAGGCTGGAATGCGGCACGCTGGGATATTACGTCAGCAAAAACTGGGGATCTTTGAGCACTTTTTAATCTTAGCCATTGCCTTGAATTGCGTAGATGTCTCTTCCACTCCAAGCTCTTTCGTCCGCAGATGCTTCACATATGACATTTTGTGCTCGACTATGATCGATGGACAGTCTCATATGAGATCTTCCGTGGTCGTGAACGCTGTGCTCTCCCGCAGTGCCCGTGTATCTGTTGTGTCTGGTATGACCAAGATATCCTCGAGCATTTTGCGCGGATCGTCCGTGATGTCCATGGCAAGAAAGTTTCGTGCGACAAATTCCTTTTACAACGTCAGCATCATTGCACTTGCATCTTCATGCAGCTGACTCACAGCCTCTTCCAGCTCTGCTGCCTCAGACTCGGGTGGAATGGCGCAGGCAGCTACCAGGTCTTCTCCACGTGCCTCCAAAACGATCAGCTCTTCGGCTCGTTTGATGATCTCTGGCGTGATGCCATTCATTGCCGCGCATCTACGATATCATTAGCCACAATTCACGCGACAGATGTGATTGACGCACATGGTGCCGAAGCTCGCCACGCTCCTGCCTAAGCGGAGGTTGTACAGGTACGTGATCTGCTGATCGACTTCTCTAGCTTCTGGATCGACTCGTACTTCCATGTTGGCGAACATGAGTTGTGGCGAAGAAGTGAGGAAGCCGTTCTCGAAGATCTCTGTGGACAGGCTTAGCTGCATGCCTGTTATACGCGCGTTGGATCCTTACCATGGAAATGGGTCGCAGCGACGACTTTTGGTGACATGTGCTCGAGTTTTGACAAGTAGTCGAGGACACCACATGCTAGTCCAGCTCCGTCTGGCACAAATTAGCTTGTTACACAAACAGCAGATGCATCCACATACCTTTTGAGTCTGTGCCTTTGCCGAACTCGTCCAGAATCAATAGGCTTCTGTTTGTTGCTGCGTTCAATGCGAAGGAGATCTGCTGCAGATCGATCATGAACGCGCTCTGCATCCTCGACACGGACTCGCGTGTGCTGATGCGCGTCAAGATCTTGTCTGTGAAGCCGATGGTGGCGCTGTCAGCGGGCACGAAGCTACCGACATGCGCCATGTAGACGATCAGTGCGACTTGCTTGAGATAGACGCTCTTGCCAGAGTAATTCGGACCAGTCATTACAAGAAGTGAAGGGCCCTCCGTTGGTTCCTCGACACTCTGCGTGCGACCTGCCCTAGATGTGGTTTCCGAGAATTGCGTAGCCTCCGACGAAATTTGAGGCTCAGGCACGTCAAGCTCGCCGTTGCCAACGCCTCCGACAAGCAAAGTGTCGTTGGCAACAAACGAGCCAACTGTCATCTCCTGCAAGATGTGCCTGCCACCGGATATGTTCACGACATTCTCTTTGGTGATCTTTGGTCGACACAGCCGATACTGTCGTGCTCCTTGAGCAAGTGCCAGCATGCAATCCAGATCGCCGCTGAGCTCCAGTACAGCAAGCAGGATGTCATCGTACTGGAGGATGCTCTGTGCAAGCCCGTGGAGAATTTCGATTTCGCGATCGCAGATCATGGTGTACAAATCTCCAAACTTCTGATCCATTTCATTCATTTCCGGGCTCTTGTAGTATCCGGTGTCGCCGTTGGTGAAGACACGGTCCCACCCGGGTACTTGATCACCATCGAACATTGATGAACCAGAATCCGAGCCAATGGAGCACGCGATGAGGAATCCAAGCTGCGGAAAATAGATGATGTTGAGGACTGCACTGCTCTGAGGAACATGGTCGGCTAGCACCTTGCTGACTTCTGTTAGCAAAGCATCAAGACCACCGTAGCTGCGCTTCATGCGATCAAGCTCATCGTCTATGCCGGGCTTCACCACGGTTCTGTGCTGCGCCGCAGTCTCGTCGAAGTCGACGACATCGCTAATTTGACGACCAATCTGAGCGAGATGGTAGACCTCAAATTTTTGAAGGACCTGAGACGTCAGTAGAGTACTAGAGTTGATGCAAGTGAATTCAGACAACGGACCTTGTTATAGATATCTAAACGATCCCCACCATGGACCTCCTGAATCAGATCTCGAACCTTCAGCGCGTGGAAGACGAACTAGGCACGTCAGTTAGTAGAGGCTCAGCTCTCATACGTCCGACACCTACTGAACGAATGACCGACCAAATCGGCTTTGAATTAGTGGATTCGATCGGCAGACTCAGTGTGACGCCTTTACGCAACTTGAGGATGTGGGATCTGATGTGGCACATATTGTTCAGGTTCTTGCTGAGATCCGCAACTTGTGTTGTATTATCCGGTCGCACGAATGTCGCGATACTGCGCTGTCTCTG
Organism: Scolecobasidium constrictum UM 578; assembly: GCA_000611715.1. Lineage (NCBI taxonomy): Eukaryota > Fungi > Ascomycota > Dothideomycetes > Venturiales > Sympoventuriaceae > Scolecobasidium > Scolecobasidium constrictum. The sequence goes on from AZYM01000208.1 coordinate 90,944, forward strand.
CTGCAGGACTTGCATATCCATGGTGGGTCGCAAGAACCATTGTCGGAGCCGCGTTCTTCCCTGTGGTGTCCTTGCCAGATAGTGGAATATACCGTACACTGAGAGGCCTTCCTTCGAGCCTGATGATCGTGGACCTTGATTTTGCGAATTCGGATGCGACTCTGTCTCAATGATCTGGAGCGCTTGCAGTGTGTCTGCATTTATGAACATCGAGTTGGCCAAGCTGAACATCTGAAGTCGAGATATGCGGAAGAAGGCATGGGCGTCTTGATCTCCTGGCAGATATCCCGTTGCTCTCCGGCGCTGCAGATATGATATGACAGCACCAGCACATCCAAGCTGAATTCTTGTCAGTTAAAATCCCGGAAGCGGTCAGTGGATGGTGGACGTGGGAACTTACAGTGATTGAATTGTCAAGATCAATGAAGCCAGCGAATCTGAGCAGCTGCTCTTGCCTTCCACCACCATCCTCACCATTAGTGCCGAACACATCTCCGGGCGTCACAAAGTCCACACGCGGGCCATCGTCAGTGGCTAAGTTCAGGTTCATGAGCTTGTTGCGGGCCGACTCAGTGTTGAATTCTGGCGGCGGGCGGACTTCGAGCAAATATGCTGGACCGTATTGCTCGGCTGTGTGGATGTCAGCGATGAAGCATTTAAAGGATAGAGCATGCTGACCATCTTCTGCGATAGAAGATTCTCTATTCCTGATTTCTGGATCCAGATGATCAAGGACCGCGTCGTCCATTCTAGTCGCGACAACGATGACCGTCGGCTCGATGTGTAGCTTGACTGCAATGTGTTAGCGGAGGTGCTTATCTTGGGCAACAAGACTTACGTTGATCGATCAGATCTTTGCCACCCAGCTGAGCATCTTGCATGAGGTACAAGACTTCATCTCTTGCAATATAGTAAGCACATCCCACAGTCCCATGACTTCGCATGTCCACAGCCATTACGACTTCGTTCAGAGCATCATCATCTTCATCACGCTGCACCGTCTCAGTCTCGGCCTCGCTCTGGGCTCCTACCGTACTCTCTGTCGCCACAGATCGAGATGACCGGAAGCGCACGTGCTGCGGAGCTGGTGTCGCTGTTGATGCCCGAGAACGCGTCGATCCAGGCACCGCGTGTATGTCGAGATGTCCAGGACCCGGCGTAGCTGAAGCACGAGTCGACGGCGCGCGAGAATTGACGCGACTCGATGCTGCTGACGAGCTTCGATCTCGCCACGAGCCTTGCCAGTAAGCACCCCTACCGCGTCCTTTGCCGCGTGAGCCTCCACTTCGGCCGCGTTTGGCAATGCCGCTGCTGCTTGAGTGAGTCGGTGCCATTTCTAACGACGGAGCCTTGCGCGACGTCAGACAAGAGTGCGGAGAAAATCGATTGGGATTAGAAAAGGAGTGTTAAGTTTGTGGATGTGGCGAACGTCACGGGGAAGGCGCGACTCTGTCCTGGATAGAGACCCGCACTCGAGGAAGGCGCAATTCACGAACCTCATCTCAAACCGATTTCCATGCTCTTGAGCGCAGTTCTCCTGCAAAAGCAAGGACTCTCCATGATGTACATCTTATTACACCGTATCTAAACAATCTTTGGCAACTGATCAATACAGATGAATGCTCTTCCGTCAGATGTCGTAGCTGAAACGTCCAGAACTCCTGGCTATGAAGCATTCCATCATTGCAATCAAATCCCGCTAAACGACAGCTTCTCCTCGCTCTTGCTCAGCAACTGGAGCATCGTGGTCGCCATTGAGTGCTGGCGGTGGCTGGCGAGTACGCTTGCTTGCGCTCGTCCAGCCTTCAGTACCAACATAGCCCGGCACACCGACACCAATCGCCCAAGCCCTATCCCTTGATCGCGCACCCCAGCTCCAGCCTGCGCCTTGGCTGATCGGTAGATGATAGTACCTGAAAGCGAAGTATGCGCTCACGACACCGATCAGCGTACCCACGATCATGTCGAATCCATGGTGGAAGAATTGGAAGTAGCGCGTGGATGTGATGTAGATGGCGGTACAGATCGGCACAAGTGGGAGAGCGAGAAGGTAGACTGGTGGTGCAGCCGCCTGGTTGCGTGGTGGGATACGAGAAGGTCCGAAGGTCTGACCAGAAAGTTCTGATTCCTCCTTGGCATGCGAAGGCAGTACGCTGTGCGAGTCGGAGCCGAGATAAGCGTCAAGACCTGTTGGTCGATCGGGCGTGATGCGCTTAGGTGGGAGGAAGGGGATGCCCACTGCGAACTTTGAGCAGAGGAAGAAGGCCAAGTACAAGAGCCCAGACCAAGACACTACGCAGCATGTTAGCGACTCCTCACCATGTCTACTGCTGCCTCCACCTACTTGAAGAATGTCCAGATGGGAAACTTCTGAATCCATCATCCAACTTGTCGCTGTCAGTCTCCCGACAGATACCTGCTCCAACCAAAACCCATTCTGCGGCGAAGCCTCTCGCATATGTACCGACGGCGTTCGCTGCAATCGCTGCTTCGGAAAGGTCGGGATCGCACCGACTGAGCAGATTGGGTCGTGGTCGCCCAAACAAATTCTTCATGCCCTGCGTGAACATAAAGGCGAGCGCCAGGCTGAGACCAAGACCCATCCAGCCCGTGTTCCATTCCCATGCCTTTCTCCTCCATATCTGCGATCTTGGTGTACTACGCGAAATGGTCGGTCCTGGCACAAGGAGCACGCAGACGAGGAAGATGATGATGCCTGGCGCAATGATGGACACGACTACGAGTAGCCATGTGGGAATGTTTTCGTTCTCGATGTATGGGTATTGTAGCGACAGATCGACGAGCGAGAACGGTCGCTTATATGGTTCGTTCAATGCGAAGCCGCCTCCTATGGCCGCGATGGCGCTGTCCAAATGTTAGCAAGTGTGCGAAGGCATACAGCCTTGTGTCAATGCGATGCCAATGTGCACGCGACAGCAGCAAGAGTGGACACAATGCGATCAAACATACATTATCATAATCCAGTCGAAGACATAGGACGCGATCAGCCGTTTGGCTGGCATCCAGCTGAGAACCCGCATTTGTGCGGCGCAGTAGAAGATCTCTCTCGCTCAGGAGCAAACAGTGTGAGGGCTACAGCAATCGACTGCTAGTATGTGGAAGGCGCGCAAACGCGAGAAAATGCGAAAGAATGTTAGCACAGTAGCAGCGACTCAATCAAGCGGAGACGAGAAGGGGAAGACGATGCCTCCATCTTATGATGCACCGCATCGTCAGTCAGCGTCAAAGCCAAGCAGCGCTGCCGCGTACAACGCTCCCAGGTCCCACTGATGGGCACGCGACACCTTTCTCTTATTGGCTTGCCTTATGCCGGATCGCATCGACTTGACCACTTTCGGCGTTCCAAGATCGGTTCATGCCCTTTGCGGCGATGGTCGGCGCCCATGAGGCTTAGCATTTCTCGCGCTGCTTTGGATATCTCGTTCTCGTATGCTTACTTGACATTGCCGCTTCTGGTATCAACTTTGCGATCGGATACTTGAAATTCAAAAGCTTTAGAGATCTGAAAAGCGATGGATATTAAGATCCAAGAATAGATTCTGGTTGAGTTCGTTGTAGACCTGGGTTGGCGCCAACCTCGAGTTCGCTTTAGGAAGTTTCAAGCGATGACGCAGAGTTTCAGCAAAAAATTGTATGAGACCTATTCGTAACTCAGCCTCACGTCCAATCGCAATCGCCACTCGTACATCTTGCCCATTTGATCTAGGAACGAGGGAAACCGATCATGGCAGGACGCAGTAAGATAGACGTGCTGCTGAATCTGGTGCCAGACCACGCTGCACAAGTTCTGCAGCAACTCGAGAATGAGCCTGCATTAGCCTCAGCTCAGGACTCACATGGCTACTCACTCCTGCATGCTGCGGCATCGTACTCCCAGATAGAGCTGTTGCGCGCTTTGGTGCAGAAGTACGAGGTCTCGCCGAACATCTCAGATGAGGACAGCGAGACGCCGCTCTTCTATGCGGAGACCGTAGAGGTGGCGGAAACACTGCTTGAACTGGGAGCTGACCTGACGCATCGAAATGAAGAGGGTCAAACGGCGGAGGAGAAGATTGAGGGAGACGAGGAGTTCCCTCTTGTGTCCGCGTTCCTTCGTCAGAAGGCATCAGCTCTGCAAGGCGATACATCGGCGACTCAGAATGGCGCCGTAAGCGAGGGCACTGCTCAGCAGCTCATGCATCCGCCACCTATGCCGGATGGTATCAAAGTCAACATCGGCACGATGGCAGAACCAGAAGGCGAGCCGGCAGATCCCGAGTTCAGAAGACGAATCGAGGAGTTGGCAGCGAGGGAGGACTTCCAAAGCGAGGAGGGGCAGAGACAGTTGAGAGAACTAGTCACAGAAGCTGTAACGGGCTTGAGGGAGGACAGCAATACTGATGAGCGTGCGGCAACGAGGAGACGGGTGGACGAATGAGCTTGCTCGGACTTGAAATCTGAACGGAACCCAAAACGGGTGTCAGGAATGACAATGGATCGCTCAGGTGAACACACCGAGCCCCCTCCGTTTGCAGCAAGCTCAAGCACGCGACTCGCATCGACAGCTTAGGGCCCACTGATCACACTACACTGCGTCCAGCAGGTCCATTGCACTCAATAACACAATAAGCAGTCAGTAGGGGATCAACTGCATGGGCTGTGCTGTTCAGCGACACCTTGGATGCATCTTGCGCAGAGCTCTCAAGGCTTCTCAGAAGAGGTATTTGGAGCGGCGTATCCAATTCAGGAAGTCACATCCGGATGAGAACGCTACTTACCTCTTGAACAACTGTCTGGTCACGGTCAACCCTCTCGAGAGACCTCTCACCACGCCATCCTCGTCGCTGCGGTCATGAGACAAGACCTACAAGGCAAGCTCTTTACAGCATTTCCACACCTGTTCATCCAAAACCAGCCCGAAAACTCGGCTCTGCCTATCGATGGCATGACCTGTGGCGACGGCTGGTACCACATCATCTTCGACCTGTGCTCGCAAATCACAGCAATCATGGACCACGCTGCCACTCCCTACAGCAGAGACGACGTTCAGTGCACGTGCGTCAAGCACAAGTACGGAGAGCTCAAGTTCTACCTGCACTACGCGGAAGGCGTAGAGCGGAGTTCGCAGATCACAGAAGCGTACGAGAGAGCACAGGAAAGGAGCTTGGAGACATGTGAGCTATGCGGGAGCGGAGAAGGAACGATGAACTATGATGGAGAATGGCAAGTCCTGTGCTTGGCCTGCGAAGAGAATATGAAGAAGGCTTGGGCTGCCGAATTGAGGGAAAGAGGACAGGAGGCATCGCTAGATTCGCAGCAATGATGAAGTTGATTTCTATATGACATTCCTGGCCATCGTTTAGTCGTGAGCTATCAACAATTAGGGTATCAAGATAAGAAAGCTAAGTTGTGACCAATCCTCATGCAGCACACTATGTTCTCTCAACAAACGCGATATGTCCTTTCACGATGTCGACCAGTGCCAGTGACATATGAGGCGAACCCCTCATCGTATCATTTCTTCATGATCTTTAACAGCGGCGCAATGCGAGATCTTCGGCTCAAACCAACACGATAGGGCACCTTGCCTTTGCTGATAGGAGAGTGGTTGGCAGAGCCTTTGCTCTTGGTTTGGGCCTCGGGCGTTTTCATTTCGAGCTCCTTGGTCTTTTGCTGTTGTTCAGGGGTGGAGGCCGGTGGCGTGGTAGTCTTTGTGTTCGCTGCTTTGCGTGAGGCGGTGGTAGGGATTTCGTCAACAAGAGGCTCGTTGGGCGCTTCGTCGTCAGGCACGAATGAAGATTCGCCGTTGGGAAGGGGGTCTTGCATGTCTTCCATGACCTCATCAGATAGCTTCAACTTGACTAGCTGAGTGGCAGAAGAAGAAGATTCCCCACCATCTTTCCGAGGCCGGCCCCTGCCCTTTCGCTTCTCTGCAATAGCAGGCGCAGGAGCCGGGGGCATTTCGTTGACTCGATCTTTCGCTGCTGGTGACATGATGAGCTCGCTCTTCTCATCAGTGAACGATTTGACTGGCGAGATTTCAGATTCCGAATCATCTGAATCAAAGACCTTGCGGCGTTGCGAGAATCCTGGTGTAGCTGCAGTCTGGCTACGTCGAGCTTTCGTCTTCTTGCGACTAGTGGATGCCGTCGCCGTTTTGGGTGTCGGCTTCAGCACTGGGCTTTCCACAGTCGTACCATCGATTGTAAGCTTTTCAGGCTCGACAGATCGCTTCCGCTTCGCATTCGTATTCGTGCTCGTGGGCGCCGGAGCCGGTATAGCCACCTCCACAAGAACAGGTCGTGAAGGCGGCCTTGGTACTTTCGCGCTGGAGGGCGGACTCATCGCTCCAGGCGCTTCATTCTCCTTGTTGGCATCGATCTCTCCGTTGTCCTCCATTGCAACATCCTCGACAGGATCAGCCTCCACGACTGGGGGATCGTTGGATGGACTGGACTTCTCCGTTTGAGCAGACGTCTTCTTCTGAGATGCAGGGTTCACAGAAGCACTTCTGCTCTCGATTGTGTCCAGGGGCTGCTCGCGATGGTCCTGCTGTTCTACAGTAAGTTTCCGGCGTTTCGATTTGGGCTGCAATGTCTGCTGAACCGCCAGTAGATACTCGTCATTTGTCACTCGTGCAGACCTCGATCGAGAAGCACGTGGCTTGTATTGCTCTTTAGGTATGCCAATCCACAATTCGTCTGAAGTCGGCTCTGGCCTCTCAGAGCTTTCGACGCTCTTCTTGCGGCGCTTCGGTTGCTTTGCAGCGGAGTTGGTGATGCTTCCACTGCGCGCAGTCTTGCTTGGAGAATCATGGATCTCGATTTCAGAGAGGAGAGCCACAGGCTTCACAACCACTTCAGGAGCATCTTGTGGCGTCGATGTCTTCGATCTCCGAGACCTGGCCGATGTAGTTGGAGCTTTGCTCGGAGACTCTGTTTCTGCGCCCATAGCACTGATGTCTTCATTATGGGAAGCACGCAAAGGTGTCTGCGACGAGCGGGTTGAATGGGCGTATGTTTGTGATCTTCGCTTCTCATTGGAGGCCGGTTGAATTTGAGACATCATTGTCACGTCCCTTGGGTGCGTACGCGAAGACGCGGGCAAACTCTGATGGGCCTCCTTGTATGCCGACCATGGGATAGATGAGTCGCTGTTTTGTGTCTCGCTCTTGTTCTGTGTGGAAGCAGTAGCTACTGGTACATTGGCCTCAAGCGCTTGTTGGATCATTTGCTGCTGTGTCATAGTATTGTTTGGAACGGTACTTGACGGCTCGGAGAACATCATCTGTGGTTCGTTCGCGGCAAAGTCTGCTTGAAGTGTAGGCGGCAGCCAAGGCACCTCTCCTGATTGAGGGGCTTGCTCCTGCCTCTTTGACAGGCTTGATCGAGGACCGTTATCATGCGCAAGAGTTTTCGATCGCTTGCTGGAGGATTCGTACGTTCGCACGGTCTTCTTGCGCTTGCTTGAACTCATCTCAAGGGATGCAGATCTTGCAGGAGGCGTGTCTGCCGCACCGTCCATTATCGGAATCGTGCCTGCTGCTGCCAAAGCATCTTGTGCAGCATGTATCCCTCGCATGAGATCTCCTGCGATTCGTCAGTCAATCCCGATATTATCATGAAAGCGGTATTAACCTACCAGACGACGATATTGATTTTGTCGTCACGGTAGCCGAGAGTTGCTCCTGCTCTTTTAGAGGGCTAGGGGACCCTTCTAGCTCGTCATCTGAATCTTGTATCACGCGACTCATAGTGCCGACTTTTCATCATCGCACGGGGCTCACGTCTTTGATCTTTGGTGGTTGCGGTCGGATCGAGACGCGTCGCGTCCTTGGTCGTCCGATCGCGAGATCACGAGTTTGAAAATTCCGACATCGGAGTCATCCTCAACGACGACCAGCTGCAATGAAACTCGAGTCGAACAGAACATCATGATCTGGCCACAGATCAATATCTTCTAGCAAGACTTCAGTCACTTTCATCAATCCTCGCTCCAACAAGCCTCGCTCCAATGAGGAAGAGTCAAGTCGAACGAGATCCCTGTGCGGGGCGAAACCTCGGCTGATTGCCGACATGCAAGTGTACATGGACCATCTTTCCCAAGTTCCGTGAGGCTCTGGCAAACATGATGATATCTTATCGTTGCACATAATTGGCTTCACTTGAGAAGTTGGAGCGAGCGAGCGAGCGCATAGAGGGTCCCGACAGCGATCACGAGAAACATCATAACCTTCCGTTTGCTTCGTCTTCCGCCTCCTCAATACCAAGGAGACATCCGATATCCGACTCTCCAAAGTCACGGGAGGCGTTGTTGAGCATCCGCACTTCGACAATGGCACATTCATCAGAACAAGACATGCGATTGCATCCCGACTTTCAGAATCCATGGGCACAACAAATCATTTCGAACCCCGATAACAAATATGTTGAGCAGGCGGCTCATAAACAATACCGCGAAGACACAGTAACGAATTCGATGTTCCAGTACTCGTTATACACGGATCGTGGCATCAAAGCACATCTCTCATTCTGGCGGCCTTGCAAAGAGCCTGATGCATACCTGGGTGTAGAGAACTGTTTTCTGCTTTCGATAGGCGACGGACTCGATGGCAAAGCTGGACGAGTCCACGGCGGCTTCAGTGGCTTGGTGATGGATCAGGTCTGCGGATCGTGCGCGCACAACTCCATGCCTCCTCCAGTAATACTGCCCCCAGCGACCGCAACAATGACCGTCGACTACAAGCACGTCATCGACTCACCGGGTTTGATCCTTGCACGAGCGTGGATGATTGAGGTGAGCGGCAGGAAGATGTGGGTGAAGGGGGTGATAGAGGATGCAAGAGGAAACCTGTGCGCTACAGCAAAGACGTTGTTCGTTGCGCCGAGACTGGAGCCGAGAGACGCCACAGCAAGATTATGATCCTGTCGCGGAGCAAACGGCAGACCAGGCGTTTAGAAGGCAAGCGGGCATGTCGAGGATAGAACATATCGGAAACTATAGATAAGTCGTCAACCTCATACACTTTCGCCTGCCTACCACAAACCGTGGCTTTTGATGCGATGGCTCAATGAGAAGATTTAACAGATCTATTCCGAAGCAAGCTTGCGGCTAATCACGTGATTCCAATCCCCAAAACATGAAGAGGTCAAGCGCAGAAGCGGAGTCCACGCCGTCGACTTCCGTTCTATTCGTGGATACGTGTTAGCCATCTCGCCGAGGCTTCGATCCTCAGCCCATATCATGCATGGCCATGCATCGTCAAATAGGGATTTCAGCATGGGTGCGCCGTACCATGCGCTCCACCATATCATGGACCGCATCTCTGTCATGGTGTCCGTAACTGCGGTCTGCGGTCTCGGCTGTTTGGGCGAGCCATTCTTCTTCGTTCGGACGTCCGGCCTTCCCAAGAGCTTGCCATACGACAACCTCCAAGCCCCGCTTGCTGGCTTTTACCCAGAAGTCAGTCCGACAATACGGGCAATGAGACCCATGCCCCGGGAACAAGAATAATTGAGCATTCCATTAATCTGGCAGTGAATGACAGAGGTCATGCTGTAGATCGGCGACGCCCGCGTTATGTTTGTGGGATAGACTTGATGGGGAAAGATCCGGAACGATTCGGCTTGCAGATCTCCAAACATGTTCCTGAGTCCATTGGTAGAGAAAACCCATTTCGTCACAAGGATGAACGTAAATTCGACTATGATCGGCCATGCTGCGAACTCCACGTTGCAGTGGTTTCCAAAGCGGTGATGCGTTGTGAAAGGCCGCAAAATCAGGTCCTGATGCGCTCGGTGTTGTTGATGGAGGTCGTCCGAGTGATGATACCTCATAGCGACCGCAACGTGATGTTGCCGCAGACCGTAAAGTCGTGCCCACGAATTTCGACTCTCGTGACCATCAGCATCGATCGCACGAGGCAAAATCTTTGTACCTCGACATTGTAGTGCCCCTGGAGCGTCTCTGAGATCGTTGCGATGCAACTTGCTGCATCTCAAACACAAGTAATGGTCTAAGAGAGGAATGCCCCACCACACTTGCCAGAGGCATTGCAAACGGCGCCTAGGCGAATACTTCTTCCACTCTTTCTGGTACATGGCTCGCAATAGCTCGTGGAGGGACTTGCAAGACAGCGCTAACATCGTGCACTCGTATGGACTACAGTGCTCTGTTATCATGAGCAAGATCTCAGGTGGAACATCGTGGAGCTGCTTTGGCGGCTGCGGAGGTTGTTGAGGTTGTCGTAAGTAGGGAACGTATCCCCGTAAGAACTTGAGCATAATGTGGGCTGACACTTCCGGCGCGTAGTGGCGGCAAGTTGTTCCTCGGTCGGTTAACGGTGGCATGACTGTCGGACGGTCAAGGTGCCACGATCTTCTCAAGCTCCTCGTGCACAAGGTTTTGGATAAAGCGGATATACACGGTGCGTACCGATGGTCTTCGTGAAAGCGTGTGCACGGGCCTGATGCCGAAGTATAACAACCTCAGAGTTGCCTTCCACCTCAAAATCTTGACAATGAAATTGTCATCATGGCCAGGAAATTGCGCAATGCAATTCTGTGTATCATCCCAAGCCATATCTGGAGACGAAAGAACATCAAAAACAAGGGTACGCGTGCGACGACGACGACGACCGAAAGCGAGTTCACTGGAATGAATCATCCAGAGACGATTGAGCGAACGTGCGGAGGCAATGATGTGCTTCAAGTGCACGAGGGTGGGATTGATGAGGACGACACATATGTGACTGAAGTGGTGACCGACAACTGGACCGGCCTGCCACGTTGGGAGCGCAGGAATAGCAAAGACTTTCGCTTCCCAATCTTCGACTTGCCGCGGGAGATCCGCGATATGATCCTACCAAAAGTTCCTGGAAGCGGATCGCGTGGCTGTGATGACCAATGTGGAGTATGCGAAATGGAAGAATGAATGGCGGAATCGAGACTTCGAGGACGACTGGACTTCTGAGTGCTGGAACAAATTCTTCTACATGCCGTGGGAGGCAGAGTCAAGAGATCGCAAGAGTACAAGTGTCTGGGGCGCCTTCGTTGCCTGGAAGGATACTGAATATCGAGTAGTACGTCGCTGTTACTGAATCCTCAAGTTCTATCGCTAATATGTGTGCAGAGTTGAGCGTTGTCTTCTCCAGTGTCGCACTTGTCGAGCGGTCTGCGGCGTGAAGCATTAGAATAACTGTCTTCATTCCGCGTATCGTTTGACTTTAGAAATACCCGTATGATTCACCTCGAGGTTTGTAGCTGACCTGTAAAGCACACGGCGCCAGCTTTGTGGTCCGTAAACTCACAGCTACGTGAAGAAGCCATGGAAGTTCACATCAGGTCTCGCTTGCTGTTCGATCTCGGACGACATCCCGGCGTGTGGAATTCGACGCCGATCACCGAGCTGGAAAAGTGGATGCGAGCGATGAACCAGCAGAAGCTCCAAGGAATCCGACAAGTGCATGCTGCGGTGAAGTATGAGCTTCTTGCCTACGATGACCTTGCTTCAAGAGTCTTGAGTCTGCCTCACTCACAGGGCTGGTGGTTCACAACCAGTACCTGCAGCTGCCGCATTGTCGAATTGCGACGTCTGACAGGTACTCACGATCCCTTGTTCAAGCTCGAACTTGAGCCGGACAATAAGACCATCCATATCAGAACCTTTTGTCGGCTTATCAGGCATCAAGAGCAAGGGTTACGCAAGGCCATTCAAACATGGACCAAATTGCACTCCGCCACAGACGCATTTACGGGTCTCCATCTTCTGAATTTGATACATCTCATCAGCGAAGTGGAGGCCTGTGCGTTTACTGGAACCTTGCAAGCTGGAGATCACAAATGTCGGACCTCTGATGGAAGACTTATCGTGCCTATATTTGGCCACGCCTGGGCAGTGGAGGCGAAAGAGGAGAATCTGGAATGTGTGGCACGACCTGGAGATGCCAACGCCACGGCGCTGCGTTTCAGACAGCACATCAGCGCGAGAGACTTGAATGGTGGTCTAGAGCATATGCCGACTCTGCGGTTTGACTACACCGTTGCAAGAATTATGGCTCGTGGGTGCGGCGGACGCAGTGGCATACTCGCATCGGACTTCGATCGGGCAGCGACGAATCTGGGGCACGACTACATTGTTGTAAGAAATGTGGTTCATGGGTGTGGCGGTCGCCGTCCGATACTGGCGTCGGACTTCGAACGGGCGGTGACCAATCTGCGGTAAAGCCCTGTGTGGGATGACAGGATTGTCCTGACTGGTCAGATGATGAGAGCGTGTTCATCCAGAATCTCGTAATGCGCCGTAGTATTTCGTAAAGCTTCGCATAGCTTTCATGTGTCTTGAGATCCTGTCTTCTGCCTGAGGATCCGCCCCTAATCTGCTTGAGCCAACCGTGTGGAGACATGGTCAGAAACTTAGCTACAGGAAGTGCGGTCCGATCGTCAGGCTACAGAAACGCAAAAGAAAGGCCATAAGTTTGGTAGAAACACTCACGTCTAGCAAAGTGTCCGAAAGATGTGAGCCAAACGTGGCGGCTTCTTCAAAATCGCCCTCGCTGCTGTGCTCCCAGTCGTTCATTCCGTAATTTCTTCCACCTCACTCGATCACCGATCACTGTTCGTCCGGAACATTGACATGCTTTCGAGTATCACAGCCACTCGGCTGTCGTCGCATGCTGCAATGCTTCGAATACCCGATGCCGGCCGTCTTCGCTACCGCTGATGACCGAATGTTGCACAGCGGTACACGGACGCACACCCACAATATATAAACCCACCTTCCAGACTTTGCATTCTTCATCACCATCTTCCACCTCGTCTGCACCGTGTGAACGACCTATAAGACCAAGCACCTCTTACGACAGCAACATTCGCCAACCCAGAGATCACCATGGAGAATCGCGAACTAGCCGAAGCCATTGAGCGCATGCGCAGCAAAGTGCACCAGAACCGCTGCACACTTCCAAACACTCGCCACATTTCTCTGGACCACACCACGGGCGCGAAACGCATCGAACGCACATCCGAGAACTTCACCTTCCGTTTCTTCGATCTACCGCGTGAGATTCGCGATTTGATCTACAAAAAGTATCTGGAATCTGAGACGAACATGGGCATGACGAATTCGCAATACCGAGAATGGCAGACCAGCCCACACGAACCAGACTCGCCCGAGAATTGCACAACAACGGGATTCTTTAGCCCATGGACAAGATATAGCGATAGGTATCCTGTGTCTAAGAACCTCCGGCCACAGCCACCAGCATTGTGGTCAGCAAGCAGCCAGTTGCGCGAAGAGGCCATGGAAATCCACGTGAAAGATTTTCTGGCGCTGGACATGGACGTGGTGGATCACTGGCAAAGTATCGAATTCGAGGAAGTGTTGGACAGCTGGTCACAGATGATGGGCGAATCGATCCTCAGCACCATTCGCAAGTTGCATCTCGTGGCCGATGCGGAGCTCTTTGCGCAGGGTCAATTCGCGATAGACATTGGGGACTCTGTCAAAGGGGCTCCACGGAATAGTAGCATGTACTACTTCTGTTGGTGTACGCACCGGGAGATCCTGGAGAGCTTTGCTCCTCACGATCCGCTCTTCCAGTTGGAGCTCTTGGACGAGGGTCGCATTCTCCGTGTGCGTACGTTCTGCAAATTCATCCAACTACAGGAGCATAACCTTCGTACCGCGTTACGAAGCTGGGCCAACTCGCGCATGCACAACAAGGTCTTCACGGGCCTGGACTTGCTCGATGTGGTACGCGCGATCGCAAAAGCTCAATCCCAAGTCTACTCATACGAAGCGTGGACGAAAATGCACGATTGTCAAGAAGACTATGGCGATCCTCGACGGCCCTTCGGCAATAGTAATTGGGTACTGGAAGCAACCGAGAAAAATACACACAAGATTCAGGTTCCCGTTGAAGATCGCGATCCTTACGACTATCCCGAGCGTATCTACTATGTCGGCTGGAAGGATGAGTCGGGACGCGCTGAAGAAGTCGGTGACTGGCCAGAATGGAGTTGGGAAACTCCCTTCAGCGGCAGCTGTTGGCCTTATGCAGTTACCACCTGGAAGTCAAATGATGACGTGTATCTGCTGAAGAGTGGTTATGATGCACGCCACCACAGAGACGGCAAATATGATGTCAAGTACACTCATACAGTCTTCGAAGTGTCAGCAAGCCAGAAGCACAAAGAGACCGAGCCGATGATTGAAGAGCAGGTGAAGGACACTGAGGCGGCGAGTACTGAATAGTCGCATTCGATTGGGGCGGAACAGGCAATGCTGATAGTGTAACGGATCTTGAGAGCGCGAAGTAAAGCTGTGAGATCCCAAAATTGATCGCTTCCAAGCAACCCTCTTTCGTGGGCAGGAGAAGCCGTACAAGTTAGCAAGAGGTCTTTGGCAATCAATGTACTTACTCAAGTGAACTGAACGCGAATCACGCTCGCTGTACTACCCGTGTTGAACCGTAGGCAGACAGGCTGCACTTGTGCGCACAGACACACATTGTCGTTGGCAACAACTCACCTTTCGCTTCGATTTGAACTCTTTTTGCACACCACTCTGCTGCAATCCTCAAATCTGACGCCTCTTTGACCATTTCTTGCGGCTTGCAACTCGTGCGCGCACAGCATCATGGCAAATCGCTCAATTGCAAGCGCGTTACAGGATGACACCGAAAGCGTGACCAACGACGAAATGCGCAACTGCAACCAAACCATCGTCCACTCCGAAGCGTCGTCTGCCTTTCTGTCGCTTCCACGTGAGCTGCGCGACATGATATATGCAAAATGGCTGGAGACCGATTCTGTCGCGACCTACGGTAACACTGCGTCCATCGAATACAAAACGGTGGCGGAAGCTGAAGCGCAGGAGTCTGAGCCCGAAATTCCTGCCTTCTACAGTCCATGGCAGTACATCTCAAAGTCTGCAAATCATCCGCTTTCTTTGGGTGACGAGAGGCGAGGAGTTCCGCAGCTGTGGTCGCTGTGCAGACAGATGCGGACTGAGGCCATGGAGCTCCAGCTTAATGACCGTCTCTTACTGGACATGAAACTCATGGCCCTCGACTCATTCCTCATCGACGCACGCAATCCGGTGACATCATTGGATCTCTGGATAGCTGCCATGTCCAAGCAAGCCTTGCGAGGCATTCGCAAGATTCACATCTCCGCGCGCTGCGAACTTTTCGCCAAGGGGGATTTCGCTAAGCATGTCAAGGCCACGCCGAACACGAAATGGGAGAAGCTCAGCGAATGCAACTGCGACATCTTGCGTCTCGAAGGCTCCTGGAAAGAGGATGATCCTCTGTTTAAGCTTGAGCTGGAAGACGACAACCAGACCTTGGTGGTTCGAACATTCGGCAAATTCGTGGACACTCATGAAGCATTCCTGCGTGGAGTAGTCAATTACTGGTGGCAAAGGCGAGCAGCATCTCCAGCAATTGATGGCCTTGATCTACTTCTTGTCGCTCGCCATATCGCCCTTGCTGACCCGTCGCCATCCTATGGACCGGTTTACAACTTGCATGCTTTAGAATATGGAAAACCGCCATGCGCTGGATGTGGGCTTACGGAACATGGCCGCAACGGGTCCTACACATGGCGGGTCGAGGCAACGG
This sequence comes from Scolecobasidium constrictum UM 578, assembly GCA_000611715.1. Lineage (NCBI taxonomy): Eukaryota > Fungi > Ascomycota > Dothideomycetes > Venturiales > Sympoventuriaceae > Scolecobasidium > Scolecobasidium constrictum. Next base: position 106,566 of record AZYM01000208.1, read on the forward strand.
AGCAGAACACGGAGCTCGTCGAGATAGGCGCGGTCGTGTGCACTGATACCACTTTTTCCAAGAGCGATCGCGACGCACGCAATGCGCGACGTTCTCGTGTGATCCGGGGACCAGGGAAGGTGTTCAGATTGCGCAGCGGCTACAATGCGTGGCAAAACATTGACACCCGTGGCGCTATGAAGTACGACCACATTGTGATGAAGCTCGCGATCGACTCCCACGCGATCGATCCGAACCTCATGGTGAGTCTCAAGCAGCATGGCTGATGATGAAAGCTGACATCCAAAGGGTGCATGGCCAACAAGCGAGCGCTGAAACCTCCGACGGAGCGACTCCGCGTTGAAGACGACCACAAGCGAACGACGAAAGAGGATTTGATCCAGATCTCAAACCATCGAGAATCCTTCTCGATGACTCGAAGACGTCTGACGGGGTCGTTGCCGCTGGAAAGACATACAAGGCTGCTGTGGTCAGTGCATCTATGAGAATACGAAACGGTGATTGCAACATCCCTATATAGCCAAAGCATCATCTCCATTTCCACCACTTTGATGCCATGCTCTTCTCCATGTAGTCCTCCCTTTCTTCTCCATGTCCCGGCACCCTCGGTTCCGACGATAACAAGATGATAAGTAATACATTCGCTAAAAGACCATCTCGGCCGAAGTCTATAAGTACAGGAAGCGGAGAAGTGTGCTGGTGAAGCCCCACGTAGGCAGGTTTCGCCTCAAGTGAAGCTGACGACGCTCCACCATCGCCTACGCAACGATTGTGCGCCGAGGATGTCCGCGTAATATGTACATACCGAAGATAGATGTTCAACCCCGCCTCGAAGATGCCGCGTACTTTTGTCCCATTCAGATCGCCAGACGCCTCGCAATGCCTCTTCCTCTTACACATCCTCCTCATCCAGCTCTTTCTCCATTATATATAATCCCTCGCACTTTTCTGCAGCTCAATCAACCGCCACCCCCTTGTCTCAGGATTATTCACATCCTCCGGGATTCTTGTAACACCAATCGCATACGTAACCAGCTGCACCTTATCATCCATGCCCGCCATCAGCCCGCCCGTCTTGCGATCCTTGTACACATGCACCTCCTGCGTCCTGCACGTAATAATAAACACCGGTATCTCATTCTCCAACAGCCTTGCGTTAAGGATATCCACATGTCTGATATCCAGAATCTTCCCGTCCGATTTGAGGCCCGCGGTGGTATACTGCTTCATCAGCGCCTCATACACCTGGAACTGCGGCGTGCTCAACCACAGCTTCAGCGTCTCCGTATCGCCCTTCACGTACGCGTCCAAGACTTCAGGCAGAATGTACTCGCGCATCTCCTGCAGGAAGGGTTCGATCTGGAAGCCCGGGTCCATCTCCCTGAACTTCTTGATCACCATGGCCGTCTCGTTTTCGGCGAAGAAGCCCGCGACGCGGTCGGAGATGCTGCGCGCGGTGCTGATGAGCGGGTTCTCGGACTCGTTGTAGGTCGATTTCATCTCGAAGACTTTTTGCATTAGGGGCGAGTTGTCCCGGAATTCGCGCCATTTCTCTTTCCAGGCGGCGTCTTTGTGGAGGGTTACGTTTGTGCCGGCTCTGTTGTGCCATGATGGTCAGTACTTTTACTGTGGCTTGATGAAGTGGGTGGGAAGGGATGGACGTACTCTGGATCTTCGACCACAGGACCCTCAGGTCGTTTCCCGCCCGTCTTCGCGAATTCCTTCGCTTCACGCGCCTCCCTCTTCCGCCGTCTCTCCTCTTTCTCGCTCCAGCCTCCATACCGGGACGAGCTCCCGTCATCAATTGTCTCTTTGACACTCTTATACGCCTCCGTCTCCCTCACAGGTCTTGTCGCCTTCTCCAGCCCGCTGCCCACAAGGTTCGCGCCCTTCCTCACGCCCTTAACCACACTCGTATCCCACGTCCACGCCGCACCACTGCCAATCGCCTTCGCAGTGCCCTTGATTGCCGCACCCGCCGTGCCTGTCACGGCCTCACTCCCCTTCTTGTACGCAGACTGCGCCGCTTTCAAATTCTCATTCTGCGTGAACTCTTGATAGCCAGCGGAGATCTGCTTGGTGGATTCCTGCCAGTCCTTTGAGGCTTTGAACTCGGTGCGCAGGGTCTCGGTGAAGACTTGCCAGGGGGTTTTGTCGCCGTGGGGAGGCGGGGGCGCTTCCTCGCCTTTCTTTCCGTCCTTTTTCTCGTCTTTGGACTCGCCCTCTTCGCCTTCTTTGCCTTCTGAGGAGGAGGACTTCTCCCCTTCGGATTTGGGCTGCTCTTCGCCTGGTGTTTCTCCCGAGGCTGATTTCTCTGCTTCCTTCTTGGGGGGTGGCGCAGGTTCGTCCTTCACCTCGTCTTTGGGCTTCGCGGCTTGCTGTCGCAAATGCGATTGCGATGAGAAATAGCGACCATAGCTAGCGCTTGTGCGTGAGAGGAGGATGGATGATGGCGAGAGCGATGAGCGGAGGAGAGGTGTGATGGTTGAGGGGGACGATGAATGTAATTGCGCGAGGAAGGGCGTTGGCGATGGCGATGATGATGCTATTCTCCTGTAGGCGGCTGTCCTGCCATAACCCGATGATGCTGCTGATGAGGCATAGGTGCGTGATGAAGCGGGTGATGCTCGCGAGCGCGCAAACGCGGCGCCCTTCTGCTGTAGACTCCTTCGCATTCCTCTTGCCGGTGTAGTGGATGTCGAGGTTGACGAGTTATTAGAATATCATATGAAAGAACAAGAAATGCGAATGCAACACGCGATGGCGAGGATGCGGAGTTGGTTGTTGCCAAAAAGATTCTTTGAGATTCCCTCCGAGAAGAGATGGGCCGAGAGCGGACTCCCGGTGCGGAAGACGATCCCCTGCTCCTCCGCGAGTCTGTACATGGACCATCGCCAAATAATTTCCATCGCATCATCAATTGCACCTCACAATGGCTGCCGGCACATCAATAACGCGCCTTTTCAGGCCGTCGATATGTTCATCATGTCGGCAATCGATGCGGACAACGCAGAGGGCGCCTCTATCTACATCACCACGCCGTCTCGCCGATGACAAGACCTCTCCCAAACCCGCGCCGACACAACCTCCAATGGACACCGACAACATCTACGAGCAGATGACTAGCACATTACAAGGCTTTAACATCACACCGCGATCAGCCAACCGCCGCCAGTCCACGCAAGGCATCATGGACTCCATCACCTCACGCACCAGCATGGTACCCCCCCAACAACCAGGCGCCGCGCCCGCTATGCCCACCTCCCCCCTCAGAAACGGGCACCACCACCTGCACATCTACGCGCACAAGCACAACACGCACATCGTGCTCACGCGGCCCAACCGCGAACCCATCCTCTCCTACTCCGCGGGCAACATCGGCTTCCGCAAGGCCCAGCGCGGGTCCTTTGACGCGGCGTTCCAGCTGGCTGCGTATGTCATGCGCACGATCAGCGATAAGGGGTTGTTGCGGAGTACGGTGTTTGCGGAGGGGGGCAGCGCGGAGGCGGCGAGGAAGCTCGAGGCGCCGATTAAGGAGGTCGAGGTCGTGTTGAGGGGGTGGGGAAAGGGGAGGGAGGCTGTGGTTAAGGCGTTGTTGGGGGCGGAGGGAAGGTTCCTAAGGGAGAAGATTCGGTATGTGAGTGATGATACGAAGTTGAAGTTTGGGGGCACGAGGAGTCCGAATCCAAGGAGGCTGGGTTGATTTGGCGCGTTTGGGGATTGCTATCTGTACAAACTATCTCAGAAGTGTATATCATGGGCAACGTGTAGATATCCAAGGACAGAGTCAAGCGTTCAAGTCGCAATGGCGTGCAAGGACTTTGAGCATGCCAGCGCAAGTGTAAGATCGAAGGAGGCAATCAGCCACAAATGAAAGGTGCATAGAAGACATAAGAGAGTTGCTCTCAGCACCATCATTGAGTCATCTTTCTAGATCAATATATACGTCTAGTCCTTGCAGGTGGATGTCGGTATATTTCATACGTCCTCCATGGAACTAAGTCTTTATATGTGCCCCTAGATACAAAGAACAGTCAGAATGCACCGCATCAGGAATCATGTTTGTCAATATGTCGAAGGCGTCATTCTTTGATAAATGCATGGAATCAAGTTCGCTGAAGGGCTTACGAACAGATATCGCGATTCATTCGTGAGAAACATGAAGGCTAACAAATTGCTTCGTGCTATGATTGACAAGAACACTATATATGTTTCTGTACACAAACCTTTGTCAAAAAGTCAGTCGCCTGGCTAGCTCAATCGGTAGAGCGTCAGACTCTTAAGAGTCTCAGGATTCAATCCTGTATCTACTCAATGCAATCTGAAGGCTGCGGGTTCGACCCCCGCGTCGGGCTCTACTCCCGATCGCTCCAGCTCAGCTGGTTCCGTCGAATGATCTTTTTTCTCCGTCGAATTTTTTGGTGGTTGTGGGTGGGGATGGGTGTGTCGGGTAGGGGCGACTTTTTGGGTTTAGCGTGCCGGGTAGCGGTGCCGATGCGTGGGACCCCTGTCACCATGAGAGTCCCATGTGTCTGGGAGAGTTCAGAGGGAAGGCACGTCTTGTGTGCGACTATTTTTATGCTCTTTCTTGCGTCTGCCTGTCATGGAGATGGTTGATTGCAGCGCAGACAGTGTGCGGAACCACCTGTGGCTATATGTTTCCGGTACCGCTAATCATTCTACGGCCCACGGCTTGAAGCCTACATCGCTCTCACACTTAGCTTGGATACTACTGTCTGACTTTGATCATCCCGCAGACTAACAATGCCATATTCGAGAGTGGATGACATATTCACTTGTGGAACATTGGTCACTAATTTAACAGAACCAGCTGAGCTGGAGCGATCGGGAGTAGAGCACAGTAGTAAGACCAGAGCTCACAAGATTCCACCGAAGCAGAGAAGTCTATATCAATCCAAATCCCAAAGCGCTCTCGCTCGGACCACTGAAGGTCTGGACCGCGATCACCTCTCCCAGATGCCATAGCTCATCCGAATCTCCAGCCTACTGAGGCTGTTCGAGACATGGGTAGAACATACTCCTGAGTACTCTAGATATATAGCGACCGAGTCCGTCGGACGGGATCAGAGAATATGCCGAACGAGCACCCAAGGATAGTTCACTGCGGGCGACATATTCCAAGATCCCATTTGATCGTACAAAATCTGGAAGCCCGCAAATTTTGGACCTCGTGGGACGGGAGGTCAACGCATATCGAAGCGCATTGAATACCTTCAATATTGGATAATGTCCATTAACACTCGGACTGCGATCATTTGCATTACGCCCAAGTGGGAGTTCACCCAAATGCGTATTTGTCTACTTTGATTTCTTCGTCAAGCTGCTTCGCATGATGGTGTACGTTGGCAAGGCTGTATCGAAGGGTGCAACGACGAACAAGTATGTCGGTATGAAGGGACGATGCAGTGGCTACATCTCCAGGCGGCTGAAAGGCTCTACCAAGACGCCACGAGCCGGACAACAACCCTCGCCCCACGAGACTGGGTTGGAGGATGGGGAGAATGATTGGGTTTTGCGAGTGGGCGCCGAGTTCCAAGGGGCAGCATCTAATCAGCAAGTTTCGTTGCACGAAGACCTGCTTATCCTCCTCATGCAAGTCGTTCAGCAGGACGGCGCTGCAGGACAGAAGCACCCCGAGCAAATAGAGCTCATTAAATACTGGCAAGTTCTCCAATGGCATTCATATCATGCATTTGTGATTTGGCTAACGTTGATAGCACGCCGCCTGATTTGCCTACTCTTCCCTGGACCGGCTTGAACGTAAACTTTCCAAGCGTAGACGCCTTCATTGTAAGCGGCCGAAAATGCGTAGACTGTGGTGTTTCAACCAAAGAGCTGTAGGCGAAGCTCAATGTTGTCGAGGCTCCTAAGTGGGTAGTGGTGGACTCGGTGGATCCTATTGGCGATATGCGATGTGCGATGTGCATTTTGTGATTTCATCTCTTCCTCTTCATTCCTCTTGGCTTGCGCGGATTGACGCAGTCCTTGTGAATGGCTTTATAGCCTGCATCTCTATCGACCCCATCGTCCTTCCCCAAAAAGATCGAAACGCCAGCTGGGCGAGGCACCGGCTGCTCAAATTCACTTTCAAGATCCTCTGTTCTGTCAGCATGCTGCATGGATCATCTGCGGTTACAAAATCCAAGAGTCACGTAGACAAGACGGAGCAGCTTTCCACCAGAGCTCAGGAGGTGGTAGCTACGAAGTGATTGGAGAACATCTACCAGATCTTCATCCGACAATAGCAACACAACCTTCACTTCACCGCCGAACGTCATCGGGTTGCTCCATCCCAGGCACAGCGCACGATTCTCAGCATCTTTTGCTGTCTTCGTCGTCTCATCCCAGCGCGACCCACAATGCTCCACCACCAATTTGCTGAGGTATGTCAGCGGGAAAGGTCCCTCGCCACTGTTCGTAGGAGCAGATGTCGCGATCATGCTTGACAGTTGTGGAAGCATGAGGGGAGGAATTGACGTATTTGAGTTGCCATCAATGCGCAAGTTGATGGCAACATCGCAAAAGCTGAGGGGCAGAGAATGTTGGGACGGGATATCCACTATCTCGGATGTGATCGTTCTGCCATCGTCGGCGAGAGCATGCTTGACGAAGCTGGTCAGTATACCTTCCAGCTCGAATTGCTAGGACTTTGTGGCAGCTCAAGCTTCTCCGAGTTGGCTGTGTCCTTCCAGTCGAGTGATCAGATCTGATTCTCTTGCCCCATTCGCTTCGCCTCTAACGCTGAGCTCCTCTCGAAGATTTCACGCACACTCTCTGCATTCCAGGTCTCCATCATTACATCGAACCAAAATTGCAGGTCATCTCTCCTCCGCTTTGTTGCAGAATTGAGGAATGGAAATTGCTTCCCGAGATCTGGGATGATGTTTTGGAAGAAGTGTTGATGATGCCCTGGTGGTGTACGTGATCCCGAATGCTTGATGTCCTTTCCGAAAAGTGGGTCAGATCCTTCGGCGCCGAGCCACACGGGTTTTGGATGGACTTTCCTAATTGCAGACAGCCCGCCAGGCAATGACAACCACAACAGTTTTGCGGCCGAAAGCCCGTATAGCTGAGTATAAGATGTAGAGGACCTGCGGTACTGCTCGAAAGAGCACTCAGATCATTACCCTTCCACAAATACGATGGCACGCTTCAGAATCGCAATCATCGGTGCTGGCCCAGCCGGCTGCACGCTGGCTCGACTCTTGTTACACAAAAACGTCGACGTCGAGATAGTCGTCTTTGAGGGAGAAGAGCGGCTTGATGCCAGGACTCAAGGCGGCACTCTAGACTTGCACACTGAAACTGGCATTGCTGCGATGAAGCAATGTGGACTATACGACCAATTTGAGGAGAAAGCACGCTTCGATGGCGAGGGTGAGTCGTTTACAAATATGTACGTTAGGTACAATATGATTGATAATTTTCAACAGCGTTCAGAGTCACGAACAAGCATTTCCAGGCCTTTCTCCATTTTGCTGGTGCGAAAGATATGAAGTCATCTCATGGAAGACCCGAGATCGACCGTATACAGCTTCGACAACTCCTGCTTGACGCTCTCCCAAAGGACATGATCAGATGGAACCACAAGCTTGCCGCGATCAGCCCAAGTACTGGCGGGAAGTTTGTCCTGTCCTTCCGCAACGAGCAGCCTCCGCAAGGAGATTTTGATCTCGTGATTGGCGGCGATGGTTGTTGGAGCCGTGTTCGCAGGGAGCTGACAGACGAGCTGCCGCACTACTCAGGAATCGCCGGAATCTCGTTTCAACTCACGAACCCACAAGAGAGATGCCCAGATCTTTACCGACTAGTCGACCGAGGAAGCCTCTTCTCATTCGCTGATCATCGCGGCCTCATGGCACAGCAACTGGGATCTGGATTACTGAATATTGCGTACTGGGCGGTCAAAGATGAGGCATGGATTAAGAGCTTCCAAGGCGAGAATAACAATCTTGAGGCGATGAAGAGTGCGTGTTTGGATGAGCTCGAAGGCTGGGATCCACGATTGCTCAAATTCATCGAGATGAGCGATGCCGATGCTGTGTCGAGAAACCTTTACATGCTGTCTGTCGGCAATTCGTGGACGAATCGGCCCGGAATTACGCTCCTGGGAGATGCTGCCCATGTCATGACACCTTTCGCTGGTGAAGGCGTCAACCTTGCCATGTCCGATGCAATGAAGCTCGCTGCGGCGATCGAAAGCGCTGCACGGGTTGGTACCACAGAAGCACTTCATACCGAGATCAAGGCGTACGAAGAGGACATGTTCAAGCGTGCCACAGTGGTGCAGCAGACAACCTTCAATATGATGTCTGCTAGCTTGCTCAGCGAAGGAGCGCTGGACAGCAATATCGAGAAGTACATCATGACAGCTGCTGGAGATCACTTACCATCCTTTCTCATGCCGGTGGCTTGGTTTGTGCTGAGGTGCTACTATGGCCTGTGGAGGTGGAGAAATCCTCCGCCGCAAGCACGAGAAGTGCGCATCGCCTGACGAAGGCATGCAAGGAGGACGTCAGAATGAATGAGACACCCGGAGAAGACCAAAAATGGAGTGGTGGAATGATTGATCGGCATTGACTACGTGGGCGTTGCAGTACGGGAGATCAGGTCTTGTACGGCTGGATCTGCTCCATGCACCATTCCCAGAACTGGTCGCCAACGCCATTACCGCCCTCATCTCGAGGCAATGCCGAAGCAGCAATGTCTTCACGGATCTTCGACATATGGCCCCCCGGCATAATCCGCTGGCGGGACTTCTCCACGAGCTGGTCAGAGAGCACACAGCCACGCTCGGTGTGCGTGCCTTTGACAGGTGAATGCCTCATTCAGCCAAAGATAGTGACATGCCACCAAGGTAGACATCGACGGACATTCGAAGGCAACTTGCCTGGATTGCAGGCCTACTGTCTCTTAGCAAGAGTCAAGAGACACAACTGAAATAATAGCACATGGCACATCCACTACCCCATCCTCTCGATGAACCTTTGCATACTTTTGTGACGAGAGATACGTTCCTGCCTTGCTGATGCCCTACTTTGCCACTCCAGGATCATGCCTCTCATCATTGTCCCACCATTCGATGATCACGTGCTTCACAGTTGACTTTTGGCGCATGAGAAGCCTCAGACAGCACACTACAGGTCTTTGGCGCCAAGTCCTGTCGCATTACTCGCGAAAGTCTCTTCATCAACTCATCAAGCAAATTGACCGAGAATACTTGCAGAGGCTCCTAAAGTAACCCACCACGGCCAAATTATGTCTTTGCTACTCGCTGCGCACGCACATGGCTCCCAGCCTCTTGTGCTCAATTGACAGCTCGTCTTAGTCTGCACAACAGCAGTGACTTTTGACTCTTGGATCGATTGACAGGCCTTTGCGAATCATACGGCAGCAGTTCATGCAATCAAGGTGCTGCGAACTGTGCGATCAACGGATGTTGCAACCCAAGTCTGGTTGTTGCAAAATTCTAGCGTGCTTTGACGTGATCCTTTGCACATCCATACCAAGGTCGTCGATAAGAGCTTCCTGAGGAGGCAGTATTCAGGATACAATGGCCAGAAGACCAGAACCGCAGCCATGTATCACGAAATATGCACCCAAGAGGTCGCAATTGATCTTTGGGAGGAGACGCCAAGAGCATTCTGTTACAGCCATCCACGCGTGAATGGCGTGCTTCCCAGGAATCTTTTGCAGCAACTCGGCTCACGGCAACACAATCCTACGGATACTTTGAGCATTATCGCGACATAACAGCAAGTTGTTGCCCATGCCAATGCTCGCCTACCTGGAGCACCAAGACTGTCGTTGGTGGAGTCGAGCAGTAAAATCAGCCAATGCTAGTGAAGGAATTGTAAAACTACTCGATGGTCCTATACAGGGGCAGCTTCGCTATATAATGATGAACAGGTTCCGTGTCCTCGTTCGTCTCTCCACGAAAGATAATCTGAACTTGGGAAGATCAGATTCTTGCGATCATGGCAGATATCGAGAAGAGAGATCCTCCTCTGTCTGATCCCATTGCGAAAGCGCCTAAGCACACCGAGACTTCAGCAAGCTCCTCCTCCTCTGAAGACATAGCAGCTGTCCGAGAGCGCATTCTGATCCAGCAAGACTTGCAACGCACAGAGCCTCCGGTGCTACCCATCACAACACTATGGAGGAAGAAAGAAACCCATCGTTTGGACGAAATTGCTACTCAGCCATCGGTCTTTGATGATCCAGAGACCGCAAAGTACTTCCAACCTACTGAGAAGTATGAGAATCTGCACCGCTTTGATCCAGGCTTTCGCTGGACATGGGCGGAAGAGCTGGTATGCTTAAGCACATATCAGCGACGCCCATAACATGCTAACAAATGTCAGCCATTGATAAACAAGATAGACTGGAAGATCACTATGTGGGCATGCATTGCCTTCTTTGCCCTTGATCTCGACCGTGGTAATCTTAGCCAAGCAAACACTGACAACTTTCTCGAAGATCTTGGCTTGACCACGAATGGTATGTTCAGTCCGCATCTTCTCACAAGAATTGGAACATATACTTACCACCAAACAGACTACAATCTCGGAAATACCGTCTTTCGAGTCGCCTTCTTAAGCGCAGAGCTACCGTCACAACTAGTGAGCAAGAAGGTTGGGCCTGACCGATGGGTATGCTTCACAATGCGCACAATTACCGAGTCTACACTAAACTGTTTGACAGATCCCAACTATCATGGTGCTTTGGAGCATCGTTGCAGCCTCGCAATTCTGGCTCACTGGTCGGTCAACCTTCCTCGCGTGCCGCGCACTTCTTGGAATGCTTCAAGGCGGTTTGTACGTGCTCTCAACGCCCTGAAAACCTGTTCATCGTCACTAATCACGCCTATAAGTATCCCGGACATGATCCTTTACCTCTCCTACTTCTTCAAGGGCACAGAGCTGCCGTTCCGGCTGGCTCTATTCTGGACCACGCTCCGCATCGTCGATGTCATTGCACCAATTCTCGCGTTTGGCCTGCTTCGTCTTCGTGGTCTCCATGGCTACGAAGGCTGGAGATGGCTGTTCCTCATCGAAGGTCTCTTCACGCTGGCTGTTGGCGTGTGGTCATGGTTCATGATGGCTGCCAGTCCCACTCAGACAAAGTCATGGTACAGACCCAAGGGATGGTTCACTGAAAAGGAAGAAAAGATCATGGTCAACCGTATCCTTCGTGATGACCCATCGAAGGGCGACATGCACAATCGGCAAGCTGTGGACTTCAAGCAGCTGTGGAAGTCGATTTGCGACTTCGACATTTGGCCAATTTATTTTCTTGGACTTGTCTTTCAGATACCGGTTGGACCGCCTGATCAATATCTGACTCTGACACTGCGCAACCTGGGCTTCGACACGTTCGACTCCAACTTGCTTAGCATCCCGTCGCAAGCTGCAGGCGCTGTGACAGTGAGTTATCAGCGCATCCTCACGATGATCAAACGGCTAACGATGGGCAGATGCTGATCTTTACCTACTTCTCCGAGATCTGGAACCAACGGTCATACCTGGGAGCACTGGCTCAAATCTGGGTGTTCCCGAATATCCTCGCTCTTGCAGTCATCCCAGCTACCTCTTCCGCATGGGCAAGATTTGCCATAGTAACAGTCTTGTTGTCATGGCCTTCGCGTAAGTTTCTTCTTCTCATACGATATCGGAAGGCGCATAGGCTAAAATGTGAGCAGCTCATGCCATGCAAGTTGCATGGTGCAGTCGCAACTCTAATGCTGTTCGTGCACGCACAGTGTCCTCAGCTCTGTACAAGTGAGTTTCTTCCACAGCCCTTTCAGCTGGCTACATGACTAATACTCGCGCAGCATGTTCGTCCAGGTATCAGGAATCGCCTACTCAAACATTTACAGACAAGATGATCGGCCACTTTGTATGTGATCCACGCGAGAAGGGTTGTGATACGGTCAGTAAAGCTAACAAGCTGCAGATCGTCGAGGCAACAAGCAACTAGTAGCAGTGTGCTCAGCAAATCTGGTTTTGTACTTCCTTGTCAAGCTGTACTACACGTTCCGGAACAATCAGAAGGAAAAGAAGTGGCGAGCTCTGACTGACGAGGTGAGAATTCCTCAGATCGTTGTCCTTACTCACAATTTCGCTAACGTACATGTTCAGCAAAAGCTAGAATACCTCGAAACGACAACGGATTCAGGAAGCAAGCGGTTAGACTTCCGTTTCGTGAGTTGATCGTGGATCTCTGTGCTGAGTTTGATGTGATGCATGAATGCAGATCTGCGTCACGCAAGAAAGACTCTTAGAGTGCTGGATGTTGATGGCGCTACGATTGTGGGACCAGATCAATGGCATGGAAGCTTTCCACCAGACTGCTCAGATCACGTGCTCCGTGTTACTCGAATGAGCGGATTGTGATATTCCGCGCACTTGATATCTTCGGCAGTACCATAGGTCCTGTGCCTTGTTGCCACAAGCTGAAAGGCAATTATACGTGTCGAATAGATACCACCGAAGATTCCACTCATTTAGAACACTGTCATTGACCAAGATCTTATTTGTGCTGTGCTCGAAAATCATCTCGGCTTCATTGGTTGCGCACACGAGGTCGGCTTTCTCGGTTCAAGTTTCATCCGCCGATCATCAAACACGAACCTCTGATCGTGTGCTCCATCTCTACAGCTACACCTATTCACCATCATGTTGTCGCAAAGAGGTCTGCAGCTCCTGCGGGCACGTCGTGAGTGATCTGTCCACTGATGGCATCGAGCACAATGGCACTAACTGAGCATATAGCCGGCCTACACGTGAGACAGGGGTGCCAACTCGCGTTCCGACAATCAACACAATCGCGCATCTCTAGCGCCCTCTCGAAAGCACGATGGCAATCGCAAAGCGCTCAAACCGCCACGGGTGACGAGGCCACGCAAATTCTGGTCAAGCAGCGATTGAAGCGACCGGTCGCGCCCCATCTCACCATCTGGCGTTTCCAGGTTCACTACATTGCGTCTGGACTCAATCGTATCACTGGCGTCATGCTCAGTGGAGGGTTCTTCCTCTTCTACATGAGCTATGCAGCTGCGCCATATCTTGGATGGGAATTGACATCGGCCTCTGTTGCGGCTACTGTGGCCGCATGGCCAGTCGCTACGAAAGTGCTTCTCAAGGGCACCGTGGCGTTTCCATTCGTCTTCCACAGCTTCAACGGGTTGAGACATCTATACATGGACGTTGGAGCTGGATTTATGAATAAGCAGTTCATTCATACTGGTTGGGCGGTTTTTGGTCTGAGCGCAATAGGAACCTTGTATCTGGCCTCGATTTGATCACATAACTTCTGGCGGCGAGTCCCACTGTGGAACACAGCGACACGTGGTGATGGAAGGAAAGCTGTGGTTACTGGCATGTCTTGAGTCACTATTCCGCAGACTAGGACTGCGTGCTATACCCTGCGCAATTCAAGTCACAGCATTTTCACCTTTGGTCGTTCCTCCTGACCAGCTAGATACCAGATCCGGGCTTGTTGATATATTCGGACAGCACGGTTCATTGATGTGACTGCATGGACGGGTCCGTGCACCCTACCTGCCTGCCATAAATGACGAACGTTCCTGCCTCCGTTTTCGCTTTCCACGCATAAAACAAGACCGCGGACTGACACTTTACGAAGCTACTTCATTCAGGCCTTCGAAGATACTTGACTCGCGCTTGCCGTGGTTCTCAAGCGAAGCGGAAACGATCGGCCCTCATTTGTACCTGCACAAGATGCCTTCAGCAGACATGCATGATGTGGACGGCCCCGGCATGGAGAGCGAAGCAAGCCTAGACACGTGGATCAGCGACGAGGATGCAGACAACGGACGACACAGGAATGAACAAGATCAGGATGACTTCGACGTAGAAATGGCCTTTGCGGACAGAGAATATTGGGAGGAGGAGAGGAAGGCCGATGCCTGGCTGGCACGATACCCCGGTGTCCTCTACCCGAATCTCTTCATTGTCGCCGCAGATAAGACAAATGGCGAGGTGCACAGTACCCGCAGAAGTATTGACCAACCTTGTCACCTTCTTCGTTTGCCGATCGAGCTCCGTCGCCTGGTTTACGAGCACTACCTTTCAGTCGAAGACGAGGGGCGACATGCGGACGAAGACTTCGAGCCCTTTCCAACCAGCCAAAACAATCTGATCGGACGAATACTCTTAGATGGTGGCGATCTTGACTTCAAGCACTTGCTCTCGACTCCGCTACTGCGCGTATCTCGACAGTCACGCTTCGAAGCACTGCCGGTCCTACTAGGCTCAAGTGTATTCACAATCGAGTGGCTCGAAGTTCTACCTCGCTTTGTTCATTTCCTCGGTCCTCAGGGTCTTGCAATGGTCCGCTACTTGGACCTGTGGGACTTCTATGACTTGAGCGGTGTGCACAGACAGAAGCACCATGCGCTCATGACAAATTTGACAGCATTCCCCGGGCTCAAACATTTGCGGATCGTCCTTTGTACGCCGTGGGGCTCCGCGGCGAGGGCGTTCTTCGATTCCAACGACATCATCCCGAGTTTACTTAAGATCAAGGAAGGCGCGAAGCCGAGAATGAAACCCAACGAAACTCAAGCCCAATATCTGGGCTTCTACATCCTCGAGGAAGTCTCTGCTCACTCCTTCACTATGGCCTGGGATGAGCTCACACCGGAGAAGCCTGCAGCCTCCAGATATTGGGAGTTCGAACAGGAGTACGGACCATTTTACGGGCTGAAGAAGAGGATGAGAGACAACTACGAGCTGACTGGCGAGACGGCTGAAGATTCAACCATGGTCTTCTCAAGCGAGCGCACTCCTCAAGCCACTCAAATCAACGATGAGCAAATCTCTCCACCACGAACACGATCACGCGTCTGGCAGGAGACTGACGCCTTATCCAACAAGACAGTACCAATGTACAACTTCCTACGGGACCTAGTCCTCGAGACTAAGGATAACATCCCGCCGGACTTCACATGCTTCCCACGAGCGACCCTCTCGCATGGTGCTATCATGCGCGATTGTCCGATCTGCTATCTCGTAGGAGATCATTGTGGCAATCACAGCGTTCCCAATCATTTTGATGAAGAGATCCACGCGGAAATGTTCGCGAAACTATCGTACGTGGAAATGAGAGAGTCCGCGCATCAATTAGTGAATGCCGTCGTACAACAGGCGAATGTGGAAGATTTGAAGCGAGTGCTCATTGTGCAGCAGCATCTGGGCTGGCTTGATGTGCCGGGTGATGCTCAGTTACAGGGTCTGGACACTGCGGCTGCAGCTGGATGGGAAGGCAAAAACATCGACAAGCATGAGGTCAAGGTGTGGAATATGCTGTATCGTGCTATGCTCTCATTCTCGCGCCAGCGAGGCTGGTAGTCCTTCATAAAAGATGTACTGGACTGGGAGATATGAAAGTCGCTCACTGTCATCGCGGGATAGTCGCAGCAGACTGGTCAACGAGAATGTTGAAATGGAACACCATAATAGCTTTCCTCACAAGCCTATATCTAATGCCTCACTTAGCCGGTAGATGCAAGTCATTCTGTACCACGGAAAGCATGTAGCATACTCCAAGGCTATTGGAACGAATGAGGAGACTTGCTTCACATTTTAGTTAGCACCAAGAACGCTCATTGCCATATTGTGTTCCGAATGCAGCACGCATAGAGGTTTGTGAAGCCAACAGTCTCGAGACTGAACACTTTTTGATGTTGAAGTCCGGCGATTGCTTCATAGTAGACAATCCTGACATAGTTCGACAATGTCCCGTGACTTCAAGAATAAGGTTCGCGCGAAGAGGTCCGTGCATCGATCCGCCTCTGGACGTGGAGGACATCTCAAGTCGCTGTTTTGCTTGCGATGGCATTGCCATATCCAGATTGTCGAAAGCTTTCCCTCAAGAGAATTCCAAATCAGCACGACATTGGTAACTACCTCTGTATCGGACCTAGAGGGGATCAAGCTCACTGATCTCGTTGATCTATCGAGGATACGATGACATCCGATGTGTCAATGTCTGAGGTTGAGGTCGAAAGCGCTGAAGATGATGAAGAGACGATTGTCACTGAACACAGTGAAAACGAAGAGGAACATAGCGACGACGACATGGAAGAAGACTCGGACGATGACGACGATGAACTGAATGACGAGTGGACTGATGACGATCCAGGTCCGCCGATCAAACCGGAGGATCTTATGGTCACTCACGACAACAATTTTGGGGAAGAAGATGAAGCATTGGCCGATGACTATTACTGGAACGAGGACGCTGCGGCTGATGCGTGGTTAGCAAGAAATCCTGGCGGCACGAGAGTGCTCTACCCGAGACTCTTTACTGTCACGCCAGATGCAACATCAGGAAAAGTCGAGACTCCAGCAAGGACTACTTCCAGGACATGTCCATTACTCCGCCTGCCGTTGGAGCTCCGCAGCTTGATCTACCAGCATTACTTCGACCATCCGGACTACCATGCGATCCCAAGAAACTACGAGTACTTCCCGGATGGTCCAGGGGCACATCTGGCCAGAATTGTGCTCAGCAGCGAGGACGTGGAGCTCCAATTCTGGCTGTCCTCCTCCATCTTCCAGATATGCCGGCAGATACGATTCGAAGCACATCCTGTGTTTTTCAAGAGCCACGTATTTACTACCGATTACATCAAAGTCATACCACGCTTTGTTGACTTCCTAGGCAAAGAGGGCTGTGCATGGATACGGTATCTAGATCTTTTCGATCACGATGCCATGAAACGTGCAGCTTTCAACGCAGATGAAGGATATACCAAGATCATCGCAAGCTTACTCCATTTTCCAAGGCTGCGACATCTGCGCATCGTCCTGGGCAACTTCAGCAACGACAAATTCTTCTTCAATCCTTTCGATTTCATGAAAGGCGGGAAAATGAAGCCAGCAGCAAAGCCCAAGATGATACGGTCCAACCTCGAAACTCATTGGCCAGAATATTCGATTCTGAAGAATATCAATGCGGCTGATTTCACATTAGCTTTGGATGCGGGAGATGACGACTACATCCGCGAGTTCTTCAACACGTCGGGTCCTTTGGCCGACCTGATCACTTCCATGCGTGCCAACTACACTCTCAGAGAAACGGACGACAAATTCTCAGCGTCTGCGGTAGCACACCAAGCTGTCAATGGGATAGCAATAGCCGCCTTGCCAGGATCGACGCCTGCGATAGAAGCTGCACAGATACAGTGGCAGGATACTGATTATCTCGCGGACAAGACCGTGCCACTGTACAACTTCATCCGTGAAACTGTGCCAGAGACGACCGATGAGGGGTTCGAATACATCCACGCTTGCTTTCCACGTGCCGCACGCTCGACGGGAGCCATCATGCGAGATTGCCCAATGTGCTACGTCGAAGGAGCGCACTGCGGGTACCATGCCATCCCCGACACGCACAGCAACGAAGCGCACGACCTCCAGTTCCAAAAGCTGTCCTACGTGGAGATGATGAAGTTTGCAAAGATTGCCATAGAATCCATCTACACGGCGCCTCGAGATATCGTGGATCATTTCGAGCGCATACTAACTCTGCAAAGGCACAATGGCTGGCCAGAGCAAGCGTCGGTGAAATTGCTCGACTCGTTGGACCAGGCTGTGGCGACGGGGTGGGAAGGGAAGAATATGGACAAGCAGGAGGTGCGGATCTGGGACGTTGTATACCGCATGGTCTACGCGAAGGTCTTGGATCGTCAAGACAGCAACTTGCTAGATTTCTGCGGGTCTTGCAAGGTATTCCATGGGCTGTAGACTGTCTACCGCGGGTCTTGCCGATATCGGCGTTCGTCAATCCTGTCCCATGGATTCGGCAACTTGCAAGCGTCTTCATGTCACCATGTGAGGAGATATGCCATTAACAGGCAACTGCCATGCATCTCATGATCCTATCTTCAAGGGCCGCGATGGGCACGTACCGTGCGACCCGTTGCCAAACGCCGATTTTGCCGTGGCTGAGAATGCATAGATCTATCGGCATGAATGTCTCGTGCAGCACATGTAGCGACTCTTGCTATCTCACCTGACTCTGAATGCACATAGTTCTGATCCTAGAGTATTTATAATGGCGCAAGACAAGAGACCCTTCCACATCGCCATCATTGGCTCCGGCATAGGCGGCCTCGCCCTCGCCATCGGCCTCCTCCGCCATAACATCTCCTACACCATCTACGAGTCCGCGTCCGCCTACAGCGTCATTGGCGCAGGCGTAGGCCTAGGTCCCAATGCTCTGCGTGCAATGGACATGCTCGAACCCAAATTCAAGGCCCTCTACGACAAGATAGCCACGGGAAACATCACGCCAGGAAAGAACAATGTGATCTTCGATACGCTGCTTGCGAAGCCTGGATTCGGACTCGATGAGGGATGGGGCGATCAGATTGGGGCGCCGATTTATGATCGGACGAGTGCGCATAGGAAGGATTTGCTAGATATCATGACGACTTTGATCCCGATTGCGACGGTGAAGTTTGGGAAGAAGGCTGTGAAGATTGAGCAGAAGGGTGAGAAAGTGTATGTGACATTTGCGGATGGCGAAGTGATTGAAGCGGATGCTGTCGTGGGGGCTGATGGAGGCAATCGTGGTGTTACCAGGCCTGCAGTGCTGGGTGAGCGATATCCAGACGAAGTCATGCCGACGTACTCGGGCAAGTACGTGTACAGATCTATCGTGCCCATGGAGGAGGCGGAGGCGATCTTGGGCAAAGGCATGGCTGGTGACTCGAAGATCTTCCTTGGTCCGGTCAGGCATTTCCTGTCTTACCCCATCTCACATGGTAAGCAGGCGAACATCATTGCTTTTGTTTTTGAGGATAAGCAGTGGAATGAGCCACAGTGGACCAAGGAAGTGACACGCGAGGACATGATTGCGGACTTCAAGGGCTATGTTGACGACAGGCTGATAAAGCTGTTGGACGTGAGTTTGCCCGCCTGATTCATGAGCTTAGGCACTAATCACATGTAGTGGGCGAAACCGATACAATGGTCGCTGCACCATCATCTTAAAACATCTACGTACTACAACGGCAACATTTGCATCATCGGCGATGCAGCGCATTCAAGTCTGCCCCACCAAGCAGCCAATGCAGGCCAAGCACTGGAAGACAGCATGGTACTGTCTCACCTCCTTGGTCTCGTCAAAGACACAAAGGATATCTCGAAAGCATTCGAAGTGTACGATTCGATCAGAAGACCGCGTGCGCAAAAGCTGGTAGAGACGAGTGCGGAATGCGGCGTGGTTTACGTGCTGGGACATCCTGATTGCGGAGCTGACAGGCAAAAGGTCGTTGACAACTTGAACAAGCGCTGGCTATGGATCTGGGAGCACGATCTGGACGCTGATCTGAGGAAAGGGGAGGAGGAGTTTGCAAGATTGACGGCCGCGACTAATGGTTCTGCTTAGATGCATATTGTTCCTGTAGCACTACGCTTTCCTTGTCTTTTCAGCCAAGAGTGCCTCAGCATTCCCGACCAAGATCCTCTTCCTCATCTCCTCATCAAACATCTCGTTCAACCCCTTATCCATAACCTCCCTCAATTCCGTACACAACTCCCCATTCAAATACGGAAAATCAGTCCCATACATCAGCCTCTCTGGTCCCACAATCCTCAGCATCCCCACCACCTGATCCGGGAACGGAAATCCCGCAAGGTCAAACCAGAATCGCTCGTTGAACACTTTCTTCATCTCCTCGCTGGTCATGGCATGCTCCTTCTTCAGGATCTTGGTCGAGAAACTGGCGATGCGCTCGAGGAGGGAGCCGAGTGCTGAGCCGCAGTGCGGGATTATGTAGCGGATGTTTGGGTAGCGGGCGATGGTGCCGCTGAGGAAGAGGTTGGTGAGGCAGCGGATGGTGTCGAAGACGTATTCTAGGACACCGCCAGGAAGAGCCAGCGGAGCAGCGATTTGTGGTGTTGAGCCATCTATGGGGCAGTGGTGGCAGTTGGTTGGGTGGATGAAAACTATCGCTCCTAGCTCGTTCAGTCCTTCGAATACAGGCTCCATACTCGGGTGTCCTGGATATGTCCCGTGGACATTGGTCACAAGCGCGAAACCGTGGGCGCCGAGTTCATTGAGCGCGTAGTCGATCTCAGATAGTGACTCGTCCACGGCTGGAAGAGGTAGCGAGGCGAAGAATGCAAAGCGATCTGGCTGCTGCTTGCATATGCTTGCCATGTACTCGTTGGCATCACGGGTGACCTTCGCTCCGAGGGCGTGGTCATCATGGACAAGATGCGTTCCGGGCGCTGAGATGCTGATTACTGTCTTGCGGATGTTGTTGCTGTCCATGAATTGGAGATGTGATTCCACGCTCCACGGCTACTAGTGAATTAGCCTGTGCCGGACGACATGGCCGATAGACTTACTGGATCCCTTGTAGCTCCATTTGGCTTTGTGTTTTGATGCTCTTGACATGCCGTTCGCCAATTTGGCGGCATGACATGAGCATGGATATCGATACGCTCTGGTGGTGCCATGTTGAGGGACGAGGCTGAGTACAAGGCTGAAGTTACCGTTATGGCGTGAGGGACAATGGTACAACACAATGCTCACAGTCAGACCAAATGTTCAGTAGGATCCAATACGCATGTAGAGACAACGCGAATGCCGAAGCCGACGCCTGCAAGCATGTATTTGATCATGGACCCGTACTTCGGCTGCCTACTGCCGATGGTTTCCTCAGAGGACGGCTCCCCCCTTTCGAGGCGCACAAGCTGCGGAAACATTGGCAATGGGGATTTTGAGCAAGCTTCACTTGGCTAGAATGCCTCCTGTTGCTTGTAAACGCTTATACGCTCCCAGAAGGGCTCGTGGCATTTTCGGTGGTATTGTGCAATTGCTGGTGGTATTGCCTCTCATCGAGCGCTCTGCAAAGAAGTCATCGTCCGATCAAGAATCAGTGCCCTCCAGATATCTAAGAGTCCAGCATATCGCGAAGCGTGCTCGACGAAGTTAGTCCTTGTCAAAGGAAAAGGTCGCAGCAGGAGTTCCTCCCATCGAAGACGGCGCAGATCAACTGATGCCTGAGGCACACTCGCATAAGAACCCTGCATGCGGCGTGGCGTGTATGCGCTAAAGCGAGTCGGCTTCAGCCCTACGGTGGCGAAGTCATACATTCAGCAGCCTTTCCCCGCCAGCTCACTCTCGTCCCATCCTCATTCATAACACAACTACCATCCCTCGGACCAAGCACTGGTTACCACTCAGGATGGCGCCCTTATCAGCGGGCTCCTTCCACGTCCTGGTGGCCAAGAACCTCAAGGTTCTTCGGTGAGCAACCCCACGGCTGATGAGGCCGCAGCCTAGCGATGACGATGAATGCTAATGTTGGGGATAACGCAGTCTCGCCGTCAAACACACATCAAAGCTTATACAAAGCCAACTCCCTTCATCAGTACGACCTGCCTCCGAGCTTCAACCCGCACTCGCACGCATCGCTCCGCGCCAGCCAATCCATCCTGCGGCCTTCATCAAGCAGAGCAAGCGTTGGTTCTCGAATCAAGCTTGGAGAGCTACTGTTCGCGAGTTCAGCAGTGGAGCGACCAAGAGCGTCAAATATGATCGCTCTGCGTTCCCCAAGTCCCGCACGGGCAATGCTGTCAATCTCTCCACTGGCCGCGCTCCGTTTGCGAACACCCTCCGACCGAATTTGACGGGCGGCACTTTGGGACGCACAGCTGGTGGCTACTCCAATGGCGGCGCGGGTGGCGCAAGATACTTCTCGCATGGCCCAGCTGCACCAGCCCAGGTCATTCAGAACGTCAACCAGGCCATTCGCGCATTCATGATTGGCGGCAAGAAGGCACAATTCGCTGGCGTCAACCCACACACGGGCGAGAAGCGCTACCGCGAGGTCACTGAGCTGCAGAGCGAGGCATCCAAGAAGATGTCCGCGGTCCCCAAGGCCACCCCGGGCTCGTTCATCGACTTCGCGGTGAACCCATCAATCACCGCACTCACACCATTCGGCAATGTGTCTGGCTTCACGGAGGCACAGCAGCAGAAGATGGACCACCTCAACACTGAGGGTCTGCTCGATATCCTGTCCATCGACTTCTCGCGCGCTCTGAAGGAACTCGCTATCATCCTCAGTGATTTGAAGAAGCTCTCTTCACTCGGCGATCTACCCATCACGTACCAAAATTCATGTCTCAGGGTACACTTCCCTGGCATGGATGCAGATTCTGTCGAAAGTCTCGCCATTGAATTGGGTTTGCAACGCGGCATCATCCAGCAGGACCCAGACTTCGATGCTTACAACGGGACTGAGATTGCACTTCTCTTCCCTTACGCACCGAGCAAGAGTCCATCCGAATGCTCCTTCTTCGAGAAGCCAGTAGCGACACGAAAAGAGGACCAGTTGTGGTGGGATGATCCAGCGCTCTACGAGCCTCGGCCATCGACCCCTATGTTGAGGAATCTACCCACACCCGACTACTCTACCATGTCCGAACAAAGCTTCGAGATGGAAAGAATACCGGAGGATGTCCTCAGCGGCAACCCATGGCTGTCTTCACCTAGTGGCTACGAGACGATTCACAGCAGCGAGCTTGATTCGCCTAGGGTGCGTGCAAAAGAAAAGTCAGGTGCCTCGACACCTCTCGAGTATCAGGGCATTGAGGGCATCTACCGCTTCATGGAGCAGCTTGATGCTGCCGAGCGAAGGATTGCGGTATAAAGACTGTGGTCGAATCTCCAGGCTCAAATTGATGTTTCAGCGTGTTTATGTGATTTCGAGATACTAGTACCCCAGATTGTGGCTGCGATCATTTGGCCACGGTCGAATTTTATATGTAGTGAATGCAACTCAATTGCTCACATAGAGCACAATTTGAATGAGCTGAACGATCTTGATCTCTCTGTATGATTCTCGTTCGGTGCTGAATCCCCTGATCTGAGGCCGCCGCACAGGCACGAGCTGTTGACGCACCTGGCATTTCGCATCATCCCGCTTTCCGCTTTTCGGACCCACAATTACACAACCTTATAACCTCGAAAGCCACGTTTGGCTACGCAGTCATCAATTAACCGCACCTACATGCACATCTAGAGCTTCTCTCTTCTTCCTTCCTCTCCTCTCCTCACACATTCTCATCTGCTGCCGCCACAATGCCGCAGCCATTGAACAGCAAGGATGGCGCATCGTTTCGGCAGCTCGTCAAGCTGTACGAGGCGAAGCAGCATAAAAAAGCTATCAAGACGGCGGATGGCATACTGAAGAAGAATGCGAATCATGGGGATACCATGGCGATGAAGGCGCTGACGTTGAACTCGATGGGTCAGACAGAGGAAGGTGCGTTCCTCCCTCCGTCTCCAACATTCGCTGTCACCGCAGCACGAGCATACCGAAGACTAACGGACGGCCACAGCATTCACACTCGCCAAAGCGGCGCTACAAGCAGACATGAAATCGCACATCTGCTGGCACGTCTACGGCCTCCTCTACCGCAGCACCAAGCAACTCGACGAAGCCATCAAAGCGTACAAGTTCGCCCTCAAGCTCGAGCCCGAATCGCAGCAGATCCAGCGCGACCTCGCCTTCCTGCAGATCCAGATGCGCGACTACGCCGGGTACATCGAGTCGCGCAAGGCGATCTTGCAGCAGCGCAGCGGGCTGCGGCAGAATTGGACGGCGCTCGCGGTTGCGAATCACCTTGCGGGCAATCTGGCGCAGGCGGAGCATTTGTTGAAGACGTATGAGGACACGTTGAAGACGCCGCCGCCGAGGACGGATTATGAGCACGCGGAGGCGGCGCTGTATCGGAATACGGTGATTGCGGAGATGGGAGAGACGGAGCGGGCGCTGGAGCATCTGGAGGGTATTGCGAAGGGCGCGCTGGATCGGACGGCGGTCATGGAGTTGAGGGCCAAGTATCAGTTGCAGCTGGGAAGGAAAGAGGAGGCGGAGAAGAGCTACAGAGCGCTGATTGAGAGGAATAATGAGTATAGGCTTTATTATGAGCAGCTGGAAGAGGCGCTGGGTCTGGATCGCGCGAAGGATCAGGATAAGATTGCGGAGCTGTATCAGGAGCTTGCGGGCGAGAACCCGAGGATAGATGCGCCCTTGAGGATACCGCTGGACTTTTTGGAGGGTGAGTGGTATGGTTGGAGATGTGAGACGACACTGACGTGACCATAGGAGAGAAGTTCAAGGCCGCAGCGGACAAATATTTGAAGCGCATGCTCAGCAAGGGCGTGCCATCCACATTCGCCAACATCAAGACCCTATACTCATCACCTGAGAAGCTCGCAACCATCCAGGAGCTAGTGGAAGGCTACGCAGCAGACCCAAGCGCAGCCAACGACAGCACAAAGCAGACGAACGGATCAAAATCGACACGATTCGAAGAGGCCGTGTACTACTTCCTCGCACACCACTACGACTACCACCGATCACGAGACCTGAAGAAAGCCATGGAGTACGTCGACAAGGCAATCGCGCTGGACCCCAAGTCTGTCTTCTACACCATGACGAAAGCGCGAATAATAAAGCACACGGGCGACCTTGTAAAAGCGGCAGAGGTCATGAACCAAGCGCGCGAACTCGACGAGAAAGATCGATACATCAACACCAAATGCGCCAAGTACCAGTTACGGCGCGACGACAACGAAGCCGCGATCAATACCATGAGCAAGTTCACGCGCAACGAGACGGTGGGCGGTGCACTGGGTGACCTCCACGACATGCAATGTATGTGGTACATCACTGAGGACGGCGAGTCGTACCTGCGACAGGGCAAGCTCAGTCTGGCCTTGAAGCGCTTCAAGAGTATATACGACATCTTCGATGTGTGGCAGGAGGACCAGTTCGACTTCCACCAATTCTCGATTAGGAAGGGTCAGATTCGTGCATATGTGGATATGATGCGGTGGGAGGACCGGTTGAGGGAACATCCTTTCTACACACGCGCGGCGCTCAAGGCGATCAAGATCTACACTATGCTGCATGATGATCCGAAACTGGCGAGTAAGGGACTGGCGAACGGCGTGGACCTGGACAGCCTAGATCCCGCGGAGAAGAAGAAAGCCCTGAAGAAAGCGAAGAAGGAAGCAGAGAAGAAAGCGCAGGAAGAGCACGAGCGCAAGGAAGCAGCGAACAAGACGCAGTCGGGCAAGAAACCGGGTACAGGCGCGGACGGCGAGCCAAAGAAGGAAGACCCGGATCCGCAGGGCCTGAAGCTATTGGAGACGAAGGCGCCCTTGGATGAGGCGGTCAAGTTCCTTACACCGATGCTGGAGCTGAGTCCGAGGAATTTGGAGGCGCAGAATGCGGGGTTTGAGGTCTATATTAGACGGGGGAAGTTGTTGCTCGCGTTGAAGTGTCTGATTGCGGCGAAGGGGATTGAGCCTGGGCAGGAGGCGTTGAAGGAGCAGATTGCGAGGTTTAAGAAGGCTTGTGAGTTGCTGCGGCCACCCGTTTATGATCATATAGTATAGATACTGACGTTTGACACAGTGGACTCGGCACCGGAGTCGACAAACCCGAAGTTCGATGAGGCGCTGAAGGCTGGACTGAAGGAGCTCGGTATCTAGGTCTTTAAGGGCCTCGGTGAAAGCTAAGTGAAAGTGACGGAAAGGAGAAGAAGACGGAGATCGGGCGGAGAAAAGGGCGTGCGATGCTGCATGGTGTTCATCTGCACTTGCATAGCGTGCGGTGGTCCAAAGGTACATGTCAATCATATACGGGCGGGGTGTG
The DNA here is from genome assembly GCA_000611715.1 of Scolecobasidium constrictum UM 578. NCBI lineage: Eukaryota > Fungi > Ascomycota > Dothideomycetes > Venturiales > Sympoventuriaceae > Scolecobasidium > Scolecobasidium constrictum. The sequence continues at coordinate 132,304 of AZYM01000208.1, forward strand.
GTTCGCAAAAGCTGTTCATTGAGTGCTGTATCATGAGCTTGGATGACTTTGGGGGGCTTGATCAGCCCCTTCATGGAAAATGCGTGTGCGAGTCCAGACTGTCTCAGGCTGCCTGTTCATTGATAGCATGGCAGATGCATAGCGAAAGTAGATCGAATGTTCATTCTTCGCGATGATTATCATTACTTGTGGCTCATGAGAGACGTCCCTCGTGCCATCTCATCAGCCACAGATCACGATCTCAGCACAAGCCCTCTCATCGACGATCGTACGAGCTTGCTAACGCAGGGTCGTCAAGGTTCTCTCGTTGTGACGCGCACATGGCGACACTGCTGCAATGCTGGCGGCCTCTGGCTTCCCAAGGCTTGTCTCCTCGAGTCATTTAGACTTGTTCGCGAGCTTCAGGTGAATCAATACTTCTGCAGCTACTGCTAGAGCACAACGCCACAACTATTTCACATCCCTTGGGGTTGACAACGTGCTACAGTCGGGCCTTTGTGCAAGCTCGTCTGGAGTCGTACTCCACGATCGATACCATGATAGTCTCCGGATTGCCGCTGCAGCGGTTGAGGTTGTCGGAGGTACCGATGGTGAACTATGGATGGAGATAGCTTGAGACGGTGAGACGGTATCACTTGACATTGACTCGTGGTTGAGATCGTGGACTACCTGTTCTGGCTCTAGTAGACGCAGAGGAGCTCAGTGAGAAGGTTGTGATTGGGTGGACCCGCACGTTTGGGTCTTACTCCTTCGAGCTGTTGTACTTGATGATGAAGGAGTAGGATCGTGATCTGAGAGCAAGAGGCACATTACCATGACTCTAGCGATGAGCGAGATACCAGAGAAATCTGACATCCGCATCTCCAGAAGTGCAGCGAGACGCTTGCGCCGTCGCCGTGCAATCTGCTATCAACTCCAATCAATGCCTTCCGGAACAAACACCGGATGAAGTGAGAACGGTCACTCAGGACCCGCTGGCTGGGTCCAGACCCTCATGGGCCTCATGCAGAAGTGCAAATGCCCTCCGAGGGGTCATGGCATTTGCCTAAGATGGCGGCATGGCGTAGGACAAGGCGAAAGAGACCACCATGCGCATGAGGCAGGGTCAGACTACGTTGCTGCATGATTGTGCTCCTTCGCGTAGCTAGCCTGATATTATTGCGCAGGTTTACGACGACCTGCAGAGTGCATGCATGCATACGCTTTCGACAAAGCTGAAGATGTCGAAAATCAAGGAAGGCAACGTGCAGAAAAGTACGTAAGGTATGGGGCGAGGGAAGCTGAGATGCAGCACCGAGATCGTGGTGCACATGGTGATGGATGAGTGCATTCACGATGCTCACAACGAATGGCAGTGGAGCTCCAACGTTTCCACAACTTAGCCTTTCCACTATCCATATCGCTAGGAGGATCATGTGTTCCTGGTGTGATAAGCGTAGGCGTGCGGAAACGAATGCCTTGATCACCAGTAGTACGCACATTAGTCTCTCAGAGAACCATTCGGCAGCATGCAGCCATCCAAAGTTCGAGGTTCGAAGTCAAGGCGTCAGCAAAGCAACACCATGAAGTCAGTATTACTGAACACGAACGGAGCAGTTCCCGTCTCCTGGTGGTCCAGATGAGGGGTCGAAACTCATCCTGGCTCTCGTCACACTTTAAATTTTTTCCAATGCATCGAAAAGCGGGGTCTGGTTCACTCTTTTTTGGTTGTCGCGCGGGGAGGACGGGATCTGTGGACCTTGCTGCTCCCATGTCTGTCCCATACCAACTTTGCAGATTACCTGCAGAGGCTCACGTCTTCGGGGCTGGCGCCGAAGGAGACGAATGGGAAAATTGCAGCCTGACGTAAGAAGCAGAGCGGAGTTGGATCCTGGAAGTCAGTCGTTGGGTTGCGACATTGGAAGGCGCCGGTTCAGACAAAGTAAGGTTGCACTTGTGGCGCCAATGTCGGCAATATTCTCGGCGCAGAAATGAGACGGCAAGGTGGAGGCGGAGACAGTGGCAAGCCTATCAACAGATGTGGATGAGAAAGCACAATGAACATTGAACAGCTTGAAGTGCATTGAGTGCATTATTGTCTACGGAAGTGAGTGCAGTAAGTGCCCACACTCAAAGTAGACTGAAAACCTGGTCCTTGGACCATACGTCTGTGTGCCAAAAAGCAACAGTAGAATCCCGAGCTCCCTTTTTATGCTTTCCGTCAACTGAAAAAAGTGTGTATCTCAAGTGCAGAGTGTGTTCCCTCCCAAACAATGATGCGCCTCGTGTCTCGCCAAAGTGTTGTAGCCATGACAGCCGATGTGTCTATGAATTCGTGAAGAGACAATCAATGAGACCACCAAAAACTCTTTCGGAAACCCCGGAACGCCATGCATGATTTGCAATCCCTTGCGTATGGAGTACATAAGTCTCGTCGCTTGGGAATAATTAAAAAAATGAATTCCAGAAGTGATAGAGAATAGCTCTAGAAGTGGTCGTCTCGCTTTGCTGCAGCCATGGCGAGGGTGTCGAGACCATTAGCCATACCGTTGGGCATTTGCCCGCCCAGTGCGGGGTCGAGGACCATCGTCGGACTCTGAGGTACAAAGTTTGCAAACTGCATCGATGGGTCTGCATACTGCTGCATCATGTTCAGAGATGGCGCGAATGCGCTGTCTGGAAAGCCGAAGCTTGAGGCAGGACTGTGTGCCAGACTTGGATCGACCATGCCAGGCGCAGCAGGCAGCGAAGTCTGCAGTGGCATTCCTGAGGTTACGATCTGATCTGGTGCCGAGGTGCCGGCAGTGCTGGCGCGCTTGCTGGTACGCTGTCGCTTTGGTGCGCTCTCGCCGCCAGCGGCTTTGGTCGCATTGCGTCCATTTTGGTGAGTGCGACGATGCTGCTCCATGTTGTCTTTTCGCGTGAAAGCCTTGTTGCACTCCGGGCAGAAGGCATCCTTCTTGCCGGTGTGCTTTTTCGCATGACGGGCAGCGTGGCCTGAGGTGGTGAAGTGATCCTGGCAATTGTATTGCTTGGCTAGCGGGCAAGGGTACGAGTTCTTCTTTGTTTGCTGCTTTGCAGGACCCTTCGACGAGGTCGAGGCTTGGTCGCTGATGGATGGAGGTCCCTGAACAGGTCCCTGACCCAGCGAGGGCTGGGGTGCGATGGCCTGCGGAGCTGGATAGGTGAAGTGCGCTGCATGCGGGTTGATCGGCGGTGGATATGTGGCCATGGAAGGGTCTACCTGCGGAATGAATGGGAACGCGCCATCCTGCTTGGAGTTGGTGGGCTGCAGACCGTTGAAGTCGATAAAACTCGGCGTCACGGGCGACGGCGAGCGTTGCATTGTTGAGTCGGATGAGTCGCTGCGGACAAGGTGTGGGGTGGGTGGTGATGAAGAGGGTGAGAACGCGTGTTGAGAGCGAGAGCTGAAGGTTCGACTGTGCAGAGGCAAGGAAAATACGTCACAGCGCCCAGCCCCCGCCGGACCGCGGGCTACCACTTCTGAACTGTCGTTTAACAGTGATTGTACGGAAATTCGCCGGTCGAGAGGTTGTCTTCGCTCCATAATCGAATAAAGCTGGTTGCGAGCAATGTGAATCGTAGACGACTGCAGGAGGACAGATTTGCTCTGCTCCTGCTTGTTGCGCGTGTGTTTGGCGTTGGCGGAAGGTACGATGTGAGGATGTGAAAGTAAGCGCGTTGGCTACTCGTGACTGGTCGAGGACACAGTGATAAAGCAACTTTTCAAACGCAAACTCAAAGTTGAGTGCTTGCAAGCGAGGCCAGCTGGTCTTGAGAGTGAAATTTGACTCGAGTTCGGAGCCAGACTTGTGAGTGGGTTTGATGCGACAGTGATGAGGAGCGCGAAGTGCTTATTATGGACAGGCAACTCGGCGATCAAGCACAACAGGATAGGCAGATCTGATGCTTCGATGAGCAAGCGGCAGGTAATGTAAGTGAGCTGGAAGTGAAGACTCTTGTCCGGCAAAGGATATGCCTAGGCTTCTGTGTAGTACAGGAGAGTTCAGAAGGTTCAGACCCTCGAAGTATGGAGATGCAACCCAGCTTATAACTGCCAGCCAGGGCGTTCTCTTGGGCGCACGCCTACAATAACAGGGACGGCAGGGCAAAGAAAGATCTGACAAGGGCTCAAGATGGAATTTGGAGCGCGTTTCTGTTTCCCATGGGCCCATCCGATGTCCCTATGGCTAATCCTTGCGCTTGTTCGAAGGACCCCACTAAAACAGCTACGCCAAATGCAATTCACGCTCCCTCCACTTCCACCACCTGTCGATCCCGGATAGTCACCAGAATGCTGTGTACCCAAGCTTGCCGCGACAGCTGTTTTGTTTTCCTGGTGCTGAATCACAAAGACAAGTCTGATTTGTACAGACCAGAGCAGAAATGGCGTTCACGGACAATTGCTGCTTACGCGCCCTGAAGCAGCGGTCGCGGTACCTGGTTCAGCATCCCGGGCACAGTAATTTTTGGAGAGACATAGAGATCTCGATCGCAAGCCAAATCGACCGACCTTGCCGGCCCTTTCCCCCTTTGCGCCCCACAGTCTGCCACGAATTTCCTTAGCCACTTGTCCACACATGGAGTGTCCGATTCGCGGCCGTATCAGATTCCCATGAAATGCAGGTCACTATTTGAAGCCTCATGCGATTAATTCGTGCAGATACCATCAGCAACCTCATCGCGGCCGAGACAGCGAGCAGTCATGGTCCCAGCGAGCAGTTCAGTGCTGCACCATCGACATACTGGATAACATGTATCACTGGACCGGCCATGCCACTCCTCCATGGACTTCCGGTACCTCGCGAGCAAACCACAGAACAAAAGCTCGATCTCACGATCCCTTACGTCACTCTGCCGTGGCGTCTTGTGGTATCTGTGGCTGCTCGGTAGTCAGCGATCTACATACTAGGGTCCAGCGTTGACAGGAAGGGAATGGCTCCGCGTGGTCAAACCTCGTAAAGTGGAGGTTCGTCCTTCGCGCTATTGCACTGCTCCCATGCCGGCGGATAGGCTTCTGCGCCATTGACGCAGCCTGCGCACGGCCACCTGCCCTGCAGAATTGGCGTGCAGAAACGTCCGATGAACACCAAAAAACTCGATCGCAGCCAGTTTTATACAAGGTACGCGCTTGAAGCCACAACACGTTCCCCTCTACCCAAATTTTTGTAACAACAACCTGAGTCTAGATTTCCTATTCGGTCCGTCTTCACTTGGGCTGGTCTAACAATAACACGGCTGTCTGTGCAGGCTGATCTTTTCCAGTGTCGTACAGGAGAGCAGGAAAGTTGTTCGCACAGCTCAATTTCTCACCTGTTTGATGGAGAGTTGCGCCGGAAGCCTGCATTGCGATCTCGATTGCGAGCACATGCGGTCAGACGTCTTGTCACAGAGTAGTTTCACGGCATTTGTTCGACTCTGTTTCCCATGCAAGCGAGTCAGCATGGCAATTTGCAGCTGCAAAGATACTCATGACCCTGAATGTTCCAGTATCGTGAGTGCACTCAGGGTCCCCGATTGTGGTCGGGTCCGGAGCCCTGCTTTCGACGCTGTCAAATGCCCTGCAGAAGCCAAATTTGAGGCGCGACAGAACCACGTGTAGACGACGTCACTGTGGAGCCTACCAGAAAGCATGAATTTCGGATGCGGCCGCGCCTCGGAGCCTGCTCCACGCTGATCGGATTGCATGTTCAATCAAAAGTTCGCTGCTGCCTCCGAAGAAGCGACCAATAAACAATGGCAGAACGGCAGCCGAAGATTTGACATTGCGTTCTTGAGTCTTTGACGTATGCGAGGACATCGCGCAAGCGTACTGCTCCTATCTGGCTGCCCACGAGTGTGGCTCCCGTGGCCAACGACGTGTCTTCTCCTAGAGACTGCTTACAGAGCGTTCAACACACATGCAGCGCAAACTTGGTCATTATGCTTGTTTATTGCTAACCGAAGTTAGGCACGCGACAATGCTGCATCGATCCCTGTCCCTCTACGCGAGGGTTGTTCACCCTGGAGCTGGAGCATGGAGTTGTATTGCACCAGATCTGGTCGACGCGAACCCTTGGAGACTGATCCCGTTTTGTACCAGATCGTGATCCCTTGACGGACCCATTTCCTTGATCAGACCCCAGGAACTCCATTTGGGGGTTGCTCGCCCCGGCTTGTCCAGATCAAAGTCAACACCAAGATGTGGTGCATCACGATGCTCGCAACACAAATTTCGCTATCCCTTGTCTGTTCAACTGCACAATGATCAGAGGACTCGTTTCTCACATAAATATGTGTGTCGCTTGCACGAGAAGCCTCGGCATTGGTGTTATCAGGCCCGATATGGCTCTTCCATCGTTGGACACCGTACTCCTCCACCACCTGAGCAGATTTTGCACGTTACAGCCAAGCAGGATGCTTATTCCTCCACTGCGATCCGAAGCCTCTGCATGCTCCTATTGGTACAGGTTGAAGATGACTTGCAGTGGTAGCCTCTACCCCGCTGCGAACCGGCAACCACTATACTATCATCTTGGCAGGCATTCAGATCTTGGTTGCGTTCAGTCGGACCGTCTGACGGCGCAATTGTCCCTGAACTAGTAATGCTCTTCCGGTTCTCCACGCCGTTGGATTTGGCTGAGGCTCTGAGCTATCAGAAACTTCGTCATTCCTTTAGGCCCTGCGAAGCTACCGGAAGCAGGAGATACATGCAATTCAACACCAACACGCAGTGGACGCCATGATCAGAGGTATTTTCGAGCTGAGCCGCAATCCGGCGTGCGCACAGTGACTCTCAGCATCCTCGGCTGAAACACGTCAGTAAATGAACTGCGCGATTCTCTGATATATGAGACTTCCTCGAGGTAGATAAGAGCAACGCGGTCAATACCTCTCGATGACCTCTAAAGAAGTCGATCATAAGCGCACTCTTCGATGTCTTGTTGACATCTGAAACATTGTCTCCGGCCAGCCTTCTTGACTATTTCCCGCTGCATCGGCTGCATTTCCGTCTATGCTTCATCAGTCCCACCTGCTGACTCACGGACACCATTTCCGCTTTGCATTTTATCCAACCACAAGCACGGCGGTCACATATACTCTCACCCCTGACAGGCGCCATCGAGGACGTATCTCCTGAAAAGAGTACGAGCGTCACGATATGACGTACCGATTGATGAGGTCTACATAAACGCTTGCGATACCTCCTGTCCAGACACTTCTCGCTTAGAGACTTTCTTCAGCACGGTTTCAAGCATCGCTATTTTACATTGCCATTGCGCCCGCATACCGTTCCATCGGAGTGCTGAGGTGTTTCAGGTCATGCTCGAAGGCCAGCAATCAGCGTCGATGGCGGCTTGACGAAGCTTCACCAGTGACTTATCCTCTGGTCATATTCATCAACAGACGTACACGTCGCTCTACCACCCGTCAATCGTTGAGGACACTGCGATCGTCGATGAAGAGAACACGTGCTTGACATCGGCGATCGAGCGAGAGCGAGCAAAATCGCAGACGGAGGGATATCCGTATGGGAATCTGCGGTTGCCGACAGCTCACAAACGCGTTCACCATCGACGATCTGAAGAGCACGTGTGCACGCTGACAATCGAGATCTCCATGAGGTGAATGTGAGTTGTCCGCTCCTGGCTTCGCGATGTTTCCTGCGAAGTTGTGGTCGTCGCCGGCCAATTTTGGGTACTCAGAATTGCTAGTCGCTGCTCAGGTGACATTGGTCCTGGAGACGTTTGCACGCTGTAGAAACTAGAGGGCGAATTCGCGCGTTCTCAATGATCAGGACCATAATATTCAAGAAACATTTCAGCAAGCGTAGTTGCCACAATTTCACCACGAGGACTTATCGCCCGGCCAACAGCCTTGTCTTGGCAGTCTACCAAGCTGTTCAATCGTACACGATAGCAGAATAATAGTGCTTGAGGTGGCATGATCCTCGGAATCACCAATCCACCGAAGATGACCTGTTCCTTATCGCTTTGCCATATTTCCAGAACGCCCATGGAATGGGAGACGTGACTAACGCAATAAAAGCAAGGAGCGAGTTACCCCATCCCAGGTCAAGCGCGTCGTACATTGCAGGGCCCGCAAGTGGCAGCAGCGCTCCAAGGACTGATCGAAAGACGATGTTTGCTGCTACAGCAGAAGCGGCGTACCGCGTGTAGGTATCGACTAGATAGTTCAACGTTGGCATCTATTTGCAAAGTTAGGATATCGATTTCGATCTCATTTGGCTACAGCGCGACCTACAAAAACCACCAGAAGACCAAAGCCTACCAGGGCGGTGCCAATCTCTGGCGCGATCCAGTGAACTTGGTTCTGTGCTGTCCAGCCATATAGGAAGAGTCCTGCAGCGACAATCGGTGCGCCAGGGAACATAAGGGGCAAACGGAATTCTGGCTCCATGACGCCGTTGTTTTTCGCGGCCAGCGTCTGGGCAATCTTGTCAGAGAAACGACCAAAGATCACAAGCCCGATGGCCATCCCGATACCGATACCTAGGTAAGCGAGACCTGTGTTGGCTACCGAGAATGAATAGGTGTCTTGAAAGACAGCTGGGAATGTCGTGAAAAGCAGATATATGTAGCTAGAGGATATTAGCCAGTCTCCAACATCAGGTTTTGATGGGAGGTGACATACCCATACACAATCGACATGTACAATGAGAGCAAGAACACGATCGGAGAAGTGAAGAGCATCTGAAAAGGTCGGGCCAGTGATTGAACCAGATATTCTCGAGGATTTTTCGCCGTGGCGAGCTTGGAGCTGTGGTGTTTCCCGGTCTCTTTACTGATCTTCTTGGCTTTGCGTTCTAGTAAGATCGGTACATAGGTCTCTCGGAGGAAGGCGAGCGTACTGAGGACTCCAACCGCTGAAAGTATACTCATAAGCCAGAAAATCCAGCGCCAGCCTTGTAATCCACCCAAATAGCTTCCAGCTATTGGTCCCACGACGGGTCCAAGGAGAGGTCCTAGTGCCCAGACTGCCATCGCGCCACCTCGCTCGTGCACTTCAAACATGTCCGCAATAGACCCGCTTCCCACTGTTATGGCGGCTGAACCAGCAATTCCGGCGAGCAGGCGAAAACCGATAAGCGATGCAAAGCTCGGTGCAACAGCACAGGCGACATTGAAAACGACGAACAAGACATTGCAGACGTAGTAGATGGGGTTTCTGCCGTAGAGTTCGGAAAGTGGCGCGATGAATAGAGCTGTAAGACTTGTTAACTGTGGTTCAAGGGAGAACAGCGTTGTGCACAGGGTCAGGCCTACGTCCGGATCCGTTGCCGAGTAGGTAGATGGATACGACAAAAGAGCCGAGTGTTGCGTTTGTGGACCCAAATTCTCGCATGGCCTCTGCAACGCCAGGCGCGAACATTGTAGAAGCAGTCGGTCTATGACAATTAGCATCAATGGGCTGGGCGGTTTACTGATGGCTAGGCCACAAGACTTACACAACGAAGCTCATGTAGGCGAGCAGACCTGCATGAAGCCATTTCTTTCCTGGCGTCCAATTGTATGGGTTGTGGGGATCATCTGGTCCATCATAGTCGACGGCATCACAATCGGACGTCGAAGTACCTGAGCTCTTGTCTTCCGTGTTCTCAAGATCACTGGAAGACTGCTGCTTCTCGACATCATGAGTCTTGGTGCTGTGTTCCATCTGCTCCTCTGCGTGCCCTGGATCGGAAGCTGCTCCCACTCGTGTTGTCGCTGACTCCATGACCTTCAATCGCTTCTAGGGTAGCGTTGCCCAGTAGACTGGAAAACGCAAAATGAAAGAGATTGTGATGAATAGAAAATGGATAGATAGGATGAGGACGAGAATGTAAGGGTCGACTGACTGAATTTCAAAGGCAAAAGGTTAGAAGACGGGTTCGGAAGCAGATGAACTGTTGTTCAAAGGCGCATCATGAGAGGTCCGCATCCGCGCCCAAAAGGGCATGGGAAGCTTAACTCCGCTCGACATTCGGACATATCGCTTGCTCATTGACCGAGCATTCGGTCGAGGGCTATGCTTTCATCTGTGAATTTCCCAGTAGGCATATGGTAGAGTTGCAGCAGAGGTGTGCGCCGCCGGCACAACACGATATTGATATCTTGTGGTTGGCCTCCCTGTATATAGGATGATAGCCAACCAAATGAAGCTCTCTTATAAGCACGAAACGAGCGCTGCATTAGGACGCCAAAGTGGTAGGAGAAGAAGACAACATCGTCGGGTTGATAGGACGTCCCACCTCCGCCCTCGAAAGGGTAATTGCTAGACTGGATTAAGTCTAGCGGACGCGTTGTCTAGATCGCCAGCACCAAGAACGGAATTTGTACACCTCATTCGAGCGCATCATCTCAGTGAACATGATTTTCCCAGAGTCTTGCGCGGCTCACGCATGCGCCGTATCTGTAGCCAATGTTCGAAGCGTACAATCCAAGCCTACAGCCTCAAGCAACCTCAGGAGATGTCAATCGGGGCCGATCTGTCAAGAAACCATCATATCATGCGCGTAGAGGGATCTCATCAGCCGAGTGGAGACGCTAACAGTTTAACAGCAAGCCTGTGCGGCATGTAGGAGCAGAAAGATCCGATGTGACTATGTTCGCGGCAGTATCGAGTGCACAGCTTGCCAGCATAGGGGCGTGACATGCATACCAACGGCATCGAAGCCACTTTTAAGGAAGGCGGATAGGTACTCGGCCTTTCAGATCCTTTGATATAATGGCTAATGTTTCATGCAGGGCAAGCCGGCTAAAGAGGGTCGAGCAGCGGCTGAACAAACTCCAATCATTATGCTCGTTGGCGGGACTTGTCAATGATGATATAACAGAACCTCGGACGGCAAATGCAGCAGGCGATCTTACTGCACGCGCTGGAAGTAATAGCTCAGATGATGCTCAAGCTCTACAGCGCAAAATTGAGCTTGTAGAAGCACCGTCTACTCGGAACCCAAAAGCGCCAACATGGACTTTTCCTCATGGCGCTTTTCTGCCAGCAAGTAGCACCATTCCTCCCAGCTGGGAAAGTAAATGTTGCGCTGGAGACGACGACATCGTCTCTTCGGTTAACGAGCCGCGTGTTGCTCCACATCGAGGCTCGCAACTGCCTTCAAGGGAACAGTATCGCCAAACCTTGTCGATCATCTTTGCCGACGAGGCTGAGACTCGACTGCTTTCAGAGCTTGACATGAGTGGCCCACCAGGACGGATCGCTACGCTTGAGCTTCCGCCCATGGACACCACGTTCTTGGTTGTGCGCCACCTGCTCCAGCATTTAAACACCATCGTACCTCTGTATGACGAACATGCAGCGTTTCACCTACTGGAAGTATGCTATAAGCAGAACACAACACCCGAGCCTGACGCTGCCGTATATGTGTACTCCCTTGTTGCGCTTGCATATGCATGTAGTGGGGATATTTCTCTCCACGCGCATGAAAGTGTGGAGAGAACAGCATGGACATTCTTCGCACGCGCCTCGCGATACCTCCCGCAACTTATGGCTGGGGACGAGAGTCTTTTCTCAACACAAGCGACCCTCAGTATGGTACGTAATAAAGGCCTACAAAATGCACTTGTATGGTTCGGTGCTCATAAAACCATCAGGCGCTTTTCCTAGTAGTGCACGGTGCTCTCAAAACAAGCCTGCATCTAGCTCAATTTGCTCTGCAAGCATGTCAACGTGTGCATCACACGGATCAAGAGGATTACGTCAGCCGCAGATTCTCAGCTCTTTACGTTACCGCTTACGTCCTCTATCAGCGGTACGCATGCGATTCTGCTTTGTCTGAACTTGTGACTGATGCCATGTGCAGCGAAACGGCATTCCTAGGTGGCCTCGCACTCGACTGCACTGGCGCTACTGATGCGACTATTGTAAAAGACATGTCGACGACTTTGACAAGGGACCAGAACGTGCCGAGTATAGCAGAGCCGCTCCTATCTCTGGCGAGCCTCACACGTTCCGCTGTTGGGGTATGCGCATCGACAATATCGGATTTGACAGCTAGCCAGACCCAACGAGTACTGGATCTGAACCAGCGACTGGAAAGCTGGAGACTCTCTTGTCCGATACCCGTCCGACGGCTGTATGAAGTCGAATCGCATCCTCTTCCCAGCAATTTTGCACAGACATTTCTGCAGATGTGCTACTACCAGAGTCTCCTACTGATCAACAAGAAGCCCGCGGATAATGTGCAGACAATGGAGCAACCAAGCGCATTGCAAGGCATGTCCGAGGAGTACGAGACACTGAGAGCAAGAGTCTGTCTCGATGCTGCGAGAGAATCGATCAGGTTGATCAGGCACGTGCCAGCCGGTCTCGCAAACTTCTGGCGGCAAGTTTACCCATCGACAAATACGACCGCAACAGTCGCTAACTTGACTACATATGCAGGGGCTTCTCATCACACATTGCGGGTGCCGCCACGATTGTGTTTCTCGCCATCATGCAATCCAGTTCAAGAAATATGTTTCTGGACGATTACGGTCTCCTGTGTTCTGCGCGCGAGTTCCTCGGAAAATATGTTGACAGGAGTACTGGCGAGAGCAGTGGACTTGCGGGATCTTTGCTTACGCATTGCTCCAAGATGACGGGCGCTGCGGGTGCAAACATGGCCTCGGTCTTTAGCTTAGCATAATCAAGAATTGCAAAATCACACTGGCCGTCTTTCATATCACCTTGCCATCCTGTTACTTGAGGTTTTCTGTAGGATCGCCCTTGATAATCCTCACAAGGCTGCGCTTCAGCCTCGCAGTGCTTGGCATCAAAATTTGTGGGTCCGAGCTTTTGAGATTTGCGACCACCAACCATCACCACCGGCAAGCATCTTCAATCGCGCACACGACTGCCTTGACACACCACATCTGAGAGCGCAGCAACGAGGTTGCAAGCCCAAACATTCAAAGTAGTGAATGCGAAAGTTGCGCCATGTCCAGCGTAAGCCTCCCCCCTCCTCACCACCTCCATCCTCCTCACTAACACTCCTTCGCAAACAGGTCATCCCCATCAACCCAAAACCATTCATCCAAAACCTGGTCGGCAGCAAAGTGGCTGTGCGGCTCAAGTGGGGGGAGACGGAGTACCACGGCGACCTGGTGAGCGTGGACAGCTACATGAACATCCAGCTCAGAAACACGGAGGAGTACATTGCGGGCAAGAGCAAGGGCACGCTGGGCGAGGTGCTGATACGGTGTAATAATGTTTTGTGGGTTAGTGGGGCTGGAGGGGAGGGGGCGAAGGAGGTTGAGATGAGTGGGTGAGGCATGCGGCTCATGAGGAAGGATTGATGGAATAGGTTTTGGACGACAATGAGCTTGCGCGGTGTCGTGGCGTTGGTCAACGAACGTGCTGTGCTATGCGCATCGCAAGAGAAGAATGCAGCGTAATGCGCGAACGTCAGCGCTGCTGCAGGGTCCTTATGGTCGTCAACGAGGTCGGAAGAGTCACGTCTTGCGTATCATTGAAGGGTACTTAATGGTCGAGAAACAATCGAACGGACAATTCAAAGCGACAATTGAGCACGCGGTGCATTTGATTGCCTCTATGCATGCTCATTATCTCAATGCTGACCTCTAAAGTGGCCCCTCCACAGATCGCCGGCTTCTTAGGCCATTCTTGATGCATGATCGGAAGCCATGCGCTGGCTGTGCATCGAGTGCTCGGTGCTATTTTGGCATCTTCCCTCTTTCTTTTGAATGTGGGCACTTCATCTCGCAATCTTCTTTCGCTTCTTGAAGACTATACCAGCGCCAGGCGCAGGAGTAATAGGCTTCTGTTCTTCAGCTTCTTCCGTCTTGATCGGCGCATCTCCAGCCAGTGCTCCGATCTTCTTAGCTGCCTCCTGCTCCTCGTGCGAATCCGACTTCTTCAACGCTGGTGCGTCATCTTCTGCCTCCCCCTCACCCTTCACTCCTTGCAGAGCATCAGTATCAGCAGGTACCTCGTCATCCGCCGCAACTACTTCGCCCTTCCTCTTCACCACCACACCTCCCAGCAGCGCATCCAGATCATCTCCCGTCCCATTCTTAGCCCCGGGGAAAGCCTTCATCCTGGCGCCCCACGCGCGATTCTTCCTCGACACCGCCGACGCCGCATCGCCCGTGCCCAGAATCGCCTCTTCCTCCTCCTGATCCTCAAATTTCCTCTTGCGTATCCCGAACGCGACGGCGTCTTTACTATCTTCGTCCTTCAGTCCTGGAGGAGGCTGTTCTATCCGTGTGACCTTGACGGTCTGCCAATCGCCCGCCATACCCATTTCCTTCCTGAACTCTTCCGGTACCGCGACGCCCATCTCAGCCAGCTGCTGCATCTGCCGTTTCCGCTCCTCCAGTGTCGCTTTCTTCGGCACCGCCCCACTGCCCGCATTGCCACTTCCTCCTCCAATACACTTCCCAGTACTCGACCCCGCACCCCCACCAGTCAATCCATTCAACCTAGCCACCTCATCCTTGGCCCGCTGCTTCTGCCGGTCCTCAATCTCCTTCTCCTTGTGCAGGGAGCGCAGCGACTTCTGGATGTTGTTCTGGTGCCGGGGCGTGGCGTCGTGCTGTTGCTTCTCGAGTTTGGTGTCTTTGACGAAGACTTTGCAGAATTTGCACCAGTATTTGGGTGTCGATTTCCAGTATTCTGACATGGTGGGGTGTGTATGTGTTTTGCGAAATGGGCGGGTAGGTTCACGCCTGGCTTTGCGGTGAGGTGTGTGCCTCTTGAGATGCCCTAGGAGAGATTACACGAGGGTCTGTTACTGCTCAAGGGCCCTGGGAAGGCGCTTGCTAGACTTTGGAGAATTGCGATCGCGTCGTTGTCGTGTTATATCGTTTGCGCCTGCTGTGGTAGGTAGAAAGTACAAAAAGCTCAGGCCTCCGCCATCCCAGCTCCGACCTCCGAAGGACATCATCACCACTTTTTGTCCCAGCTGCCCCAGCACATCTCATACACCACACCATCACACACACACTCCCACAAGAATGGCACCCTCAGCCGTCCGGCTGGCGGAAGCCACCTCAAAGGGCATCCTCGGCGCCTCAGCACGGAGGGGCGCCCTCACGCACGCCCTCCGCACCCTCGCCGCCATCAGACACTACACGCCCAGCTCCCGCAATAACCTCCCCATCCAAAACAACAACTCCATCCTCGGCGGGCTGGGCTTCAACCCATCCTCCTCCTCCAATGCCACACCATCTTACTTCCAGCGGCCCTCCCTCCCCGCCAACACAATCGTGCGCTTCGTGCCGCAGCAAACAGCGTGGATCGTGGAGCGCATGGGCAAGTTCAACCGTATCCTGCAGCCTGGGTTGGCGGTGCTGATTCCCTTCCTGGATCGGATCGCGTATGTGAAGAGTCTGAAGGAGGCGGCGATTGAGATTCCGAGTCAGAGCGCTATTACGGCGGATAATGTTACGTTGGAGCTGGATGGCGTACTCTATACGAGGGTGTTTGATGCTTATAAGGCTTCGTATGTTCACCACATTTCCCTTCCCTTCTGTCTACCCAAAAGTTATGCTAATATACTACAATGAACAGCTACGGGGTCGAAGACGCCGAATACGCCATCTCGCAACTAGCCCAGACAACGATGCGCTCAGAAATCGGCCAACTCACACTCGACCACGTCCTCAAAGAGCGCGCCAACCTCAACGCCAACATCACAGCCGCCATCAACGAGGCCGCGCAAGACTGGGGCGTCGTCTGCCTCCGCTACGAGATCCGGGATATCCACGCGCCCGGCCCCGTCGTCGAAGCCATGCACCGCCAGGTGACTGCAGAGCGCAGCAAACGCGCTGAGATCCTCGACTCAGAGGGCCAGAGGCAGAGCGCGATCAATATCGCCGAGGGCAAGAAGCAGAGCGTGATCCTGGCGTCGGAGGCGCTGAAGGCGGAGCAGATCAACCGCGCGAGCGGTGAGGCGGAGGCGATCCTGCTCAAGGCGCAAGCGACAGCGAACGGCATCGATGCCGTGGCGTCGTCCCTGCAGAAGGGCGAGGGCGCCGCACAGGGCGCAGTCAGTCTGAGCGTGGCGGAGAAGTACGTGGATGCGTTTGGGAAGCTGGCGAAGGAGGGGACGGCCGTGGTGGTGCCGGGGAATGTGGGCGATATCGGGGGGATGATTGCGACGGCGATGAGCGTGTACGGGAAGGTGAGCGAGGGGCAGGCGAGGAATATGGCGCGGAATCTTGTGGTGGGTGGTGAGCAACCAAGTGCTAAGATTGATAGTGCGGTTGACACGGGTGGAAAGCCGGACAGTGAGGTGGCGGCGGAGGTGCTGAATAGCTTCGATAAGACGGCGGATAGGAGGTAGTCTGGCACGAGCTTGGGGGAGAGTTGAAGGCACAAAAGGTATCGTCGCGATAATGGATTGCACAGGATAGGTCCATGCGACCTGGGGTGTTGTATCAACAACGGCGCGGCAAAAAATGGCGCTTGCTAGCTGGCATTCTGTAACCGGCGTGAGGAGCGTTTTGCAGCTCTACTCAGCTTCTTTTGTTGTATCTGTATAGCGGCATATGTGTAATGCAAACACACCTTTCTCTGTTCGCCGCCCAAACCCCAGTGAGGCAGGCAGTCATCTCTATACTCCCCTTGATCCATTCATATCGCATGCTCGCTGTCGAGCAGTGTCGAAACTTGGAGTGATATATCAAGCTTGATATGACAGCAGTGTCCGAGGGTCCTTTGTGTCTTGTCGACGTTCTCGCTTCGTGATCTGACTTTCTTAACGGCCCTTCATCCCACGTTCGCTGTATGGATGTATTTGACGAAGGACATCTCGTCTTGCGCCGAGTCCTTCTTCTGAGTCTCCTCAAGTGCCTTCTTATACCGTTGCTTGAGCCCTCCCTCATCATCCTCATCCAGATCAATATCACGATCATCTTCTTCATCTTCATCCCGCTCCACCCATCCAGCACCCTCTTCCTCATCCTCTTCATCGTCCATCGCCTCCGCATCACTAACCGTCTCCGGCTCCTCCTTCCCTTTCCGTCTCGACGTCGACGGTCCCTCAATATTCATGTCTTTGAGTAGCTGGCCCAACTGCTTATCCCTCCTCTCCAACTTATCCTTCTCCCTCTGCGCCCTCCTTTTCTCCAATTCCGGCTTGTAATCCCGATTAAACTCCTGCCTCTTCTCCTCCACCGCGTTGAAGAAGTCATCCACGCCCTCCCCCGTCATGGCGCTCACACCCACCACACTAAGGTGATTGTAAAACTCCTCCAGCACCAGACTCATGCTGTGCAGCAGACTGGACATGTACCCGCTCCCCGCGCTCTGGCCGCCACCACCCTCCTGCCCTCCAAACGCGCCGCCCTCCTCCTCTCTTCCCAGCGCAGCCTGGAACGCCTCGAAATCCGTCATCCACTCCTTCGCGAACGCGGCGTCCTGCACGTCCGTCTTGTTGAAGACGAGGATCATGGGTAACTTGGTTTTGTAGAGGATACTGCACGCGTAGAGCATGTTGCTCATAAACGTGCTCGTGCTGGCCGTGCGCGGCGTGTCGATCACGTAGGCGATTACCGTGGGGAAACTCGACGCCAGACTCCCCAGCAGAATATCCCCCGAGGCGCTCCACACGAAGACCTCGATCTGCCCCGGCGTGTCCACCAGCACTTTACTCACCCTCTTCTTCCCCCTCTCCCTCTCCTCAGCACTAGGCGCCGCCGTCCGCTTCTCCAGCAGCCCAAGCACCTGATCTATCTTCGTCGCGAACAGATTCAGACTCGTCAGGATCCCCCCATTCGGACCGAGATTATACTGCTTCATGACCTCCTTGTAGTTTATGCTGTCGCGGATGTCGATGTTGGATTCGAAGGGGACGTTGAGGACCGCGGGGTCCAGGTTCACGATGTAGGGCGTGTCCTTCTTCTGTGAGAGGTGAGAGGAGATGCGTTGCATGAAGGTTGTTTTGCCGCTGCCGGCCATGCCGACGCAGACGATTGCTACGGGCTCGTCTGATGACGGCGGGGAGGTGGAAGAGGAGGCCATGGTGTGTGTGCGGTCGTGTCGTATGTTGGTTGTTGCGGTTCGGGAATTGGATTATAGAGGGCGGCGGGGCATGCTCCGGTTACAATCGCGTGCGCTCTCTGGTAGGCAGTGTGGATTCGAATGGCCGTTTTCAGTTTCAAAGATTGCGACAAAGACCTCTCGGGATCGCACCGGTTGCGCAAAGAGAGAGGTGTATGCGGAGAAGTATAGAGCTTCGAGTTCGCGACGGCGGGCAGGATGCGCTCAAAAAATCGCAGTTACCATATCTAGCCTAGCGCCAACAAGAGCGACAGCGACGTCACATGCATGAAAAAGTCCTAGAACTAAGGTTTCTCCCTCAAAGCTTCATTATCTGGATCCATTGGCAGCGCGGACACTGGATCTGAATTCAAACCATGGCCAAAGACATCCCCTCCCTTCCCGCGAACATCGCCATCTTCTCCCCCAAACAAAATTCCCACATCAAAACCCTCCAACGCAGCACCCTCTTCACACGCTTGACCCTCACCCAACCCTCGCAGCTCCCCTCCCTCTGCAAGGACCCTCGACTAGACGAGAGCTACTGTCTCCTGCACCCGGGCTCGGGCTCGATCCTCATCTTCGACGCCGAGGCGGAGGGGAAGGATCTCAAGGACGCGCATCATGAGCATTTCCGGCTCGTGTGTTTGGCGCTGAAGGATGGAGATGTGGGATTGAGGGTTGCGGGGTGTGTGCATGATGTTGGGAGTGTTTTGAAGGCGGGGTTTCAGCTTGAGGAGTTGAGCGATGGGAGTGTGATGGTTGTGGATCTGATGGGTGGGGAGGAGGACGACGACGATGATGAGGATGAGGATGAGGATGGGGAGATTGAGTTCATGTCCGCGAGTTGAAGTCTTCGCTGTTTAAGCTGGACTCCTTCATCGCTTGAGAACTGCAGTGGTGCACACAAGACTACGACTCGGATGTGTGCCTGGCTCCTATCCAAGGAGAATCGAGTCGAGGATTCTGGGAACTCTGCCGGCAACCAAAGGATCCGCAACAGACGGCATTGAAGTCGCAGCAGCTGTGGCAGCATTCGATGTCGTAGAGTCTGGAGCAGCGATATTGCCTGCCGAACGGGGACGCCGAGTCAACGTTGGGACCATCAACGGCCTGCTTTCGTCAAAGGTATCGGTGCAGCTCCTTTCGCATAACCATCATGTCCTGATGGTGGGTGGTACTCAACCATATCATTGCTATTGCAACGTGCTTGGATTGGCACCCAAAGGCACCAGCGCAAGAAATTAGTGAAGTATCAGAGATCACCGCAGACGCCATCACAGAGATGTCTGAACTATGGGTTGTAGAGGAAGGATTTGCGTTACCAAATGCAGGATCCGCGGCAGCAGGAGCTCTTTGCGCGGTAAACTAGACCATAGTCAGGAGTCTGCGAGACTGCACATGCCATTGTGCTCGCCAGTACTTCACTCGAACGAGACTGTTGTTGTCCGTCCCCTCAAAGTCAGTCGATGATATCGATCGAGCACGTCAGCTAAGGAAGTCTTCAGAGCCGACCGATTTATCCAAGGTCATGATAGACATAAAGGAGAGGGACTGTTTTTCCACCAAATGAATGGAATTGCAAAGAACTCTACAAGATACTGTATGTAGTGCTGCTATCTGTCAAAGCAGTCTGGGGTATCATTCATTCTGTGCCAACGCCATGCTTTTACGAGGAGATTCAATCGACGATCTCGACAACAGAGACCTCAATCTCGTCAACCTGACCTCCCTCGAGCGAGACATATCCGCTGTCCTTGCGGTCCGACATGCGTCTCTTTGCAGCCATGGAACCTCTCCTACGTGCCTCAACGCCAGCATCGATGACCATGCCCATCGTAACGCCCGTCTTGCTCTTCACTGTCACAGATGCCTTGATGATCTCTTCCATGCTGGGTATGCTTGGTTGCCTCGTCTCTTCCTCCTCTACAGGCCTCGAAAGCAAGCTGCGCCTGTTCTTCTTCGGCGCCGGCTTGGAGCTGTCCTCGATGTTCGAGTATACCACAATCTCTTTCACGGGAGGCTGAGTGAGCAGCATGTTCCTCCATGACGCATCAGGCTCTGCAAAGAATTCCGTCCCAAGTCTCTCAAAGTCCGCAGGCGCTAGGGCCTTGACGTATTTCGGCCGCCACTTCGGATTCCCTTGAAGCAGATATATACCCAGATCTGGAAACCTGTCCTTCAGCCAGACATTGTCTACTGGAATATGCTCTTCAATCTTCGTTGTTGGTGCAAGGTATAGGATGCGACGCAGCGGCGTTGAGGCGGCGATGACATCCTTCCATCGGCGACATACGCGTTGTGCCTTGAGCAGCTCCTCTTGATCAAGATGTGCCAAAACTAGCTCGAGGAGTTCTGGTGTCTTAAATACTGCTTCGGCGGCAGAAGGTGTGACAACACTGTTCGCAGGTCTGATAACGAGAGTCTTCTCGTCATTGGTGGTCTTCGTGTTCTTTCCATTAAGTGTCGACCTGCGACGAAGAGCGTCTCGAATTCGTCTACCATGCTGTTAGTCCAAGTTGTGTAGATTTGTGACAGGAGAGCATACAGGAGCATCTTGGATCACGTGGTAGATCTGGTGCAAGATCCAGGGTCCACAAATTACGTCCGATAAGCGATCAGGAACCGTTGCACGAGGCGCGCTGTCAAGAGTTGAAAGGACGATTGGATTGCCCTTCACACTCAATGTTGTTTCTATGTCTTGAAAATGTTCGAAAAAAGTTTCCAAATTCACCAGAGGAAAACACACGCAATTATGTACATCACCGCCTGACGAAGATCTGGTTGCGCCAAATCATTCCCTGTCCTTGACTCAGCCCGGTTTTCCATGCTAAGCACCTCACCACACTGAGTAAGAAGCAAGCAGGTCTGCAGATCACTTTCCTCTCCGCGCTGACCCGCATGCACGAATTCTTGGTCCCCTTCAGAATTGAGTTGGCCGAATTCGTCACGAACCAAGGAAGTACGGAAATGGTCACTTGGTTGTCTTGCGTGCGCGTCAGAGGGTCGATCACTTGCTGGCACTGCACTCTGAAACCATCATCACTCGTGCCTTGGAAGTGCTGCCCAGGAGATAAGGTGCGCAAACAACACGCAGCCCTAAAAACCGCCCTGCCTCGGCCAGCACACATCATATCGTGTTCGTATATGCGACATGGGTGTTGTATGGCATCAGCAAAAATGCTCTGATCTTACGACGACAGCGGCATACTCCCCATCGTGACTGTTTCTGGGCGGAGCAAAATTATTTCCGAACTTCTTCAGACGGCTCAGTCGGCCACAGGGATCGATTTGCGCTTTTTATCTACATGTATCACGACGGAGTACGTGCCGGAGGCCGAATGTGCCGCGATCCGGTCACGCTTCACGAGCATCACACGCAGCATGTCCACTTCATGGAGAAGTCAGATGCAAGGCTAGCATAACTCCTGGGTCTACTGAGACAAAATTCTCGTACGCTGTCTACGCCGCCCATCTAATCTCAGCTGCATTACGCAGGGTCAACTCTGTTGTCTCATTTGAGGAGCAGGCGTTGTATTCCCCAAACGGTCAGCATACTAAGCAGTGCTAAGCTGATGCCCTGCAGACGTGTCAGAGCCTCAGCAACTCAATGCACCAGCCCACCAAATGAGAGTGCATTCACCAGGAAGATTAACAGTACTGGACCAGGGCGCTTGAGCTTCGAAAATGCTTATTGCTGATCTAGATTCTCTATCATGCATGTCATTGCTCACCAATGACCCACGGTCCTGAGCTTCAGATGTAGCCCCTTCTCTGGTTCCTGTGCTTGGTTAAAGAGCTGCGTTGTCATGTTATGAAGGATGCTGACACTTACTGTACGTTCAAGTTTAGCCTTTGAACCTGCATAATATTATCATGTCTAGCCAAAAACCAAAGAAATGGACTTCGGCTCGAGATCGAACATGGACATCGAATGCGAAAACGAGAACGACTTACTGATAGTGATCACGCCTGCCGCAGTCACGTCCTCTTGTCTCATATCGAGCTCCCAGCTAAAAACTCTGATGAAGGCAGCGACTAGGCATCGGAGCTCTGCCTTTGCGAATCCCTGGCCAATACATGAACGTGGACCGTGGAGAAATGTTAATAGGCTATAGTTGCTGTCGGCTCCACCAGAATTGTTCGGCTTGCCATCCTCGATCCATCTCTCAGGCACGAACTCTGAAGCGTTCTCGCCCCAAAGTTCCTTCTGCCGATTCACCGCCCATGGCGACACCATGATTTCTGTTCCTCTTGGGATTGGGGATTCCAGCAGAGTCGTGTCTCTTACTGCGATCCGCATTGTGATGGGAACCGTTGGGTACAGCCGCAGCGTCTCATTACAAATGCCGTTGAGAAGGGGTAGTCTCTCCAGGATCGCGGCGATGTCGAGTTCTTTGTCGTGGACTGGATTAGTGGGGAACGCCTCTTTTACCTCGTCCCGAAGACGCTTTTGGTATTCAGGATGTATGGCTAAAAGGTAGCAGAGCCAAGTCAGAGCGCTCGAGGTCGTCTCATGGCCTGCTGCCAATACAGTCAACAATTGATCGATTAGTTCTGCATCTGAGAAGTCATTTGACTCGATCAGCAGGCTGAGAACGTCGAAATGATCATCGCCTTTATTTTTGATTGCTTCACGCCGCTCGCGCACGTTCTGGGCGCAGACTTCAACCAGGCCTACAACTTGTTAGCAATCACGAGTCCGGGCAAGGTCGACGAGGAGTCGGCTCGATCAATTCCAAGGTTGCGTTCACTCTATCTTCAAGTCAGTGCTCTAGTGGCTGTGGACATCAAACTCGTGGAGCACACTGACCACCGGTTGTCGTGCGTTCAAACACTTCATTCATCCTCCATGGCAAAAGCCGGACCAGGCCCGGAGAGAGGAAGGCCGACAGCAGGAAGTAGAAAAGCTTCTCCATGTCAGGCTCAAGAAGCTCGTCATAATTGCGCACGAGTGGGTCATCAGAGTTCTTCAGGACATTCAGCTCTTTTCCCATGCCGGCGATACCGATGATGTCGAGCGTCGCCTTGCTCGCCCACGAGTTGATCTCTGTCTTCCCGCAAATCGTGCCTGGGTCTAACTGCGGTTGAACTGCGAGCTCTGCAGAAATGACATCGGTCAACGCTAGGGCTTTCCTGAACATCATGGGATAGAGATCCTTTACATGGCGGAATGAGAACGCAGGCATCGCACGCTTCCGCTGGAACTTGTGTACGTCGCCTTCCACAAGAATGAGGCCATCACCCAGCACCTTCCGCAGGAAGTTCGCGATCTTCTTTGGCTTCACAAAGTCGTACGCGTGTGTCACCAAAAGGTCTGATAAGGCTTTTGGCTTTGTCACCAGCAATCTGCTCTTGTGGAAAGGGCTACGAAGCAGGATGAGTCCATCATTCGGGGTCATGTCTGCCCATTCCAGAAAATGCCGCCCTGGTGGACGCTTCGTCGCGCCAGATAGGTATGACCATCGTGCTCGAGGCGCCTAGTCTCGTCAGTGTCATGTTCCGTCTGTGTCAAGGAAGCCTCACGTCTATGGTCGGAAAGTGCCGGATCGGCGACAAAGTATATGGATATACTATCCCCCAAAACAGGCAGTACACGCCGATGTTGGCGAGGACTGCTATCGCGAGCATCCGTACAAGAGGATTATCCAAAGGAACATGGTCCGGTAACAGCTTGGTCAAAACTACCGACTCCACCACTGCGGCTAGAATGAGGTTCTGAAAGCTAAAGACCATGTCAAAGAGTTTCGCGGCCATCGCGAAATCGATTCTGTGCTCTTACAATGGTCTATTGTCCGCTGTCTTTTATGCCATTAGCATGTTTCACCACATGCCTCCCTGTCGAGATCATGACAAGAGCCTCGGTAGCCCAGCCACGTTTTGCGTATGATCGCAGAAATGTCAGTGGTCTGAGTGGTGCGGAAGTTTGATCCTTGTGCAGATCGCGATCATGAAGTCGCAGACACTCCACCATTTCTTTCTGCCTAATGCTTGGTTAAGGCCGAGTGCACGATATGATCACATTTGTGCCTTGTGAAATGTTCAAGATACCGGTTTCAGTAATTGTGCCTGCATCTTCCCGTGACCAGAATTTGATCGGACATCCAAGTCCGTGCTACATGAACCAAATTATAAGCACGCTTCCCGTTGTATCATGATCACCACCTGTGGTTCCTGGTTATGTATATGCATTATCAACCGTAATTGATAGGTATCCAGCGGTATTCGTAGGGTGGATGAGAGATTCAACGCTCGACATTGTGCATGCTAATGGTCAAGCCAGTTGGGAAGAAAGAGCATTAAGTAAGACAAGGCGTTGAGGACCGCTACACGATCCATATAATAAAAACGGCACTGAAAAAAGAGAAAGTTGCCCAATCGAAGCATAGCAATGGGCAGACTTAAGAAGGCCTGACATCAGCGGGTAAGATCGTCGTCAAAATGTCCTAATGCGGTATGAGCAGCGACCACTCGGTATACATCAAGCACTGAGGCTCTGTCCTTCAGCTAGAATGTTATCGACAATGATCAATTCTCGAGGTTGCTACTTCCTCATTGAGTTGTTGGTGCGTGCCCAGAAAGGGTAGGCGGCGATGGCGAGAAAAGGCAAGGCTGTGATTACGAGCCATGGGTCAAAACCTATATTTACTGGTAGTGCCAACTCTCTCGACCAAGTGTGAGAAGACGCAACAGAGAGAACATGCCTGAGATGACCCTACCTGCACTGGCCAAGGCCATTACCTCCAACATAAGTCTCCTTACTACAGCGCTCGAAGTCGAAAATCAAAAAGCACCGTCATTTCAGCCTGGCGGTCTTGACAAGTACCCAGAAGCGAAGTCCGTCCAAGAGCCACGACAAGCGTTGATCGAGCTAGCGAACGACCTGTACCATCTCGTTCTAGGTCCTGGAGAGTATATCAAGCAACAGGCATTCCTGGTAGGTACTATTGGGTGTGCGAGCGATGTCACAGAGGC
Source organism: Scolecobasidium constrictum UM 578 (assembly GCA_000611715.1). Classification (NCBI taxonomy): domain Eukaryota; kingdom Fungi; phylum Ascomycota; class Dothideomycetes; order Venturiales; family Sympoventuriaceae; genus Scolecobasidium; species Scolecobasidium constrictum. The sequence continues at coordinate 157,261 of AZYM01000208.1, forward strand.
TGATGAGCCAAGCTTAACCATGATAGGACTACCTTGGAGATATTGAGCCACTTCGATGTCTACCAAGCTGTTCCGGTCGAGAGATCCGCAAGCTATGAAGAGATAGCAGAACGCACGCAGATGCCCATTAGTATCGTGAAGCGATATCTTCGCCATGCATATGGTCTCCGCATCTTCAAGGAAGTCAATGGCCGAGTGGCCCACACGGCGGCGTCAGCGTATGCAGGCACAAGCCAGCATCTCAAGGCCTGGGTTGGCCATTGCACTGATGAGATAAGCGCAGCCTCGATCCATGAAGTTGAGACCATTAAGCATGGAGACGTGAACGATGTCCTGACCTCCGCTTGGCTTCGCGCCTTCGACCCCAAGCGCGCATTGGGCTACCAGAACATGTTCGATCATATCGCAAGGGAAGGCGAAGGCAAGCAGAAAGGCTGGCGCGAGCGTCGCTTCGGCGAAGCCATGACATACTATACCAGTGACGCCGGTTTCCAGACCAGCAATATCCACGAGTGCTTCGATTGGGACTCGCTCGGAAGTGCGACGATTGTCGATGTAAGTCACAACCAAAAGTTCATTTGTTCCTCGCTGACATATGCAAGATTGGAGGCAGCACCGGGCATCTGTCTTTTGAGTTGGCATCTGAGCATCCAGACTTGAAGATGGTGGTTCAGGACTACGCTGGGCTGGAGAAACAATTCCGAGACACAAGGCCGAAATCTCTTGAAGATCGTGTCTCATTCCAAGCTCATGACTTCTTTACGAAGCAGCCGATCCAGAATGCTCACTACCTGATGAAGCATATTCTGCATGACTGGCCTGACAAGTACAACATCGACATCATTCGGAATATCTTGCCAGCGATGGGACCCGAGTCCAGAATTTTCGTGGTCGACAGCGTGGTCCCGAAACATGGAGAGCTGCCGTACTTTCTGGAGAGATATATGACGGCGCTAGATTTGCAGATGGAACTTGCCTCGCGATCTCGAGAGCGAAGCGCTGAAGAGTGGGAGGCGTTATTTAGCGCTGCTGATTCGTCTCTCCATGTGAAGTCCATTACACAGCCGCCGGACTGTGCATACGCGCTCATCAAGGTCGTCCGCTCGTCGTCCTGAAAGTAGAGCGTTATCGAGTGTTGTTAGCATATGATTGACCTGCGGCTACTAACGTCGAATGGGCTCCTGGTGCCAGCAAACAATGTCTAGATCGCTGTCAGTTGTCCTACTTTCTGGGAAGCATGATCAAGAAATGCATCTTTTCTTCACCCACACATCTGAACGGAAAGCAATGAGACGTAGAACAAGCTCGTCAACAATTAGGTGATTCCATTGTTCATCATCAAAAAAGTAATACAAAGTGAAAATAGAAGATATGGCAGCTGGTCCGTCTTCTTTGCAAGCCTAGTCATTCCATCAAGATTTTGCGGCTGCGGACGACACAAAACAAAATCCTCCGGCTGCGTTGCTGCGTTTTGTATAGTGCCCAAATCTCCCAAGATTGCATGCCTTTGGTCGTGAATAGGCTCACAGGGATTATATGTCCACTTCTGCAAGCGTATTGTTCAAGATGATCGTTAAAAGGAAACCAGATGTGTATTAGTGATTAGTACGTTCGCGAAGCCGTCGCAGAAAAACTTGTTGCCCCCAAAAGACAAGGTAGCCTGGCACAAAGTGTACCAGGATCAACCTCTATCAAGGAAAGGTGGTGCAAGCTCGAAAGGTGTTGCTCCCAGAAGCAGGATGTCAAGGATCCACGGGCTCGGTGCCTAGTAATACAACATCGCTACTCGCGATGTGACAAAGAATGGGGTATCGTGGAAGATCGATGGTGTGAAATGCACATGTCATTACATTATGCATTACACTTGGACAGGCCAGAAAGGTCATGATGCGCCCGTATTCTTTCGGTAGTCGTCCGGTGTTTGATTGTGGAAGTGGAAACCGGATTCGCTTCGTTGCGGCACCGATAGCTGAAGAGGCATCGAATGCTCAAAGTCGTTTTGTATGTGCATGCCTTGACCCATAGCAAACGCAGCCGAATCTGCATCGAAAGCTCCATTGAGCTGGGGCTGCTGCATGATTTGACCTTGAAACATTTGTGGTTGGGGTTGGAAATGCTTCAATTCATGCCCATGCTGCGCATCTGGAAGCGAAATCCTTCTCGTATGGCCAAGCCCGTTCGGCGCAGGAGCGTGGATCGGACGAGCCTGAGGATGGAAACTGAAGTTTTGCTGATGCGCAGGCGCAGATTGAGGTGGGGTCTGGAACATGAAAGCATCATGACGAGCCATGTGACCTGCCGTGAATTGATGCATTTGCTGTACATCAAGCTTGGCCATGGGCGATGAAGAGTCGAAGTAGATAGGATCATCACCACCCATGTGAGAGAAGGCCGATGGAGAGCCATTGACGAAGCCGTAACCAGGCATTTGGCCCATGGGGAAGCGCGAGAAGTCGTTTGGCGTTACTGGCGTTGGGGGCGCGAGGCTGGTGGGTGGACCAGTGGACACTGAAAAGTTTGAAGCGTGTCTCGCGAACTTCGGTGAGTTGACAGCGGCAGCGTCGAACGTCGAGTGCAGAGGAGACTTCTGAGGAGCGCCAGGCTTGGAAATCCTGCCAGGTGGACCATTGATGCCATGCGATCGAATACGACGCAGCTGGTCTTGCGAGCCAGGGGTGGCAGTTGTGCCTGGAGAACCAGGCATACCAGCAGTATACGAAGCACTGCGAATGGCAGTCGGCGCCAGATTGGCAGGCCTAGGCTTCTGTCTGCGTGCTGCGAGCCCTGAAACTGTTGGTGCCTTGAAGCTCGACTCTGATGCTGTCGGCGAGTTGAAGTTAACATTGATCATTGACTCAGCCAGGGCGGGCGACTCCTGTTGCTCGTATGAAATGGCAGAAACCGGGGAGTCTTGCGATTGCATCAGAGCCGGTGTAGACATGTTCTGCTTCTCGTAGAATTCCGATCCAGGAAGCACAGATGACCAGGTGGTGGTCGAGTCCGCTGGCGTGGGGTGACCGGATGAGGACGAGAAGTCAACTATATCCTGCGGGCTATCGACCTGAAGCCGGAGCTTATCATCCTCATCGACAGTGCTGTGCGAGGTGTAGCTAGGCAGTCCGTTCGGCATCATGGTGGTAGTCGTCTCCCCGTTGGAGGTCGATGTCATTTGACCAGCCTCCATGGCATTCGAGCCCATCGACATGAAGTCATAGCTGTCAGACACAGCCAAGGCACTCTCATCGAACGACGTGAAGTCGAAGTTGAAGTTGACGAGCGACTCATTGGAGGGAGCAGAGCTGTAGTCTTGAGCCTCGAGGGCCTGAGTGCTGTTCGGCAAGGTGGACGGTCCGAAGGAAACGGGCGCATCAAAGCTAGTGTTTTGCATGCCTGGGGCTGGTATGTTCGGGCTCTGCACAAATTGTGGCATCTGAGGTCCGACTATCTGCTCAGGTGCTGTCTCGATGTTGGATGGGACGACAGGTGGGCGACCGTAGAAAACTGGCATGGGCGCAGCGACTGGCTGGTGGTGACCGAAGAAATGCCCCGAGTGATGATTCAGGGTATTGTAGAGCTGGATCTGGTTTTGAGCCTTCTTCGCCTCTTGCTTGACCTTGGCTCGTCGGTTCTGAAACCAGTTCTGTGCATCATCGTCAGTGAACGGGGGCCACATTGGTGCGCGTCCATAAACTCACGTTGATCTTGTCCAGAGGGACACCAAGCCTCTCGGCATAACCCTTCTTGATGGAAGTGCTTGGCTTGGGCTGCTGTCGGAAGTGTGCCTCGAGGATCTCATGCTGATCCTTGGTCAGACGTGGTTTTGCGTCTGCGCAGACCTGGACAAGCGGCCCAGAGGATTGAGGCGGTAGTGCCGGTTGCGACATCGGTCTTGCGGTGATATTGTAGCTGTCAATCATCTGGTTGTTGTGGTGGTTGAAATCTGGCTGATGAGGTCCAGGCCAGTGAGCGATCCCGCTGGCACCAGCGGAGTCCATCTCGTCGCAAACCCACAAAAAGATCAGGATATCACAACCCGCAAGAGGATGTGCAAATCGTCCCTATACACGGAACAAAATCTCCTGGAGTCAAAAGAATATTGCACAAGGCTTATCGCAAAGCGAACGAACGGCGATAGCTCTAATGCTCTTAGGATGAGGACGCAGCGATCGAGTATGAATTAAGCGATAGAACAGGAGGCTTGACAAAGCGAGACTGTCAAGCACTCAGAGCGAGAGTTGTAAAAAACGAAGGAGGACCGAAACAACTCAACGGCAATAGCGAGTGACCGAGGAGTGCAGGTGAAGGAAATGAGGATGAAGTTTGGAGGTGGTGAAGGCGCTTTCGGGGTGTGGAAGAGGGCTCACGGAAGCAGAGGGAAGACCAGTCTTTTTCTCCCTCACCTCTGCACGCGCAGCTCCGCTCAGCAGCAGCAGGGCACGACGAGCGCCGGCGTGGCCAAACACTGCTGGTCCAAGCGCCTTGTGCCAGGGCATGAGAGTCTCACTTCGATGCGATTGGATCTTTCAAGCTCCAAGCCTCCTTCGAAAGCAGCTCTGCTCCCAAAAATAGCCGACCTGCGTGATCATCGCACTTCTGCAGCACATTCTTTGCAAAACTCACAAATCATTCGTGTACCTATTCTTTGCTGTACTGAAGCTTGGAACCAGCATTCGTGATGCTCTTTGCCAATCCCATTGGCATATCTTGACAGCTCGGACCGCGATGAGGCGTCAGATAGGAGACCGGAGTGTGATCCCGTCATTGGTCACAAGCAAGCCACATCAGTCCGGGGGAACCAAAGTCTTAACTCAGCTCGGCTTAGAGGATCGTCCGCGGCTTGTAAATGTACTCCCGACTTCGTTGACTTGTCCCTTGCTGGAGCTGGGCGAACCCGCCTTAATTGATATCGCACTTGATAATTGAACAGGTGCCTGCTACACTCCGGCGCCAGAATTATCGATTAATATCGAGCCGCCGGTGGGCAGACGATGTGATCTGTACCTTGAACGGCAGTTCCCTCAAAAGCGAGCGCGCGTCTGCACTGGCGAAACAACTGCACGTTCGGTCAATTATGCTGACCGATGGCGAGTGCATGCTTGTCACTGGGTCACAGTGTCCATCTTCAAGCACCGCCTCGCTGAGTACAGTATCTGATCGCAGCTCCCTCCTGCACCCGTGTCAGGGTCGTTGCTGGTCCCGTCCCTCGTGTTGCGCAAAAAAAGTCCATCCTGGATTTTTGGGTAATTTGACCGTGCCGATCTCTTTACCAAGTTCGCAGTGAGCAAGAGTCTAAAATCCCCAAAGCGGATGCGTTATGCAGGGGTCCTTCTTGGTCAGTGGCTGCTGGGAGAACATGTTCACGACTACTCTTTCATGCTTGCTTCGAATTTGCAGACGATTGATCGAGCGCCATTCTGCTTCATCGTCTCGTCTGTGTGCCTTAGCACTGTGCGACATCTTCAGCTAGAGGATTCGTGTAACACGGCCGTGCTTCGCTGAATCGCCAGCATGCGCTAGACGGGCACCATGTATCTGCAGACATCGCCCATCACACAGACACGTTCCTCTGTCAAGGTTTCGGAGTTTTCAGCTCACGTTCCTGGACACTCTCTACGAGGACCCCTATCGTGCGTCGCTCACAGGAAGTACATCCCGCGTCTTTCGATTGATGCATGGTATTTGACATGGCATCAAAAAGAATAGAGGATTTCATAATCGTCGCAAGGGGCCCAGATACCTAAAGATCCCATATCTTTCAGATGGCCACAAATTGACTAACCCTCGGAGACTTTTTAGCCGTCGACCATGGAGCCCAACGAACGGATGGATTGCGCGTTGCCGTCGCTCTCGTACCTGCCAAGAGTTCTATGTGACCTTGCAAATGGACGTTCTGCAAGGCGATTCGTTCGTCCACCAACGCGGAAAGCGTGGGAACAGCCGTCCCCAAATATACTTGCGAATGAGCTCGTCAAAGTGCCAGATGTGCTCGCAAGTCAAGCTTTAGACGAAATCTTTACTTAGACCTCAACATTCATGCTTCCTGTTCGTCACTTCGTCCGGCTCTCTTCACCGCGGAAGCGAGAGCTTCATCGCGCTATCTACCGGATGCATGGTGCCCCACAAGTGGTCAGGTCTTGTGAGCGCGACTCATTTCGGAATGACTGGGTATAACAGCGTCGATCATGAATAACACCCGCGACTCGGCATTCGTGATCACAGGGCATCGCAGACGCAAAAGCTGGTTTGCCGCCACAACAGAGAAATTCAGGCCGGAACTAGACTTCCTCTTCAACCTTTGAGCATCGCGATAGGATCTCCAGACGCCTTATTGGCGTCCAATTGCGTTTTCGAAATCGAGAGACTCCTGCGAGCGCAGTGTAGACTGCGACGGACTGAATCCTACGGTCCAGGCCTGTCTATCAAATTACCGCGACAAAGGAAAGTTTCTGGATCTTAGCCAGGTACTGCGACTATCGCCATCTGAGATATCTGGGCCGTCTACGATATCTCGTGTGGCCACCGATGACTTGATTAGCGATGATGAAAATTGATGAATGATCACCGGTCTATCTTCTCATCTATCAGGATATCGATGTGCTGTGATGCAATGCAACGCTTCTAGAATTTGCAGCTCAAATGGACGTCCTCCACGCCGGTTGAGGTGCCGTTCGCTCTTCAATACTACCCCCTGGTGCATCGTCCGATATGCTGCAATACCTTCGACCGGCCATGTGCTGCCTTCGCGGGTGTCACACGAACAACCAGGGCACGATGGAGGAATGAAAATCTCCTTAGCCGACCAGGGCATTGGAGATCTCCACCGTGGTCTTTCCAGTCTTCTTGTCCAAGCTCTTGAGACTGACGCTTCGCATGTCACGAACGATCCAATCGGCACCAGCTTCGCGTAGCTGCTTGACGGTGTGAGTTGTCGCAAGTGCAACGACTTTGAAGCCAGCCGCTTTGCCTGCACGAACACCAGCTGGCGCGTCCTCGAACACGACAGCACTTCGTTCGTCCTCCCCGTCCGCCAATCCTAGTCTCCGAAATCCAAGGAGGTAGCCCTCTGGGTCAGGCTTTCCGTTCTTGACATCTTCAGCCGCGATCAAATTCTGCGGATGAGCAAGCTTCATAATATCAAGCCAGCCTGAGATGAGTCCTCGCGTGCCGCTTGTCACGATCGCCCATTTGGCTTCCGCTTTCTCAAGGTCTGCTAGGAGGGCACGACTACCTGGAATCTCGACCGCATCTGCGCCATATTTCTGTGGTATCTGCGATTCGATCTGTCTCACATCTTTGCCAGAAGAAGGAGCTCATCAGCACGTGGCACTAGCATCCTAGAAATCAGGGTGGTTGTTACTAGGCCAGGGGACCATAACACCACCCTGGGTGTCGCTGCTTACAGTCCATGTTTGCTTTGGCCGGATCGTACTCTCGTAGCACGTCAATTGAGCGGCGGCCATGACTCGTTGCTAAGATGACTTCCGGATCAACTCCTATCTCCCGTCCTATCCTATCTTGCGCGTCAGTTTGCTCACAAGGTCTTCGCGTCTGTGTCATGCCAAGGCAAGGCTACTCGCAGGGAAGAGCTGAGCGGATGTCGCGGGTAAGATCGTGACATGACACGATGTGTAGTGCTGAGAGCTGACGTACTGGTGCCAATGTTTCACGATCTAAGTGGAGACATGTTTTGTTAGCTGATGCTGTGGAGAGACTTGGTTCTGAATATAGGTGACAGCACATACAGCATTTGTAGAATCTATTATTGTACCGTCCATATCGAAAAGCTATGAAGAATCAGCCACAAAGATACGAGGTTATACAAAACGCATGCGACCCAGTCATGCTTACCAGGCCATCGAAAGAATGGACCTCTGGAGGCGCAGTGAACGCGAGGTTCTCTTCAGAGTGAGGCATGATTGTGATGGCGCGCGGGGTGAAAAGAAGAAGCGACGCAAGCACAGAACGATTGTAAATCTCAGTTCAATTGTATAAGTGAGCAACATGAAAATCATCATTGGTGAACGACTGCATTTTGTCGGCGGCGGGTTACGGTTGCCCCAATGCGGCAACGCTTCCGCTCTAGGTCGAAGGAAGGTGCAGTCGAGACCCTGGACCGAAATCTTGGCAGAATCTTTTTTTGAGCCGGCGAAATTTATCGATAGCAAGAACGAAGCAATACAATCACATTTCACAGCAACGATGAAGGTCGGCAGTACGTGAAAATGACTTAGACTAAAGTGGATATACGCTGACAATACGTAGAGCCCAAATCAAAGCGACAGCCAGTGCGCCTGCGGCATAAGATCGAAAAGGCCGGCGCAGCGAAGCAACGCAAAGCTCGCAAGCAGGCAAAGAAAGACCCAACATGGCGAACGAGGTTAAAGAAAGATCCTGGAGTTCCCAACTTATTCCCATACAAGGAGAAGATCTTGCATGAGATTGAAGAGAAGAAGAGGCTGCGTGAAGAGACGGCACAGAGGAGAAAGGAAGAGCAGCGGGCATTGGGCAAGGATGTCGTAGCTGGTGACGACGAGGTCGATGCAGGGGATGGCGCAGAAGATGATGAAGAGCTAGTGGATCTCGAAAGCGGCGAAGATGAAGTGGAAGAGGACTCGGAAATGGTGGACGATGGCAAGAATCCCATGGCAGCACTGCTAGCTTCAGCAAGGGCAAGAGCATCGGAGTACGAAGCACCAGGTGGTGGTGTCAGTCTTGATGCCATGGACGAAGATGACGAGGTAGACGATTTTGGAGGCTTCGAGGAGGAAACAACTTATGCATCAGCGAAATCAGCGAAAGGTGACTCGTCACGACGATCATTCGACAAGATCTTCAAGCAGGTGGTGGAATCAGCAGATGTGATCCTATATGTGCTTGATGCAAGAGACCCGGAAGGTACAAGATCGAGAGAAGTCGAGCGACAAATTCTGGCGGCGGAAGGCGGCAATAAGCGCTTGATCTTGATCCTTAACAAGATCGATCTGGTGCCACCACCCGTGCTCAAGGGCTGGCTCACACATCTGCGACGATACTTCCCCACATTACCTTTGCGCGCCTCAATGCCTGCGCCGAACGCTCGAACGTTCGATCATAAGCAGCTTTCTGTCAAGGGTACCTCGGAGACTCTATTCAAGGCATTGAAGACATTCGCACAATCAAAGTCGCTCAAGAGATCGATATCTGTTGGCATCATCGGCTACCCAAATGTCGGCAAGTCTTCGGTCATCAACGCGCTCACATCGCGAATGGGAAAAGGTGCTGCTGCTCCAGTCGGTGCTGAGGCAGGCGTCACGACGAGCTTAAGAGAGGTCAAGCTTGACAACAAACTTAAGCTTCTTGATTCGCCAGGTATCGTCTTCCCAACGGCATCTGGAACCAAGACCAGCAAGTCAGAAGAGCATGCTCGTCTCATCCTACTCAATGCTGTGCCTCCAAAGGACATTGAGGATCCCACACCAGCGGTCACTCTTCTTCTGCAGCGCATGTCCACTTCAGATGAGATGATGGAGAAGCTCCTGAAGGTGTACGATCTACCGCCGCTGATGTCGACTGGTGGTGATGTAGTCACGGACTTCCTCGTCCAGGTCGCAAGGAAGAGAGGTAGATTGGGCAAAGGCGGTGTTCCGAACCTTCACAGTGCCGCGCAATGCGTGATTACAGACTGGAGAGACGGGCGCATCCAAGGTTGGGTCGATCCACCTACCAGACAGGTTGCTGAAGCCAATGCTGATGTCGAGATGGATGGCGTGGACCATGTCAAGGTTGTGCAGGAATGGGCCGAGGAGTTCAAGATTGATGGTCTTTGGGGCAGTGGTGAAGAGGCCGCCACGATGGAGTCTTGAGCGTGGCGACTATAACCAATTGATGTTCTGCTTTCGCATCCGTCACCCACATCTCGAGGAGCACGGTGTAGTCTCTCGTTCAGATCTCAAAGGGCGACTCGAGATTGGCATACTGGCTGTCTTTGCAGAGAATTCGAAGATGAGCCCTTGCTAGGGACGACGTGCTGATCATGATACCAAAGAGCATGGACTGGAGTTACGTGTACTGATTCTCAGCGAATGGAAATGTTTTGCAACGTAAATAAAGCATGGCATTTGGTCGTGTTTCATGAATTTCGTATGCCAATGCAGGAACGCGATCAGGTTGGAGAACCTGGTCAGCCACCTGACGTCACGTTATGTCTACTCCTCAAATACCATGTCCATGTTCATTGAACGTGGAAAACATCAAAATAATCACAATGGCAGCCAGAATATCGCAATCAATAGTATCGAGTACGTCGAGGTCGCTGGGTTCGAGGTCATCGCCGGCAAGGCTGGCACGGGGTAGATCCAAACGACGAACATATGCATCTGGGCCCGCAAAACCACCGACTAGCCACACTCCATGGTATGCTCGCATTCCAAAACATCACAGTGGTAGTCTCTTTTAACATGCTAATGATCTGATCAGGATCATCGCAGGTCTCGGTCTCACAGGCATAGGCACATACATAGCCCTCGCACCCCAAGGATCCAAAGGCCACGAAGTCAAAGAACACGCCAAAGACAAGGCGCACGAATCCAAGGAGAAAGCCAAGTCCAAGGCCGAAGAAGCAGCCGAGCGAGAGCGCAAGCGAGACGAGGAGAGAGCGCCCAAGCCGAACCCGAATGCTGATTCGGCGAAGAGGCATGAGGGACATGCGGAGACGAATGAGAGGAAGTTGAGGAAGGGCAAGTTTTCGGATGTCGAGTTTGATAATCATATCACGAGTCACTCGACGGATCCGGCTGCTGACTTTGAGGTGAAGAAGCCGGCGAGTAAGTGAGGTAGATTGACTTGTATTTGGTTGGAGTTGCATAGCGAAGAATAATTGTCGATCTTATTGGGATGCGCAAATTAGCATATGACGAAACAGCGTCTGGATGGTCTGGTATTAGCATGAATCATATGTGCAAAGCTATCATGTATTGAACTTAGAATACATCAATGGCCAAATTATGTTGCGTTCAAGGTGTACTGTCACCTGCACTGTGGAGGACGCCATGATTCCGCTCGTGGCGGTGCTGTGGCGCTCCAAAACCCTGGGAAAGTAGCTACCATTTTCGGCGCCATCGAACTCGACTATTCTCTCGTGAGCTCATCGTTCAGATCGCCTCCCATCCGCGTTACGTGTCGGCGCAAATCGCAGCATGCGCACGTCTAGCCACCAGAGATGAACAATGCATGGTCGATAGCATTGAGACTGCCCTGTCACGGGCTCAGAACAAACCGTACGCCGTCGCAATTGGGATGTCGAACCATAAAAGCTGGGTTTTTATGCCGGACTTCTGTAGTCACCCATGAGAGGTCGCAGATCCTAGGAAGAGGTTTTACAACTTCATCATGGCAACTGGCGAAGAAGAAGTTGGCTAGCAAGAAGGAGATACTGGATAGGATGAATGCGTCGCAGAGGGCGAGGCAAGCAGCACCTCCTCCTTCCCCGAGGGCTTCACCACAGACCAAGAATGCAAAAGTAGCTGGCTCGCAAGTGAAGAAGGCCGAGAAGGCGCAAGTGCAGCTTTCAGAGGCGCAGGTGGCAGGCATACTTGGCTCAGGCCTCACATTCGACCAGGGCATGGATCTGCTACAGGAGTTACAGTTCCGCAGGGTGACGGGATCGCTGTCAGATAAGGGCATCGAGTTTCCTGAGCGGGAAGAGTACACGCAAGATCATCGTATGAGAGCATTGGAATGGCTGAGGGAAGAGTACCCTGTCGACGAAGAGGCAGCGGCAGCAGAATACGCTGAAGAGCTGGCAGAAGCCGAGCGCAAAGAGCTTGAGCAGCGAGCTCGGCGACTGAGGATCTATAAGAAGGACGAGAATGCGAAAGAAGAGGAAGATGACAAGGAGGAGGACATTTACATCGACGAGGATTACGACAAGACGCCATTGAAGGCAGATCAGACCCGCGACATCACCAGCGGCAGTGCTCTGGCGGCACGCAAAGAATACATCGAGGCTTCCCGCAAGAAGGCCAAGATCGAAGCGGAGAAGGTGGCAGAAGAGATGGAAGCACGAGGCGAGAAACCACCGGAACCATATCGAGGACATGATCTCGTGGTGGCCAAAAAGACATCGCTTGAGGACACACGCAAGATAAAGCATGATCACTGGGAGAAGCTCAAGGAAGAGGCAGAGCTCGATGTGAATGAAGTCACGGCCGAACGGTCTGCATTCAGTCGGCTATGGGCGCCCATCACATTTGGTTTGGCGGTGGCAGCTTTGTCTTGGATATATGCCGATGGCTACGAGCCACCGAAGAGTTCGATGCGCGTGTTCCCTACGATCTCGCCAGCGACGGCTACAATCGTGACCATTGCAGCTGCAAACCTCATGATGTTTGTCATGTGGAGACACCCGAACGCATGGAAGTTCATGAACAGAAACTTCCTGCTTTCTCCTGGTGTTCCTCGCGCCTTCAGTGTGGTGGGTGCGCTCTTCAGCCACCAGCAGTTCAACCACTGGATGTGGAATATGGCCGCCCTATATGTGGTCGGCCAACTCGGTATGGTGATCCACCAGATGCTCCCACAATGTACTAATAGCACATCACAGTCCACGAAGAGGTTGGCCGCGGCCAATTCCTCTCTCTCTACCTGACCTCAGGCATAACAGGCTACCTCCTCTCTTTGAGCTTCAACGTTCTTTCCAAAGCCTATCTCTCCGCCACACTAGGCGCATCCGCAGCCGTCTTCGGTCTCGTCGGTGCCTACTTCACCCTCGCGCCCACACGCAATCTCAAGCGACCCGAGTTTCTCGGTGGCGATCTCGAGTTCCGTGCGTGGATTCCGCTGGTCCTGATGATAGGATGGGAGTTCTTCCGCTGGCGCGTGAACCTTGGAGTCATTGATGGCGTATCTGGCGGCTCTGACCATATCACGCACTTGGGCGGTATGATTGCAGGAGCCTTGTACGGATATATCATCCGGAGAAGGCTTGAGGAGGAAAGGAGGCAGGACAATGAGCCAGTTGTACAGGCACCGAGCGATGCGTTGACGCCATTGTCCGTCTCCACGCCAGCATCATCGACTAAGTAGGATGCTTGGCCCCTCCGCTGTAGAAATATGTATTAGTACCTGCATGGACATGGTGTTCATAGACTTACCAGCATGAGGGCCGGTTGCATGCAGATCGCTTACCGCACACCCTGCAGGGCATGTGTATACCTGAGTGGTCTGATTAATAATCGATGTGATCACCCCTCTCTTCGATAGAACATTCTGATCCACAAGATTTGCTTCACTCAGAGATACCACACTAGTCCCGTATACTGGATCTTATCTTCTGCCACAGCATCCGGCTTGGTCTCGAGAAATGACCTCACAATATCATCCACCTCTTTCCGCCATGGCACTCCGCGCCGTTCACTGTGCGGTTTCCTCCCCATCATGCCGTTCCACTTGGCATATACCTCTTTGTCAAGGTACTTGTCCCCATTCAGCCTCGCAGCACGGATAGCCCACTGCCACTGCTCCGCGGTCGCCCAACTGCAAACGCCCACAAAGAAGCCCGATGAAACAATGTGATCGAACCTCAGCGAGAAGGTGCGCTGACATAGCGTCTGCGCCTCGGCTTCGAGATGCAATGCACTTGGTGCAAGCGGGTCCAGCGCAACGAGAATTCGACAAACCAATGCCAGGGTACCGAGTCCGAAGCCCAACAGCTCTTGGTACATAGGAATGCCGAAGGGGAGTTCTGGACGTGAAGACTCGAGTTTCTTGATCCAGTCGTAGAGACTCGTGTGCAGCGCGCGTAACTCCTCTTGCATGACCTCGCGCTTTGGCGTCGCTCTCGCAAAGCAAATCACCTCGCTTGATTGGCGCAGCAGTCGCAGCAGTGGAGCGATAGTGATCCAAAGCTCGAGCGCTAGAGGATGACGGACGACATCTGTTTCTTTACCAAAAGTGCGGACCAGATCTGCCCATTCTGGCGCTTCGAGGAAGTAGTCGTAGTTACCCGTGTAGCCTTGGAGCCAGAAGCCTTCCAACAAGGAGCAAAACAAGGATTTATCCAGATCGGTCTTGAAGGACGAGGGCGATCTCATCTTGATCAGACTTAGCATGCCTTGCGAGTGTGTTCCGATCCTTTGCGTGCCTGTCACGAGCCACGTCTCTGGCACGTCCTCCAGCATGGGAAGATCAATATCGTCGTCTGACGAGGAGTACGATGGCGGTCTTCGAGCGACCCCTGCATTTTCAGCGTCCTCTGGCCGGATCGTCGTGGCCTCCAGCAGCTCGTATATTTGCAGCATGCGGATTGCACATAGCATCTCAGTCGATTTCGCTGCTTCAGCATCCAGTAGAGCTCCTTGCACTTCCTTCAGAGCCAGTCCGTACGTCCACAGAGATCGCTTCTGCGTCTTCTGGCTCGGCTGCATATGATATACCGCTTTCGCCAGGATGCTGTCAACTACACGTCGCAGTAGTCGGCTTCGAGGATACAACAATGGCACGAGATCAAGGAAGGTGTTCTCGCGGTGCCGGATCCACGGATTGAGACCTCCATCTGAGCTGCGCATGCTCCCAACGTGCGATATGGTCAGACTTGATAGCCAGCTCAGATCGAAGTCATAACGCACACGCGCTGCATCGTACCCGGCGGCAGCAGGCTGCTGTACTAGCAAAAGATCGCGATTCGAATCTACCACAAGGCCGTCGCCTTCCTTCGCTGATCGTTCCCTTTTGCTTTCATCAGGATCCTTTGTCTGCTTCTCGTCCGTCTCAGGAGGCGGCGTGATCTTCGCAACCGAACTCCTGCGTCCATCACGGGGAGGCTGTATGATCACCTGCCGTATTTGCAACGACTGCTTGCGCGACGTCTTCCACTGATCGCCAACATGTTTGCGCACCTGCTGCCTGACCTTCTTCTTGTTCGCGTGCTGCTGACCCGCAGAATCGCGCCCCGTCGAATTGACCCACACGAAGCTCTCGCCGTCCGCTGAGCTCATTTGGAAGGGGTATATCGCAGTGATTTCCGCCCGAACGTCGTTTTCCACTTATAACTTGGCCATAAAGAAAAAGCTCCGGGTAACAAGGTCATGTACAAATGCCAGGCTCAGGCATGCATGGGCACTGCGGCCATGCCACTTGAGGTTTTTGATCACTTCCCCAAAACAGCGAATTAGCTTGCTTTTGCTGCACGAAGCTGCTGCGAAAGGTCTAGCACCATGCACAGAAGATATCGTGCATATGTTCCCGAGTGTGGAGGCTTGCTCGCTGTTCTCGCTTAGTCAAGCCTGACAAGTCTCTGGTCACCGAGGACGGCGAGGCTGGAGGGATTTGTGATGGAAGCGACGGGGTTGGTTGGAGAAGACGAGGATGTGAGATCGCAGGGGTCGAGTCGTGAATTTATGGGCGGGGAGCCCCACATTTGGCCGATCTTGCTAGGGCTGATGATCGTCGTCGTCGTCGGATGCTGCACTTTTGTCATTCTTTGTTGTGCGCATCATGGAGGATCAATGGCAATTCATATTCGAAGTGACTTATAGGCACTGGCGAAGTAAGAATCAGACTATAGCATCATCATAAATGATTTGCCCAGAACTGTGACCTATTCGAACTCGGATCTTGGGCGACATCATCGTGCCTGGAGCACACTCGAACGTCTTTGATATGTTCTTGGATCCCACCATGAGTCGCGTCAATGTTGCATGAAAGTATCAGTACAGTTGCATTTTGACCTAGCATATGCGGTCGTTTTGACTTTTCGCTTCCATACAATAGAAGTAATGATACATGTGTTAAATATGATGTCGAGACGACTTTCCAAGCTTCACCTGCGACAACCGACTCACAGCTTCGTAGCTCGATAGAGCTCAGCAAATCACCATGGCTAATGAACGGCGGAATTGTTTTCGATTTCTCGGTCTTCCTGGAGGTGAGTCCATCAAGAACCATGTCTAAATACCTTCCTGACAGTGCCCAGAGTTGAGAAACCACATCTACAAGTACCACTTCGAAGACCAAGACACGAGCAATCTACGACTTTTACTGGCATGCCGTGATATCTACATCGAGGCAGGACTGCTCGCCTTTGCTTCCACAGACTTCGAAGTCAGCGTTCCTGACGACGTCCTCGCAGGGCGTTGCAAATTGCTCAGCCCTGGCCAGAGACTCGCGATACAGAGCCTCACATTTCGGCTGATTGAGAAAGACCATGACCACATGATCTATGATGCACTCGGGATTCTCCAGCGAGCATCGATCAAGCCTTCGCGCATCACCCAGAATTGTCCCAAGTCGTTTCTCCGTCCTCCCAGATACAGTGTTCACGGTCTTCTCCCACGCTCGCATCCTGCTTCCCATGAGGGTCTCGATACTTCACGGTTACCCACAACGGCTATTCATCTCTCGCTACTTGACTACAGTCACATCCAGACTTGGAAAGTGAAAGGACGCCACCTGAACTTTGACCATGGATACCGACAATGGACGATGACTCTGACGCGGGATAGTTGTTCGGAAGATGCTGGGCACGCGACCAGACCAAGAACCTCTAAGGGACTTAAGAGATGGAAGAAGAAGCTTTTTGAAGCAGAAAATGCTCTCCAACGTTTTGCGATCAAGCATTCGGGACATTCTGAGACAATCTGGATGCACGCGAGTTGGCAGTGGTCTGGAGGGTGGCAGACTCCAACCGCCGAATTCCTGTAGGTGATACCATGAGAAGAATGATATGTTCGAGACATGGAACAGCGACCTTCGTATGGTTGGATCGCACAGATCGTTCGAGATTTTTAGACGTCTTCAGCTTATGAGCGCTTTGTCAATATATCCCGCCAGGATGAGGCTCGCCGGTCTTCCAGCCTCTGCCGTCACCCAGTGAATCAACGTACTGCACCCAGCGATTCTCATGCCACTGAGCTAAATTGAGCCCTTCCTGATGCGCATCAAGTGTGACAGCGTTCAAGCTGAAGTAGCTTGTGCCATGTGGAGACTCTGCAAAGCCCTCGCTCTTCAGCTTATAGACTGGCACCTTGACAACGTCGTCTGGACCCTCAGCGTCTGACTTCTCCTTGATCCCAAGCTTTTGCAAACTCTCAACAGGTACCTCAGCCTCGGTATTTTCTGCTGGATGTCGTACGGTGAAGCAGCGCACTCCACAGATCTTACAGAACCACCAGCTGCTCCTCTTCAGTGCTGTCAGGTAGCGCGTGAGACTGCTGTCTTCGGCTTCAGGTTCGAGAGGCGATAGGAGCAGGAAGTCGTCTGGCGCAGATCTGAGTCGGAGATGGAAGATTCCCCTGCGTGACATGATCAGCTTCCGCGGCATGGCGACGAGGATGAAGCATACATCTTCTGGCAAGTATTGCAGTTGCATTTATAGATCCTTAGCCCGGACTTCTCCTTCAAGTGCTCCACGTCGATACCTTCAGGTGAAGACGGGAGCGCTAGGTACGCGACATATTTGACGTTGCCGCAATGGCACGATCCAGTGAAAGGTCTCCGGACGAAGCTCACTGTAGTTGCCATGGCTAGATATTACGGTGGCAGCATGGAAGAGAAGCGGTGATAGCTTTTGCAGCCCCCCATAAGTAGCTTTGAAGTCATGTCAGAAGTCCGCTTGCGCTCTTGACTCACGGCGTGAAGTTGATGTTTGGGCGATGATGGCATACGAGCTGCAGGGCGTAAGGCGGGCAGTCCTAGGATGATTCACTTTCCTAAACAGGTATGATAGCACATAACCAAGCTTCAGCCAACGCTTTAGTGGAAGCTTGGGATTATACAGCTTGCGATGTGCAGGGAGAGCAAGTAGGTAGCATTCAAATGCAGATATGTATCAAAACCGAAGTCTCATGCGGAGTGTCATTAACAAGGACAACTTTTATCTCCTCATGGTGCCACTACTATGACAGAGTCCATAGAGTGCATGAACAATTCCAACACCAAACATTCTAAGCAAATCTACCCACTCAACAAGTCTCTCACACTCATACTCCTGCCATTAGCATTACCTCCACTCGAGCTCCAGCTCCTCCGATCAGTATTAAGCATTAGTAGAGCAGCAGTGGCTTCATGATCATCCTTCTCCATCACTTCAGCTTGAGGTCTCAGAGCAGGGTTCGTGAGCGGTGCAAAATTTGTGCTGTATCCGCCGGGTCCTGAGGCTTGTGTTTGTGGTTCAAATGCTGGCGATGGCAGAGCTGACGACCTCGCAGAATGAGGATGTGATTGGTACACACTGCCATAGCTGCCGAACTTCGAAGGTTTGGCCAGAATCTCCGGCGACGTCTGGGCACTGGGTAGTATCGCAGGTGATACTGATAGCTGATGTGACTGGATGCTGCTGCCGGATCGAGGCCGTACGGACCGCGGAGATGGTGCATCGGACATCTCCTCGTCTGACTCTTCATCCGCATCCCCACGAAAAGTAGCTGCTGTTGGTGTCGAGTCGCCATGCCTGTCGATCTGTGAGAACGAAGGCAATTGTGGTTGTGTAGCAGAAGCGCCGCAATTTGCATGTGCAGTCTTGAGATCGGCGAGGCATTGTTCGAGATAGCGCATGTACTCGATGCTGGCTTGTAGTACTGTGCGAATATTAGTCTCTGCTCGGACATTGAGTACGAGGAGATGATACTTACTCGCAAGCTTATGCATTTCTTGTTCATGGCATGCTGGGATCATGTCCTTGAGCACACCAAATTCTTCATTCATTTTCGACCTCCGTCTCCTCTCAATCAGACTATGTGCTGTCTTACGCGCGATCTTGCGGCTCGCAGCAGTATTCCCTGCGCCAGACTGCTTGCGCTTGCTCCCAGCTTGTGCAGGACTGCTCTTAGGAGCACTTGGGTTCGTTGCGCCCATATTTGCCGCTGGTACACCAGGAGCAATTGCCTTTGCCGGAGCAATTGGCTGCTCTTGTCCAACCTGACCTGGCTTCATCTGTATGATCTTGCGATTTCTCGTGGGCGGTGGAGGCAGCGTATATGAACCCTGATTCGCTCCAGATCCATTGCTCTGGCTATTTGTAGTACTGCTCTTCCGTCTCGCTGCCGCGGCTTTCTGTGACGAATTCGAGGGAGGAGAAAGTGGTCTGTACGAAGAGTCCGAATTGACCGGCGAGGGTGTCGTCATGGACGCCGGGCTGTCGCTTGCCTGCCCTGCTATCGCTGCCGGCGGGAGAGCAAAGGTATGCTCTGACAGACTGCCTCTCTTGCCAGGCAAGATTTCTGTCGAAGGCGCGGGCGTAGGCAGCGTATGCGGCGACATCTTCGAGTCGTGGTGAGACATATTCGGTCCGGGTATCTAACAGACACGATACAACGGCCACAGACGAGACAGAGGTAGGACGGTGGGAGATTGAGACTCGGGCTGTTTGAGAGGTTTACTGAATCGGAGGAAAGAATCGTCCATCAAGGACACATGCGACATTATCAGCTGCCATTATCGGACATCCCCAGGACTGCGCAAGGCGTCCTTGGTGCGGGCAGCGAACTTTGATCGCGTGTGCAGGACGAGCACGCGACCAGATACTGGGAGATGATTCGCTCATCCCACACGAGATGAGCAAGATGAGCTTCTCGCAACCCACGCTTTGTGCTTCAGCATGTGATTGGCTGGCCTTGTGAACGTCGATCCAGCGCACAGCCTTCTCTGGGTCCTTCTCCGAGCTCCTGAGGAACACGCGAGCTTTTGGACCATCATCGTTGGACTGTCTATGTTGTTGACCTTTCCGACAAACGGCGACATCTTTCTGCGGCTGCGACGCTGCGTCGGCTGTCAAGAATGGGCCATGTGAAAGTCTATCCAACCGACTGTTGCGCCAACAGTTTGCCTTTAACAGACGCAACGTGCGACGCAAGGTACAATTGAACTATGGCGCATCGAAAGTCTCGCATGAGCTGATTACTAGACTGATGATACGAAGTCCAGGCATATCTTGCGTAAAAGGCATTGTCGAACAGAGTAAACATCTTCCAGATTTGAGCGGCTGATATTATATTCGCATTATGCTAATTCCCCAATAGCGACCTAGAGTTCCCATCACCTATTCGAATAATGGATTGCTGAGATTCGACTCTGCGAGCTTTGTGCGTGACACATTTTAGCAGTGCACTGCTGAGGTCGAACGTTGAGATGTTGGCCGATGCAAGACTCGCAAGCCCTTTACTCATTACTGGAGCAACGATGATGTCTTGACCAGCGCCAAATCGTGGCAGTAATATTAGATCGAAGACGATTCGTACCAGTTAATCTAGACTTCATTGCTAGGATACTCTACCTTGGCCGTAGCATTAAACTCCTCCTTGATGCTTCGCATGCTAACGAATCTGGAGAGCAAGTTCGCGCTACCCGCTTTGCTGCATGGCTGTTAGCACGCATTCAAGATAATTCAGTTCATGATCACGTACTCATTGGTTCCGCTGGCTCTGGCTCCGCCGAATGGCTGCTGCGCAACAACTGCACCCGTGCTCTTGCAGTTGAGGTAGAAGTTGCCTGCGCTATTCCGCAGAGCATCTTCGGCAAATCGCAGAGCGGCGCGGTCTTGCGCAAACACGGCGCCAGTCAAAGCATACTCCGATGCTTGGTCGACAATCTTGCAGATATCCTGGAAAGCCTTCACTGGATCCGCAGTGTCATCATAGACATACACGACCATGATAGGACCGAAAAGCTCTCTTGAGAAGAGCTCGTGGTCAGGCGTCTTGCTCTCGTAGATTGTTGGGTTGATGAAGTAGCCTTTCGAGCCGTCGTAGGTGCCTCCGACTATGAGTCCGAGGTCCTTGTCGTCCTTCGCCGAATCGATGACCTTGCTGAGCTTCTCGAACGAGGCCTTGTGGATCACAGGACCAATGAAGTTGCCAAAGTCATCCGGTGCGCCCACTTTAAGAGCCTTGGTATGCTTGGTCACCTCCTCCTTGAATTGTGGCCAGAGCGACTTTGGCACGTATGCTCTCGACGTTGCGGAGCACTTCTGGCCTTGGAACTCGAATGCGCCACGGACAGTCTGGATCGCAGCGTTTGAGACATCGGCCGAGGAGTGAATCAGGTGGAAGTTCTTGCCACCAGTCTCACCAACTATGCGCGGGTAGCCCACATATTTGCCATCTGCAACACCCATCGCAATCTGACCATAGAGCTTCCTGAACACGGCTGTCGAGCCTGTGTAGTGCAATGCAGCGAATTGCTTGTGTGAAAGCACGGCCTTTGTCACCTCCTCAGCATCGCCAGGTACGAATTGGATTACGTCCTTTGGCAGACCAGCCTCGATGAGCACATTGTAGAGTAGCCAATTCGATGCAATCGCAGAGGGTGATGGTTTCCACACAACGACATTGCCCATCAGCGCTGGCGCGCAAGGTAGATTGCCAGCAATTGCAGTGAAGTTGAATGGTGTGATGGCGTACACAAAGCCTTCCAGTGGCCTGTACTCCACTCTGTTCCACACGCCAGGTGAGTTGTGTACCGGCTGCTGTGCATACAGCTCTTCAGCATACTGCACATTGAAGCGCAGAAAGTCGCACAGCTCAGCTGCAGCATCAATTTCTGCCTGCCATGCATTCTTGCCTTGCCCAACCATGGTTGCTGCCATGATATCGTAGCGGTATTTTGAGCCGATCAGATCTGCTGCCTTGAGGAATACAGCGGCACGGTCGCTGAAGGGAAGATCTTCCCATGATGCCTTCGCCTTGAGTGCAGATTCTATTGCGGTGTTTACTTGTTCGGGTGAAGCGTTTGAGTATGATGCTACTGTCGTTGCATGTGACGATGGGTCTTGTTGTGTGAGGATCGACGAGGTCTTGATCTAGATGATTGTAGTGTCAGTAAGATAATGAGCTATGAGTATGCTTTTGTTCGTACCTCTTGTCCTGCCACTACAATCGGCACTTCTAGAGGCGTCTTGCTCTTGAGTGCTGCCACCGCGTCGGCGAGCTTTTGCCTGTCTTCTGAACCTTTGCCATAGTGTTTCTATTGATTGATGAGCTGGAGAACGTATCATCCTTGGATCAAACATACATTCGGCTCGTTTGAGACCTTTGGGATCTTGAAAGCAGCTTGCGTAGCCATCGTCGCGACCCTGGTATTAGCACACTGTGAGAATGACGTTGAAGCTCTTGAGAGATAAGGTGATGGTGAGGGGACTGGAATGCGAAGTGGAAGCTTATACATTGAGAAGAAGGCTCAATTGCTCGCTGACCAGTAAACGCCACTGTGGGACGCGTGATGCTATATACACGAGCTATTACATACGTCCAAACAGCTATGCTATACTCATCAGGGTACAGGTACGTGACAGCGGCTAGCCACGGCTCAAGTTGCGATGGGGATGCGAGAGAAGCCCCACACCGATGTCGGAGCAAGATGGATTTCTCCCATCTGAGAACCGCTTCGATGCGACACCATTATCACAGATTTGCAAATTCCTTTGATCCATGCTGAATTGATCACTCAATGAACGGACGCGCACTTATAGATAGCATAAAGTTACCATCTTTGGAAACGCATGGTAGCTGGGAGCCGCAAACAAATTCCCGTGCCTAGCCATGACCATGGAAACAATCCCGACCGTGATGGAGCATCACTCTTAGACAGTTCTATGCAATCGACCACTTCTGTGTTGGCGGACATCAGTAACCTCGAATTACTATCGGGCAGTCAGGCTCCAAACATCGAGTCCTGAATGAAGGGTTTCACAACCTCTGAGTTACTTAAAGGACGAGCAATGCTAGAGTACAGGAGTATATCGTAAGGAAGAATAATCATCACGTTCATGACCGCGACATCATCGCACCCACCTCAGCCTATCAGAAGAGGTCAGCACTCGTTTCGAGCTCAGTATGAGGGATCAACAACCACCGCCGCCTCCGCAGCCGCCACCGCCTGGACACTATTAGCATTTGCTGTGGATGAATTATTCTGAAAGACTTACCACCGCCCCCTCCGCAACCGCCGCTTCCTCCGCAGCCGCCCCCGCCTCCCCCACAGCCTC